>JAQFVV010006227.1:6422947-6782947 GCA_028023455.1 Epiperipatus broadwayi
TGTTGGCAATTTAAAGTGAAATTAATATATCAACAAGATAGACTAGGGCACTTATTATTCATTGAACTAATAAAGTGCTTTTAATTCATAACTTGAGAGAGGGTAATTTAAAATCACTTTGTTTACTTATATATATATCAAAATAGCAAATAGCCAAGAAACGACCTGTTACTTAGAACTAAAATTTTACAATTTGCAAATGGAGAATAAAATCACTTGAAACAATATATTTTATACAAATCTATGTATTATTAACAATAATGAAAATTTTTGGAAAATATAAATAGAACTCGATTTTCTTAAAACATTTAATGATCCAATTAAATGATGGAATATAGCCCAATATGTAACTACATGTAAAATGCTATCCAATCATGCATAGAGATTTAACTATTTAATTTTACTCATCTCATATTAAAAGAACTGGTGATATGTGGGTAATTGTATTTCAAAGGGCATGTCTTAAATGCTTATAACTTTGTAGCACTTTTCTGCTGTACTATGACCTTCATGAGCAGAGAGAGATGTTGTTTTGTAACGATCTTCCGTAAAATAATGCAACATTTTTTTAATGGTTGTTATTTACGCATTTTTAAAACGCATTGTTTTCTGTAATGATTAAATATGTTTGTTCTTTTGGAGATGGGCATCCTTACAAATGCTGTCAGTATTCATAGTTGTTGTATAGTCATCAGTTAATGTTCACCGACAACCAGTCTCATTTATCAGCAACAATTTTTTTTTATAAACTCTTCTATAATTTTTCAACAATATATGTAATGTGCTTGCCATGTTTTCTGTTAAATTCCACTCCAACATAAGCATAGTTTCCTGAATTGGCCGTATGAGTTTGCTCTTTTTTCAACAAAATACTTGAAAAAGAATATATTTATTTATTTATTTTTTCAATATATAAAGTAAATGAACTACCTTGTGGAACAAATAGTAATTGTTAAATGACATGAAACATTTTTAAAATAGTCAAAACGGTACGTGGCAATTTTTTGTATAGAATTTAAACCCATAATTTATTCTTTTCAGAAAAAGTAAATGAACTAAAATACTGACTGTTAGAATTACTATTGTTTAAACAGCCAGAAATAAAAAATGTCATGGAAAAGTAAAGCGTTTATTTTTCAAAATCCTTCATTTAAACTTTTTAGAAGACAAAGAAAGATTAATGTTTATAAGTATTCTTACTTGTCTTTCTTTTTATTGATGGTTTAAGTAAAGATTTTAACTTATGACTAGTCAAGTATAAATTATATTCTGGATTAGGAATAGTTTAACTATAATCTGAGTCAGTAACAGGTAGAATTTATAATATTCTAGACAATAGAAAAATATAGGGATTAACATTTTTGAACTTACATATCTACAAAACTCAAAAATATTGCTTCTCCCCTCTATGGCCAGCACACCTTTTAATCAGAAAACTTAAATAATATATATAAATTTTTGTATGAGTAAGCATTAAACATTGCAAAATTTGAACTTATATAAGGTTTAGTATCGATTATCAAATTGTTTTGACAGACCTTGATGTCTGTCTAATGAATAGTAAGATAGCAATAATTAGATAATAATTTAAACCCTGGTGAAAGTTTTGTTTGTTTCTAGTATACTTTTAAATAATATTTATTTAAACCATTTAACATTTCGATTGTGCTAATTATTGATTTAATGCTGCTTTAATTAATACTGTTTGAACATATAGATATATATTGATGAAATAAATTATTTTGTGTATTAAGAAACTTGTAAACAAATACTACAATCATTGAGACAAAATGGGCAAGTGATAATTCCAAATTTAACTTGGAATTAAAAGTTAGAAAATACTAAGATTATACTTTAGCAGATAAAACCATAAGAATCAAAAGAACTCAAGTATGGAAATTATTAGTGGAGATCCCCTAATAAAAATACAAGTGATAAATAAAATGGGTGAATATATGGAACCACTCTGGTATATTGAATATTTATTAGGAATAATACTCCTAAACTAATTGACAACTATCAAGTTGGAAAATTTCCATACCACATTATTCACCCAGTGGAGAAATATCTCAATTACAATGATATAGTTTAGGAAATTTTAAATGAATCTACTATGCTTGATTACCTTAATGTCAATTAAGATATCTGAAAACATTCCATAATAGAAATGATGGTTTAAATCAAAGTAGCAATCGATAGTCAATACTCACAATTATTATGAAGATGTATGCAAAGAAACAAAAGGGTACTATGTTCCATAAATTGTATAATGCCTACAAAGGCCCATTTATCTTCATTACATGTGCAAATACAAATATTTAATAACCGTATGATAAAATGGACTGAAAGAATTATGACACGGGATATAGAAACATAATTACATGAATTGGAATAATCAAAAAAAATTTTTACATCATTTTTTTAAAAAATATATATGTACTCAAACATGATAAAGTATATATTGATCAAAAAGAAGCTCAAATGCATATATATCTTATAATGATATATAAAAAAAGAAGGATAAAACAAAATGAAAATAAAAGTAAACCAAATCAGAAAGTAAAAATTGGGAATTAAATCATTTACCAAAACTTATAAGAGTCTACTCACCTTTATTAGATGTACTGATACAAAGGTTTAACAAGCATATAATAAAGATGGACTCAAATGAAATTACTACCCAAAAATATGGAAACCATATCATGGAGAAATAGAATGAAATTTTTCTTTCCTTGTTATTTTTAAAAAAATGTATATATAAATATAGAGATAATTAAACCAGTTAATACCAAGTAAAACTTTCACAAGATATAAATGTGAATTTATGTACTAGGTATTAGGATTACAATTAAAAAGATCAAAGAATAAAAATGTAAAGAAGGGCAAAGCATAAGCTACAACTTCTCAGAAAATATATTTAAGGAATAAACTCTTATGAATAAATTATGGATTCATTTATAAAATCCATAATGCTTTATACCATTATTATGGAAATAAAGACTGATTGCTCTCAAGTTGTTAAATTCATAAATGAATTACAACTGACATGTTTAATGGATGCCAGATAAAATCCAGTCAGCCTCAAGATTATAGAGCAATATCGACACCTTTAAATAGATCTATACATAAAATATGCTTAGGCTACCTAAAACAAAACTTAGCTTAAAATAATCAGATTTTTCATCATACAATTTCTTGGTATACCACTCTATAAATAATAAACATGGTCCAAAGTAAATTAGACCTGATGACATCCAATATATTAAGAAAGACACATTGTGTGAAAAGCACTGGTAAGAAAAGAGCAAGAAGCAAGTGATCTATATTTTAATATTACATGATAAGCATACACAGAACATATTCAATTTTATCAATTGGAGTGTAAAAGAATCCACTGGATTTATACCCATAAGACTACAATTGGGATAAAATACCCCAATTTTATTCCACATACCCATGCCTATGCTCATAGAATCACCCATGGATCCAGAAAAGGATTGAATAGAGACATATAACAAAATGCCAACAATAAACGAAAGACATAACAAATTCCAAAAGAAAAGTATCATTTTAAAATAAGTGATAATGTTTTTATTAAGACACCCCATGTAAGTAACTCCAAAGAATTTATCTTCCACAAATTTTGTGATCTATATGAGGGGCCATTTACCCTCATCAAATGTGCTGGCCCAAATGCATACAGGATAGATAAAGGCAATGGTGTCAAAGGAACCTGCACTGCTCTAAGTATGAAACCATACCATGGTAAAAAATAATAGATTCACCAATAACTTAAAACAGAACACAATGCTATAGATTACAAACCTAAAATTTCAAATATTATCCAATAATGCATGTATGTGATCAAAATTTTATATAAAATAGTGATATCATCTAAAATCATTAGTAGTAAACATGGATAATATAATATCCCAACAAAGATAAAAATCATGGACCTACTTTAACCTAACCCTAAAAAAATCAAATAATTAAAGATAGAAACTATCTTTAATACTTTTACTGGGAGGATGTGTTAGGGATGCCTCCAACATCCCTCCAATAACCAGTATACACACCATAAGGCCCAATCCCAATTTAAGCCCATGATATTAATATTACTTATTAAGTGATAGAATTGGGTAATGTTAGGACATGTAAACTAACAAACGAGTCATCACAACCTAAAATGTAAAGCCAAATATAAATAAACATTAAAACAAAAACTAAACCTAACTGGTCAAATGGATATCATGACATACAATAGATTGGATGAATGAACTTTAATAAGAAAAAAAATGTATATAATATTAAAGCAAAGAAAAACTCAATATTTATTTTCTTATCTTTTCTTACAATTTTGTTTTAACAAATTGTTTATGTTAATACTTAGCCAAAGATGACATCAACATAAAGTAAAAATATTAGCATGAACTGGTTAATATAATGAGATATTCAATTAATTTCTTGTTCAAGTAGAAAAAAAAATCTTTTACCTGAGTAAAAAAAAAACTATCATTCCATGTATAAAGGAATTAAAAGAAAAATCTGAAGGTTTGTGTCAACCAATTCAAACTTGCAAACTGCTGAAGAAGTCTTTTACAAGGCTTTTAGAAAATGAGTAGAAACATTTAGTTCTACAACATCTAATCAAAGAATTCATGAAATAATTTATGAACAGAATGAAGCATTCAAATCTCTTAAAAAGAACACAATTGATTCTTCAGTATAAATTGCTGGATTTAAATCTGAAACATGCAATACTTAAAGAATATTGGAACTTTTCCAATTAATATCAACTACAAAAATTTATATAAATATTGACTAAAATAATCATGCATTGCTGAAAATAAGGGGAATGTCATGGAAGACAAGTCATCATCCATGGAGCTAAAAATTGCCAAGACCAACATGGGATTGTCCTATCTCTCCATGATAAATATGAAAATGATCCATCATGAATTTTCTCTTCTTATACCTCATTCCAAAGCTCCAGTATGAAGGCTAATAAAGTCATTGAATCCACTAGATGTCCAAATTTTTAACTGTGCATAACTACCATAGATTATAAAAACAAGCCATCAGAACATTGTCCATATGAACTGTAAAACCTATTTATAAAGTTGAAATCGTCGATAATTAACTGTTTGTATGCTATACATAATAATTCATTTTCTTTATTTTAATATAGGGCTAAATACCTTAATTTAAAATTTATAAAATTAATAATAAAGGTAATGCATCTCAATACTATGAATAGGCAAAAGTTATGAGATACAATCTTGATTATGGAATAATCCAATCATTATAAATGAGACAAGTTAAGATGCTACTAAGATATATATTAATTTCTTATTTATATATGTGCAACACACATATTTGTTAATTGTTTATCTTAAAGTTTGTGTTAATTATTAATATTTTTTAATATATTTCCTATGCATATCTTTTTTATTATGTGTGTCTTAAACTTATAACTCTCTTTTAACACACACATGTTACACATAACAAGGGAATCTATTAAACCATCATGTCATTAACTAAAACATAAAAAAGATAAGTGAATGTGTTACTATATTTATAATAATGTTGTATATAATATGAAATTCATTTATATTAATCAGGACATGTAGTGGCTATTCTTTATGGGATCAGGGTGGGAAACATTTGTATAAACCAAATGTAAATAAAGAATAACCACAGGTGTTTAAATGAGTTATTCCTAACTTTGTTTTAAATCCAAATAGTAATAGTCAATGTAAATATGTTCATTAAATTTATTGAAATGTTAAAACACACATTTCTTGGTTTATTTTTTTGTGGTTAAATTTTGCTAAGTCATATCCTTACACATATATCATGATTATTATTTTCATGTAAACAATATACTATATCTACTCCTATTAATAGGCATATACTCATTTTACATATATTAAGAATACGGTGTTACAAATAACCTGAGAACCATACAACATCTCCCTGAGTTCAAATTCTGAAATAGCAGGAGTAAATTACAATGTGTAGATGATAAGTTAAGGATAGAATAAGTAATTATTTAAATCTTACTCTCTTCTCTCTTAGGTATGAGTTTAATATAAGAAGGTATACATGAAAGTAGATAATAAAGATATACTCTTTTTACTCATTAAAAGGAACACATCCACTTTGTGTACCAGAAGTAGACTGTCCCATTACATTTACATACAATTTGAGTACATAAGAGTATAATTTTCTGCTCATCCCATTACCTTTGGTGACCAATGTGTTAGGCATGAATCAGATGGCTGTCACATTGCACCTGGTAAAATTGATGTAATAATCACTTGCATTCCAAAACCATAAGTTATTAGTAATCTGTTTACATACAAAAAAACTGTCCCATTACAGTGTATATATATATATTGAAGTGGTCATAAATTACATAAATTTTTAAAGTCTGCATTATTTACAAGATTGCACCAATCATTTTTTAACTTGGAACTCCTCACTAAATCTAACATTTTCAAATGTTCACATCTTAATCATGTACAATTTTGTTTATTAATCACACTGAAAGCAAATTCATTCTTTTATCTCCAAAAATTTGATATATTATAGTATTTCATTTAAAATTAAATTGAGAGAGTGCAAATTTCTCAAGCGCTTATGACAACCAACAGCCAATCAATCTTAAGCACTGGGACAGAGAATTTAACAAGAAAAAAGTGGTTCCACTCTCTTCTTTACTTGTCTTTCTATATATCCAAGCCAGTCCAAAGTACTTACATCTGAAAGCATGAATCTTAAATACCATACACTTAATTCACTGAGTTCAAATTATAAACATACAGCATGAAATCTTTCGATTTACTACACAGTAGTTTTTTGATGTTATAACTTTGCAGCAATATATGTAAATAATAGTATTTTATAAAGCACAGTCGATATTGTACTCTCTCAATTTAATTTCAATATCGACTGTGCTTTATAAAATAATATTATTTACATATATTGCTGCAAAGTTATAACATCGAAAAACTACTGTGTAGTAAATCGAAAGATTTCACGCTGTATGTTTATAATTTGAACTCAGTGAATTAAGTGTGATGATATTTAAGATTTATGCTTTCAGATATAAGTACTTTGTACTGGCTTGGATATATAGTAAGACAAGTAAAGAAGAGAGTGGAACCACTCTTTTCTTGTTAAATTCTCTGTCCCAGTGCTTAAGATTTGATTGGCTGTTGGTTGTCATAAGTGCTTAAGAAATTTCCATTCTCTCAATTTAATTTCAATATCGACTGCGCTTTATAAAATAATAGTATTTCATTTAATAAAATGTCTTTTAAGGGTAAAGCTGTACCAAAATTTAAAAGTTTATAAAATATTTTTTTAGTGAAAGAAAAAACTGGTAATGTAATTTTGTAAACATTCTGGTTTTTCATCAGAAGTCTCTATCAAGTGTTTAATTGAAAATCTGAAATAGATAATCTCCAAGTATTAATAGCATTAGAAGATTAATAGTATGATATTTCATTATTCATTTTATTAAAAATATATTATCCATTCATGATACACTAAGTTTTTATTATTATAATATTTTAGTTAACGTTAATAAATGAATATCCATGTTATAAATGTTCATACAAGTTTGCTATCAATTTATTTTAATAACTACATTATTATTTTTTAAAATTTAGTTTATACTATAATATTAATTTGTATATGCATAATATACTCATAAAAAGTACATATATGTGTGTGTATGCTGAAAAGTACTGTATACCTACAGGACAAAACAGAAAACAATGTATTGAAACAAAACATGTAAGTAGTATGTTATTTTATACAATATATCCAATTTATGCTAGTGGGGATTATAACAAATTATAACAGATATCATAATTTTACTGCATGTATTTAAACAAACTTTTAATTAATTGAAGATAAAACTGGACTCAGCATAAACAGATCCATTGCATTATTCTTATGAATTAAGTTAGGACATGCAGATGCTGATAATACATTTAATAAAATGTTAATTATTATTAATAAAATTTGTCAAACGTTCAAGTAAAAGTAAGTAATTTAATTTATGGGTAGAGATAATAAATGATCAAGAATAATTAGTTGAATGGAAATTTTAAAACATTAATATTTTTAAATATTTAGATTTGATTGTTTGATGAAACAAATAGCAATAAATATATTAGAGTGAGAAATGAAACGGTTTTTAATAAAATTATATTACTTTATCAGCTACTAAATATTATAAATACACTTATCAATTAAACTATAGTAATTTGCTATATATATACTGAATAATACTAAAAATATGTGTAAAAGATTGTAGTCTGGGACAGCTGATGAGTGCTGTTTAACATGAAATATGCCTCTTGGGGATCATAAATCTTTTTACATGTTTTTGGTCATATATTTATGATTACATCTCTCCATAAAGTATTCAAAGTGGATATAATCCAGTCCCTATCTTGCATGAGATTAATATAAATAAAAATTACACTACAAAAATATTATTCATTAATGGATAATCTCTAGTCTAATGAATGATTAATAAAAATTATTAATTGCAGTTCCTATTTTAGTATCACCTATTGTAAGCCTGAGTAATCAATGGTTACCAGATAAAAAGCAAGCATGCAGAAAATGGCAGGAGAACCTTGAACTGTTTATTTACCTAATGTTATGATAAACTAAGGAATTAATACAGTTGTATTGGTATGGGCTGCTAAAATAAGATTAAAGTAAGAAAAGATTTGTTAGTTGCTTGAAGTTTATGTAGAGCAGATACTTGATTGATTCAAATAAAGTGAAACAAATGAAGTTTTACAATTGCAAGTTTGGTGAGAATTGAAAAAAAAAAGTACATATATATATTGAAATGTTATATTAAATGAAAATTGGTGTTTACTGGAAAAAATGGATTGAGCATATACTTAAAAGGAGAGAAATTTTAAAGGTCGCGCTGAAAGTGTCTGTATAGAATTAGAACAATAGTAAGAAATGTAGTGCTGATTTTGATCTAAAAAGGTAGTTATGAATGCCTGAATAATAGAGAAATAAACTGTAATTTTGGAAACACTTATGAAATTATATCAATGCTATATAGCTTAAGAATACATTTGTAAATCTTTATGCATATATATATAGACATTTATATAATTTTTACAACTATAATAAATTTTATTTAAATAATTTTAAGTTAAGACAAAAATTTAATTAAGTATTGCAGTCACTGGATAGTAATTAAAATTAAATGACTCCATGAAGCTTTTTAATTTACTCATTTTAAAAATTTTTATGTCTTTTTTGTTATTCTCTTAAGTCAATTCATAAGAAAATTCATTTTGATTTTAATGTAGTTAATTAAAACATATCAAAAAAACTTTAAACAGAAGAACAGTTAAAAGTATATGTATATATATATATATATATATATATATATATATATATATATATATATATATATATATATATATATATATATGTACTCACAAAAATCAAAAATTCAGAGAAATTAAGTATGTATATAAAAAAGATGATATGGAATAATAGTCATTTGCAAATTTTCTTACTATGCTCTTGACTTGGGTTTTGAATTGAGTCAGGTCAAATTTTAGAATGTTTTCATACCTGGATCAGATTTATATTTTTTATGTTCAGTAATCAGGCTATGCTCAACCTAGTAATTATCAAATATTAACGTGTGAATGATTACACATCTATTGTTAACTAAAAATAAAATAAAAGTAGAAAGCTAATAAAAATCTGATGACCAATGTCTTCTCTTTAATGCTTTTTCTAAAGAGAGAAAAATTGTTGGGAAGATTTTTTGCAAGGGACTATTAAAATAGTCATATATATATATATATATATATATATATATATATATATATATATAGAGAGAGAGAGAGAGAGAGACAGATTAGGATCTATCTCAATATACAATTTGTTTTAAAAATACCATAGTTCACAGTTATAAATCAAATTCAAGTTTTATTAAGTTTTTTGTATAGATTTGTATTATTATATAAGCACACACATTGATAGAGGTGAGTGCTTAAAATCAAGTTAAATCAATTTTACTTTAGTTTTAAAAAATAAACATGTGTTTCAAATAAATCTGTTTTAAAATTTATGTTAGAGGAACAAAGCTTCATACTATTGTTTTTCTGAAGGTTTGTGATGATGGTGTTCTAGCTGTATTTTTATATTGGACTATTTCCATCATCTAATATGTGTGCTGAATGTCTTTAAAAAAGTTTAATTTTATTTAAATATTCCAAATGCATTCAACTGTTAGTAATATCACAGCAAACAGGTTAGTATATGGACCAACAGTTAGTAATATCACAGCAAACAACTGTTAGTAATATGACAGCAAACAGGTTAGTATATGCATTAACTGTTAGTAATATCATAGCAAACAGGTTAGAATACACACAACATTTCAAGAGGTATTTTTCTCCTCTCTTCTTTAAGTGTTGCTTGCCTGACCAGTGACAGTACTAGCATGGGATTCGAACCTGGGTCCTTGGATTCTTGATTATTGAATTTTAAGGTAACGCTCTAACCAACTGAGCCATCTAATCTATAAAAAAAATTTCAATTGTTTTTGTAGTATTATTAATTAAAATTCTAGGAAAATCAATTTCTTTTTAAGCTTTGTTTCAGGTTTTGAAAATGTTAATTAAATATATTTTGGCTATTATGTCATATATAAACGTGTACTTGTTTAATTCAAGAATTGTATAAACATATAGGCATATAAACTTGTTTAATTAATAAATTTTATAAGCACAAGGACTTGTTAATTAAAGAAAAGTATTTTTCAAAGTGGATAATATATAAGACCAGTTCAGAAAAGAATGGGATTGTTCTGTTTGTTTTTATGGTCATTGCTTTTGTCTATGACCATGAAGCACATGTAAGAATTTACATGCACTGCTGATTGCAACAAATAGAACTTCCCTTCTCCAGCATGTAGCCCATAATTTTTAGGATGTCCAACATTGTTTCCTGAGCTGGATCTAACAAAGTTCCAATCTATTTTCATAAAAGCAGTTAAACAGATGTGCTTCTCAACAGTAAATAAAAATTTCATGACAATTCTATTCTGAAACATAATCCAATTGTGAACAAAATTGGAAACATATGAATGGCAAACTTTAAAACAGGAAAAACTCTCTATACATATTGCCACTCAGTGCAAGTCAGAGTAATCAACAGATGCCAGAAATCTAGTACACAAAATCCCCATCTAGTGCCTATTCACCCAATATCCCCAGACTAGTTTCTGGCTTGTGGTCATTATCAGTGAGGAGCCTTGGATCTGAAAGCACTGCACCTAGATCTTAGGATCTAATGCAACCCTTCAGCAGCCACCTTTTATCTCTACTTAACTACAAAATTATGAGACTTAAATTGAAAACACCATAATATTTTCAATTCAAGCTGCTAGAGAATTTTGCCTGTTTAATAACAGTTAAGAGCAAGCATAAGATAGTGATCACATGATATTTATTGGCTTAAAACCAATCCTTCTTAATAGGATAGTGATGTCTATGGTTATTTAAAAACCAAAGACACCAAAATATATAGGTACTGAACTGAATTCAGGCCTCTATGACTATATAAGCTGATGAGCTTGAATTGAAAATATTATGTTTTCAATTTGTCTCATAGTTTTGTAGTTAAGTAGAGATAAAAAGTGGCTGCTGGAGGGTTGCATTAGATCTTAAGATCTAGGTGCAGTGCTTTCAGATCCAAGGCTCCTCACTGATAATGACCACAAGCCAGAAACTAGTCTGGGGATATTGGGTGATTAGGCATTAGATGGGGATTTTGTGCACAAGCCTTCTGGCTTCTATTGATTACTCTGGTTTGTACTGAGTCAATATATAGAGAGAGTTTTGCCTGTTTTAATAACAGTTAAGAGCAAGCATAAGAAATAGTGATGATGTGATGTTTAATGGCAAACTTTGATAGTAAATCTCTAAAAAAACTCATTTTTGAACATGTACATATATATATAATTTCACTTTAAAAAATAATATCTATTTGGCTGGATTTTTTTTTTGGACAAAGATTTTTTTATTTATGAATTATTTGATAAACTTTAAAACTTATGTTATCAACAAGCTAGTGATATTTATAATTTAATTCAGATGATTCATATGTATTTATGTATTTATCTGTTATATAAACTTATTTTTAATATTTATAACAACTTATTAAGGTCAGTATATTTGATATTTATATATATTATATTATAACCTTCAGCTTTGTCAGTAAAACTAAATCTCCAGCTATCTAATCGTTTAGTTTTTTTTTTTAAAAGTTTTGCAATAAGTTAATTTCTATAGCAAAAAAAAACTTGTTAGGGCTTGATATTTAAATGTTAATGCTCTCTATAAGTTATTTTATAAGAGCTTTTATAAATTTTAATTACTTTAAAAGTTATTTTTCTTATATGGTGGTGTAGATACCTTTCAATTATCTAGATTAAGGATATTTTACCCTAGATATTAATGAACTAATGTTAGAAAAATATAAAGAGTTAAAACTGTTTTAATAAAGATACTAGTGTGTAAAAATCAATGTTAGAGTTAGACTTTAAAGATAAGTTTGAATTTTTAATGCTTATTATTAGTATTATATTACTTGCTTTTAAAAATGCATTTTAAGTTGTTTGCTAAGAAAAAGTATATTTTTGTTAATGCCAGTTATAATAAAGATTAAGTCAGCTAAGTAAGTTTTAGTTAATTAATTAAAAAAGATACAGAATTAATTTATTAGTAAAAGCTATTAGTTTTAAATAAAAAAAACATTAGGTAAACATGTATGTGTGATTGAATAATAAATTTCAATTTTAATTTCCTGGTTGAAATGTTACAAATTATTTTTAAATATTTATTTTAAAAAAAATTTATTTTAAAAAACAATATTCTAAGAAACTTCACCTTTATTAAATATTATATAAGAATGTTTAAAAAAGAATAATGTAATTTAATGTTTTATTTAAAATAATGTAATGTATTATACAATATTTTATTTTATTTGTAATAATTTTTAGTTTTATAAATACTTGTCTTAAAATGTAATATTTCAATTAAAGTCTGGACAATTATATAAATGAGTTTATTTTTAACTATGTTTTTCAGAATATCAATTAATTTTTAAACTGTAATTAATTAAGATCAAGAAAGAAGTGAATATAAATGTCAATTTCATCCAACAAAATCAGTCACATGATCAAAAATATAAATAGAGAAAGACTCACACACATAAGCTTGATTACTTGTTTGTTTTTTTTTTGTTTTAATACTTTCTACTCAACTTGGATAATTTTTACTGGAGAAATTTACTTGATTATAATTAATTTGTATTTAGTTTAATTGTTTAAACAAATTTTTAATTTTATTTAAAGTTAAACATATATTGCTAATTAATTTTCTCCAGGCACTAAATTTGTAAGCTGAAATTACTAAAAAGAAGTTTAAAATCTACATAGCCAAAAAACATAATGGAAACTTTTTCTAAATATTTAACATTAATTGTCATGTTATTACTTGTCTTGTAGATAAAGATGCCATTGAATGGCTGTTTTCATGCTAAAACTATAAAATATGACCATTCCCAGCCGTTGATTATAATAAATTTGCTGTGCTTTTTTGTAATGCAAAAATAAAAACAAAACAAAATTGTCTTTTATAAATATTATTTTTTATTAATGTATACAATTTAAATGATAATAATAAATGTAAAATAAAATCAACAAATTAAATTTGATTCATGTTTTTTCTATTGTATATTTTTTTAATTATGTTATGGCTTTTTTTTATCAATTTTCTATCAGATATTTTTTTACTTGTGTTATGGCTTTTTTTATCAATTTTCTATCGGATATTTTTTTACTTGTGTTACGACTTTTTTTGTTGTTGTTTAACTAAAAAATAATAATCATAATAAAAAGTAAAATTTCTTAGTCTATTTTTTATTTTTTTATTCTTCGTTTTACTTTTTTTTTTTTTTACAGACAAAGAGATATTATGGCTATATTTTACTTCAAACTGAATGACAATAAAAAGTAAAAGTTGTTATTGTTAGTTTTAGGGTTAGGTTTAGAGTTAGGTTTAGGGATAGTTTTAGGGTTAGGGTTAGTTTTAGGGTTAGTGTTCTGTTGTTTGTAATGCTAAAATAAAAAAATTCAAAATCATAACTGTACTTGGACAAAATAAAGAAACTCAAACTTTTTTAAACAACAACAAACACATATAAATGTCTTCTTTATTTATTAAACATGTTTATAATATTTGCTTTTTATAAAATTTACAAAAAATTGTATATATTTGTACTTTTCTTACTGGATATTTTTTTCGTACCGCTCTTTTTTTACTTCTTTGTTTCATGGAATGTTACGAACAGTATGTTACTTGATGCGTTACCTAATTGCAACTCACTAAAAACATAGATATTTAACATTTTCCCAATTAAAACTTCAATACAGTACTTGTAAAAAGTCTTAGAATTATTACTTTAAAAAATCTGAACATTTCAATACTTTAAAATAAAAAAAAATCCAATGAAAACAACATTTCCATCAAATTCAAATACAAACTCTCTCATCAAGCTGTAAATATTTTATAAACTGTGTGAATTCGGAAAATGTAATTGCTGCGATGTGACATACATGCTGTACTGCGATGTGACATAGCGGCCTGCATTCTGTAGCACAACAAAAAAGTTGTATTATAGAAAATGCGGGTTCAAACATGTCAGCCACGGAAACAGCACTTTTATATGTTTTAGTGCGCAAACCGCACCATAGAGCAGCATCTTTAGCTATAAGATGAGTACCAATTGTTTAAACAAATTTTTAATTTTGTTTAAAGTTAAACATATATTGCTAATTAATTTTCTCCAGGCACTAAATTTTTAAGCTGAAATTACTAAAAAGAAGTTTAAAATCTACATAGCCAAAAAACATAATGGAAACTTTTTCTAAATATTTAACATTAATTGTCATGTTATTTCTATATAAAAAGTACACTTTGAGGAAATTCTCCATGGCTCATCATTATTATTTATAAAATTTTATTAATTTTCATTTTCTCATTAATAATAAACAATATTATTGATTTAATATTTTATATACCAAAATATTAAGACTGTTAAAGTCTTTATGCTATGATTGGTATTTTAAAGCAGTTGTTAATAGTGCAAAAATATTTTTGCTAATAACTTTCTATGATGCTAAAAATAAGAAGTTTGTTAAAAATACTGTCAAACATTTTAAATATTTTTCAGCAATGTATATTTAGAAGTGTCTTTATTTTAATATTGTTATATCTCTAAAATAATGGTATTCTTCAGAATAGTTCATTTTTTAATGAATAGACTAATTAAATTCTAGGTAGTAGAACCTGTTTAATAATAATGGAATTTAATAAATTGCTTGTTGAATGTTGAAATGTCATTTATTTATTTATTATTATCTTAGAGGCAGGATGGGAAACATTCACTTGTAAAATTTTCTCTTATATTTATTTTAGACGAGAGATAGAAAAATATTTTCTAAGTCCATGAAATTAAAATTATTGACTTACTCTTTTGTCTGAAAGTTATTACCTGCCTATTTACTTTAAAAATAATATTCCACAATAGTAATGGGATATTTATTCAAAAATTATTGCTATTATCATATAACTAGAGTTTATACTAACTAACTGGAACAGTCATATACTCAATGAATGAAGTATAAACACTTGTTAAATTAATTATTATTCAAGTTTATTATTCATTTATCTTGTTTTATTACAAATCTGCTCTACTATATGCCTCATCATTATCATTATTATAATTATTAATTTTAATGAAACCTGCATTCTGTCCAAAGAATATATGCTCCTGTACATTGTTGCTAATTTATCTTTTCCAAGAAATTAATGAAAAATATTATTTAAGTATTCTTGGTGAAAATTGAGTGACCATTAATGTATTGTGTGTTTGTGCTATTAGGAAATCTATTGCTTATAGAAAATAATTTAAATTTGTTGTGTTTTTAGAAAAAAAAAATGTTGGTATTTGCAGAATGGTACTTGCAGAGACTATGTCCTGTTGAATGTAATAACTTCCAGGATGAAGGACTTTTAATTATATATTTTGTAAACTGAGTGTAATTTTAAATTTCAATATTATACTATTGTAATTTATTATATATTTTATTTTATTTATCCTATGTATTTTGTCTGATATAATTTTATGAATTAATTGTAAACTGTAATATCCAGAACTTTGCAGAATATTTAACTTTTTATAATACTATATAGTTTAAAGAATTATTTGTCCACTATCATGAGTAATTTATTTTAATGTATATGATTATGGTGAACAAGTGAAATGGTGTATGTTCTTATTGCATATTTCAGATCTTGTTTTTATTAGGCCAGATTTGGCAAATAATTTTATTATGGGTTTTACACATAAGTTAATTATTATAATATATATTTAAGAGATTGTAGTATTAAATTTTCTTATTGTATATGCTTATCTTGTCATTATATTTTCAAGAGATCATAGCTTTGACTCTCTGTTGTAGATACTTATTTTATTATATGTTTGCAAAGAGATTCTGGGTGTGTCTCTCTCTTTTAATATTATAATTTCCATGAGTTATATCTTTCATGTTTTATATTTAAACATAAATGCTTTATTTAAGGCAGCTATTATTATTCCTAATATATTTTGATGGTTCATTCTCATTTTCCTTATGTTCAGGGACAATGTCCTAGCATAATCTTTGCCCTCAAAATGTAGGTGCTCCCTTTTGAATTCATGCCATCATTTATGATCATTGCCTTATTTATCTTTACTTTGCAGATATATTATATCATGTATATTTTTTACAAAACCATGGGTGGTGTACTGCCATGACTTTATTTTTGAAATTGATATTGTTGTTTGTTCTGAGGAATGTCATCTCTTCTTCAACTGCACTCTTTTTTGATAAGTAGGTCTGTTTTTCTGTGCTTTGCCAGCATTGCAGAATCTAAAACTAATAAATACTTATTTTAGAAATTAAAAATTGTGTTCATGGGCCTCAATAACTGATATGTATTATTTTTAGCATTCTTTTATCATTGAATTTGTAAGCTATGCTTAATGTTTAAATATACTCATTTTTGTCACAACATCATGGTATGATTGTAGTGTAAAAATGTAGAACTTCTTGTAATAATTCTAATATTAAGAAAAGATTTCATTAGACATACAAAGCTAATAATAGTCAATTATTTAATCTGTAAATTTTATTTTATTCTTATCTGTAAACTTTAAAAATATTTCTCACCTGCAGTGAATTGTACAGCAAAGTGTTGAAATAATTTATTTTGAAATATTGTAGATTTCCAAGAGTGTTATTTATTTAATTATCCTTATTGTCAAAATAAATGTTATTTTTATTGTTAAGTATGTCTTATAGTATTTACATCATCATTAATACATATTATCCAGAAATCTAACATTATATAATCTATTATACAGTTATCTTACATGTTGGTCATTAAGAATACATGAGCATAAAATTGAATATCATAATCACTTTGTTGAAATTGGTCTGTACATGTTAAGAAAGCTTCTAATAGATAGATTATTCATTTTCTTAAACTTAAATAATCACTTTAACTAATTGCATTTATTAAAACAAGGCTAATCTAGTGAAAAAAGTATACATCATAAGTTTAAATACTTAAATTATTTATCTTAAATGTATAAAGGTTTAGTAGAAGATGTTAATAGGATAGATACCTGGGTGGCCATAAAATCCCTTATTCACTCATTATGTCTGACTGAAATTCTGATATTTTTATTTTATTTCAAATTAAGAGAATTTCATGTATTTTATTTTAATTAAAATATTTTCTTTAAAATTTAATGTTATTATTATCAACTAGGTAGACATTGTTTTATGGATAAGAGTATGTCTCACCATATTAATACTAAGATTTCATACATTGTCTAATAATCTTTAAATGAAAAGAAAAGAATAAATTTATTATGTTTTAAAATTTCAATTACAAAACTCTGAGACATTAATATTACATGAATTAATATGAAAAAATTGTTTTGCAAAAAAAAATTCATTTTGAGAAGTAATGTGTCACAAATATTAGAAAACATTTGTTATTCATTTAAAAATTAAATGAGGGTCTGTTCATGGCAATGAGATGCTGATGATTGTTATTTAAAGTGATGTAATGGAGAGAGGTGTAAGAAAGATTTAATATAACCTTACCATATAATGATATATTCTTCCAATATTAAAAGCCTTCCTGTAATATGTCAGAATGAGTTAAAAGTTTTTTTCTGCTTAAATTTTGTTAAATGTGGCATATTATATTTGCAATGTTTATTAATTGTTATTATTACTCTTGTGGCTTTTTTATTGCAGCATATACCATTTGATAAACCTTTCTGAGCTTAGTTTATAGTTTATTACTATTTTCATGCATTACATCTTGATGATTTGGATGTTATTTTATATCATCATTCATTAATTTTAGGTTATGATTTTGGCTTGCCCACATGTTGGCTTTTGATTGGTTATAAGATACTGAGAGTTCATCTTTCAATAATAATTCTGTAGTATTCATCGTTTTAGGTTATAATATATAGTGGCAAGTTTTTGAATATTAAATATTTTTATTTTAAAGGTACAAGGTACAAGTTTGTTTAAAGTTAGTTGATAGGTTAGTTTATATTTATAAATATTTGGGAGGTAAAATAAATCCTTTTTTTACTCTTAAAATGTTTATTTTCTAAAGTAAAAGTTTTACTAAAATCAAGTTCACAATTGTTAATAATCAGAAATTAGTAAGATTTACTTTTAAATCAATTTTTCTCCTAAAAAAAGTTTAAGAAAAATAAAATTTGATTATTTTTTTAAATAGTTTAAAATGTTAATTTAATTAAAAATTTAGTATCTCTCTGTAGATATTCATAATTATTAAAGTAAATCAAGATATGTGGGTGTCTAATGCAATATGCACATAGCTATATAAATCATTTGACAAGATGATTGTATTTGTTAGTTGATTGTCTATTTATTCCATTTGCTTCACATACATCTGAAAATTTTAAAAAAAATGATATATGTGTGTATTTTAAATAGCACTCCTCTAGATAATTGTTGACCACACTTAAATTTGTATGTGATTATTGGCTTTTTCATGATCTATATTGCTCTCACTTGAGGTACTCACAGACAATTTTATTTTTCTTTGGCTAGAGACACTGCTCCTCATGAATTATATTTTTTGCTTTGTATTATGGATGATTGAGAGACCTATTTATTGTGGTTTTATTTTATAATGGTTTAGGATCAGATGCACAGTGTATAGATCTAATTTTATAATGGCCTGTGTGATATGAACATTTATAGTGAATTTAAGTCATTTTGTTATTTTTTGTTTTATGTCAAAGTTGAAATATATATATATATATATATATATTAATTGAAATATATATATATATATATATATATTAATTGTTTTTTGTTTTTCATATATATATATATGCATATTTTATTTTAGAACACATATTGAATAGAATTATATAAATAATAAAATATTTAGTAGTCTTCACAATAATACAGGATTATAGTGCAAAGTTTTGTGAATTCTCATATTCAAAGCTATCACATATCAAATGCACTATTTGCTATCATATTCAAGGGGGGGGGAGGGTTTCAATTAAAATGTATTTGTATTTGAACTTATCATATTGAACAATACTGCATGTATTGTAAATAAACTTTGTTTTATTTATAATTAGATCTGCTTTAATGTTTGTTTACTGTTGTCTGCTTTGCCAATTGACATTTTCAAAAGAACCTCTACTTGTGATCTTGAGACAATTTTAAATGATTATGAGTGATGGTACAACTGTAGGTGCATTTACATTTGGAAGTCACACCAGTAAACTCTCACATTATAGGCTCTAGATCTAGTAGCATCCTTTAGTGTTGAATCTTTGTGTGCTTTCAGTCCATTAATATATAGATGCAGTCCACAACATTCATACTTAATTGGTTTCTGAAACATGAATGAAAGTTGAAATGTGTGGAAATAGAGCAATGTAAAGAAAAACATCAAAAAGTGGTTTTAAAATATTTTTTAATGAAGTATATTAGCATATACAGGTAGTCCTCTATTTTTTTAATTTATTACTTTAAATTTTTTTACATTGTTAAAGAAATAATTAAAGTGATAGAAATAAGTTGTAGAACAACACACACACAAACTTATATATATATTGCAACAGGGCAGGCATAATCAAACCCTGTTGCGATAATTAGACAAATACAAATTTGTATACTTAATGCATTATTAAAAAATATATATCTTATTACTAACATATTATTAAAAATATATATTACTTTACTAACAAAATTAATATTTACAGTTTGATGTACAATCAACGGTCATTTGCGCGGTCGTATTGAATTGATTTAGTTATTTTAATTAAAAAGAACTCATAGAAGATGTAAGAGGGGTTATACACTTGCTCTTATTTTTTCCTCTCTTTTGACAAACCTAGCTATACACACTATGTATATGTGTGAGTGCATTTTTGAACCATTAAAAATGAAAATTCACAAAATAAAAATAAAAAATATTTTGTTTGAGAAACTTTTAAATATCTACATATTAAGTCAACAAAAGAACTTTAAATGTCAAGATGGAAGACTAATTTTGCAGAACAATGGAAGTAATTATTATAAAAATCATGGAATGTCTAATACTAATTAAATATTAATTGGAGAGAAATAGGTATAAAAAGCTTTTGTGGTGCATTTTAATAAAGGCATACAGAATGTGAATGGAAATATAATTGAAAAGAAAGATAAATTTGATAATTAAAAAAAAAAAAGAATTAAGGATTAATATAAGTTTGGAGGTAGGAGAAAGTGGACAGTCAACGTGATATACATTTTGAAAGATATGGTCAGGCTGGGGTAGAGGCTTCAATGTGTCAATGTGATATACATTTTGAAAAATATGGTCAGGCTGGGGTAGAGGCTTCAATGTGCAGAGGGTCCGAATTCTTTGCCCCTGAATGTATAGCAGCTGCCAATAGCGGAGAAGGGACGTCAAGCCCGGAGAATTCGCCTCAATAAGCAACAATGTTGAATCATCAAAAGAGGAAGAAAATAAATAAATAAAATAGACTTTAGCCATGGAACCCGAACTTAAAAAAAAAACAAAGTTTGTTCACCGACAAAGGATCGGAGATTCCCTATTCACCAGGTGAATTCGATCAGTTCCCCGGGGAAATGCAGGTATTTTTTCTAATTACATATATAGGTCTCTTTTATTAAGCTTACTCCATGAAATTGAAAAAAAAACTGTTATTTGACACAATTGAGAACTTAAAATTTATTATCTTTTGCACGGAGAGTTCAAAATTATTTCCTACGGGATTTATTAGTTTATAAATTAATCCACAATTAAATCTTCGGTGCAAAATACATATTATAGCATATTTGTGTGTGTGGGAGTTTTGGCAAGAGAGAGAAAAGAGCAAACAAAAAAAAAGAAACTGATATAAATCTTTGATTTAAAAAAGAAAAGAGACATTAATTTAACTTATATAAATAATTTTTTTTGATAGATACGTAGATGTCATTACTAATAAATATGTTTAAAATGAATGGTTTTTTTTGTGTTGTGAGTTTTTTTTTTTTAAATAAAAAAAAGAGAGGGTTAGATCTACTGCCAGGAATTTTACCACCCGTCCTGAGCCAGAGCTAGTCCAGGGCATTTCCATATTGGTATTCCAGTTCTCTCCCAGCATAATTCTTATAGAAATATAAGATTGGCACTTGAGGTCATAAATTGATGCTCATAAATATGCTGGGCGGTAAAATGGAATAATATTATAAATATTTTTTTAAACAGACACATATATGTGTATTGTTATATACATACATGCAATCTTTCAAGATTATATATATGTGCGTAAAATATATATGGAAAACGGTAGATCCTGTTATAATGACGACCCAACAAAAGGGCATCGAAGAGAAGTAGGTCAATGAGGAAAAGAAAAAATTAAAGAAATTAGCATGAATGTTTTTTTTTTTGAGAAAATAAATAAAAATATACATATCGGTTTTGTCAGATCATTATTGTTTTAGCTAAAAGAAAAAATTAGGAAAATGGAAGTTATATTATATTGGCAGAGTTGGATGTAGTTAATATTAAGTTTATAAGAAAAAAAAACTTTTTAGGCTATATGAAAAATACCAACTGAGAGCAGAATATAAAAGCATTTCATAAAGTAATCAGTTTAGGTTAGACTGTTTTTTAAAAAACTTTCAGTTTGTTATGGATTTTTTTTTTGTAAATAACGAATGTAAATGTTTTTCTTGTTCACGATTGATTTTTTTTTAAAAAAAAAGTAATACAGATATTTTAAAAGAAAAAAGTAAATGAGTGTTTAAGTGATTAACACTTTATAATTAATCCATTTTAATTAGATACAAAATAATTATTTGGCTTTCTTTCACTTATTACTATAAGATGTCGTAACCAGATAAAAATAATTTATATATATATATATTAAATTAATGTCATTTTAAAAGAAATTCGAGTAATGAATTATATTTAATTTACACCCACACAGTTGCTATGATTTTAATATATTTTACATTTTTTACTTTTATAATCATTTTGACAATTTCTGAATTTGAAACTAACTTTGAAATGAAGGTTTTGATATAACAATAGTCTATCTGTACTAGTTTTCAAATCGATGTTTTATAAAGGTGGAAAACAAGAGTAAGTCGGAATAACATAGTGAAATATCAATCAGTCCACAGTAAAATTATAAATATATATACTTAAGAAATATTGAAGGCATAAGGAAATCCGGGAAGGGGAAGCACTGTGGTTTGGGGGTTTGGAGGTTCGGAATCTAGCATATAGAAAAAATAGATATATACATCACATAAAGAAGATGAAGTTGATAAGAATAAAAGTATTTGGGAGGAAGAAGGAAGAGATGCCAGTAGATCACCTTAGGAGTTTGCAAAGATACTTTGTGTGTTATGGAACATCAGACAAGGTGAGAACAATAATAGCATCTTGCCATCTAGAAGGGCAGGCCATGGATTGGTGGAACTCATTGCTACACCAACCGCAGACATTTTTAGATTACAAGACAGCCCTTGAGGGAGCTTTCTGGAGTGAAGAAAGGCAGGACAACATTAGATCCCAATTGATAAGAGAGAAGTTTCAAGAGGATGGACCAGAGGGATATGTGCATTTTTTAGGTGTCAAGTAGCCACATTCAAGACATTAGAAGCATGCAATTTGTCAGAGAAAAGATTTGTGAAGATGGTCTGCTGAAACCTCCCAATAAAAATAAGATTGATGCTAGAGCAAGATGGAGACAACCCATCTAAAAAAATAGACAATATATTGAGTCAAATGGAAATAAGTGCAGAAATGAGATGGATTTGAGAAAAAAAAGGAAGTGGACCAAGGAAGAGACAGAATATTCAAACAGCAACCGAATTCAAAACACATGGGGAACCTAATTTGTTTGTGGGAGGACTGCGTACCAAGTTATGCATGCCAAACATGTCTGAAAATACAGGTAGCAGCAGGACAAACAAAAGTAGAAGTGCTTATTGATTCAGGGAGTCAGGTCTCTGTAATAACAGAAATATTGTATTATAAACTCACCAGAGAACAACCAAATATACCTGTTTTACCATTAAAAGCTGTACAAGTGGTGATGGCCAACAACAGAAAGGCCAAGGTTGAACCCAAACAAATGTGGCTGGATGTCAAAATCCAGGGAGTAAGTTGCCCACATGTATTCCTAATCATGAAAAATTTGATTTGTGATGTCTTATTGGGAACTGACTTTTTATACAAATATAAATGCAAGTTGAACTATGAAAGTAGACAAGCCATGTGTAATGGAGAGGCAGTTAGATTTATAATGGATAGCACAGATAGTTCAATAGGGGCTGTGCAAGTTGCCGATAAACACAATGATGACTTGATAACAGAAAAAAATGACCAGGCAAAGATTGCTTGGGGAGAAGGGAAGGAAAAACTAAGAAAGATACTGAAGGAATACAATCAGGTATTTTCAGACATGCCAGGTGTGATCCCAGGGTTTGAACAAAGTATTCAGGTAAATGAAATGCAACCATTTAAGACAAAATCATACCCAATTCCTCATCAATATAGGGAGCAGGTGAAGGCGCAGATAGATTAAATGTTGGAATGAGTATTATATCAAAAAGCTCCTCGGCTTATTGTAACCCGATAGTCATCGTCAAGAAATAGGATAAATCCATACAGTTATGTCTCAATGTGAGACAATTGAATAAAGTCATGGTCCCAGATTGTAACATACCTCCACCCATGCAAGAATTGCTTGGGAGATTTAAAGGAAAAAATTTTTTTTTCGTTTGATCTGACAGTAAGCTATTGGCAGATAAGGCTGCACCCAGAAGATCGTAAGTATACTGCATTTAGGTATTATGGCTGCTCATATTAGTTTAACCGTATGCCATTCAGCCTGATTACAGTGGGTCAGGTTTACCATGATGTTTAGACTGGGTATTATCTGATGCGGTCAAGAAAATAGTTACAATGTATGTGGATGATGTATTGGTGGCATCAGATACTGTGGAAGAACATATCAAAGATGTGGAAATGTTTTTAAGGGAATGTTGGAATAAGGGATCAAGGTAAACCTGAAGAAAAGTATGCTATTTCCAGAGGAAGTTACATTCTTGGGCCACCTCATAGGATCACAGGGTGCCTGGCCACACCCAGATAAAATCTCAGCCATTGAAGGTTTCCCAGCATCTAGGTCCAAGAAACAGATACGATCCTTTTTGGGTATAACTTCTACAACCATTTTCAAGAGCAGTTTGCTCAACATATGGAACCACTAGTTAGATTACTGAGAAGAGATGTAGTGTGAGAGTGGGGCAAAAAGCAAAGCCAGGCATTTGAGAAGGTGAAGCAAGGGTTCATGAAACATGTAATGCTGGCTTTTTCTGATTTTGAGAAACCCTTTGTGGTGCAGACTGACAGCAGCGGGTATGGGCTGGGAGCAACAGTATCACAGATTCAAGGGGATAGTCAGGTGAAAGTGTTGTATTTCTTAAGTAGGCTGCTCAAGGGTCCTGAGTGTCATTACACTGCCACAGAAAAGGAAGCTTTAGCCATTGTTTGGTCATTCCAAAAACTCCGCACGTTGTTGGGTATCAAAAATAATTGTGGTTACGGATCTTTACAATTTATTAACCACAGTTATCTGACAAATAGTTGGTTGGTGCGGTGGATCCTATACCTCCAAAAGTATAATTATGTAGTAAAGCATTGTAAGGGGTCAGATAACATTGTAGCTGATGCTCTTAGCCGTAACCCAGTGCATTTTGCCACCATGTCATCTTAAAGCTGAAAATTTATATGTGGCAGGAATAAACTTAAGGGTTAATGAGGGGGTAGAGAATGATCTTAAGAGATTAGCCCAGCATCAGAGGAAGCATGGCCAGTTAAGTCAAATAATCGCACAACTGGAAGGGAACACAAGAAAAAATGATGATGAGTCCAGATGTTGGATCAACTGATACAAACTTGACCAAGCTGTTCTCCAATACAGAATGAAAAGGGGACCGGAAAGTTGGAGACCTGTAATACCCCAGCAAATGTGGAATGCAGTGGTGACTCATGTCCACCAAATATATGGACACTATGGGGTGAAAAAAACTGAAAAGTGGCTTAGACAGTGGTTTTATTGGCCAGGCATGCATAAGACTGTTGTGAGGATGATCAGCCAATGTGAACTTTGTCAAAAAACCAAGCCTGCTAATAGGAATTATGCAGGTCCAATGAGCTCCATAATTCCAAAGAAGCCACATGAGATGATTGCAATAGATTATTATAAACCATTGCTGGCCTTTAGTAGAAAAAAATATTTGTTGGTGGTGTATGATCTATTCAGTAAATTTGTGGCTGCATATCCCATGACTGAAGCAAATACCTGAAACACCATATGTCTCCTTGAAAAGGAATATTTTATGGTGATAGGAAAACCTCAAAGTGTCCTTTCAGATCATGGCACACCATTTATCTCTGGAGAATGGAAAGCATGGGTTCAGAAGTCAGGGCTCCAACACATACTGACATCAATTAGGAATCCGCAATCAAACCCATGTGATCAGGTGATGCGTGAGTTGGGTAGGTTATTTAGGACATACATCCCAACTAATCACCGATGATGGGTTAAAAAGATTCCAGAAATACTGAACTACATAAATTGGGCAGTTAACGAGTCCACAGGGTTTTCTCCTGTGTGGCTCCAGTTTGGCAAACATGCCCCTAAATTAATCAAGGCCAAAATACCATGGCCAAAGGAAAGGCCAATAAATGTGGAGGAGGACCAAGAGCAGGCTTATCGTACACTTTTGAAGAGGAGTCAGGAAAGAAACAAACATACACTAGAGAGGCCTCATCGGTTTAAAGTTGGCGATCTAGTCATGGTGAAAACCCCACATGTGAGCAAACCAGGGAAATTTATCTGTAAGAAATTTTGCAGTTTATATGAGGGACCTTTCCCTATTGTTAAGTGCCAAGGGGATAATGCATTCTGGGTAAATACTGGGCAGGAGGTATAGGGATCGTACAATGCTCGTTCCCTCAAGCCCATGCCATTACAAATGGTTCATGATATTTAGGAGCCATTCAAATCCATAGACCATATTTGAAGGCTTCTGGGAGGGGGGTATTGCAACAGGGCAGGCATAATCAAACCCTGTTGCGATAATTAGACAAATACGGATTCGTATACTTAACGCATTATTAAAAAAATATATATCTTATTACTAACGTATTATTAAAAATATATATTACTTTACTAACAAAATTAATATTTACAGTTTGATGTAAAATCAATGGTCATTTGCGTGGTCGTATTGAATTGATTTAGTTATTTTAATTAAAAAGAACTCATAGAAGAGGTATGGGGGGTTATACACTTGCTCTTATTTTTTCCTCTCTTTTGACAAACCTAGCTATACACATTGCTATGTATATGTGTGAGTGCATTTTTGAACCATTAAAAATGAAAATTCACAAAATAAAAATAAAAAATATTTGGTTTGAGAAACTTTTAAATATCTACATATTAAGTCAACAAAAGAACTTTAAATGTCAAGATGGAGACTAATTTTGTAGAACAATGGAAGTAATTATTATAAAAATCATGGAATGTCTAATACTAATTAAATATTAATTGGAGATAAATAGGTGTAAAAAGCTTTTGTGGTGCATTTTAACAAAGGCATACGGAATGTGAATGGAAATATAATTGAAAAGAAAGATAAATTTGATAATTAAAAAAAAAAGAACTTTTGTGGTGCATTTTAACAAAGGCATACGGAATGTGAATGGAAATATAATTGAAAAGAAAGATAAATTTGATAATTAAAAAAAAAAAAAATTAAGGATTAGTATAAGTTTGGAGGTAGGAGAAAGCGGATGGTCAACGTGATATACATTTTGAAAAATATGGTCAGGCTGGGGTAGAGGCTTCAATGTGCAGAGGGTCCAAATCCTTTGCCCCTGAATGTATAGCAGCTGCTGATAGCAGAGAAGGGATGTCAAGCCCAGAGAATTCGCCTCAATAAGCAACAATGTTGAATCACCAAAAGAGAAATAAAATAGACTTTAGCCATGGAACCTGAACTTAAAAAAAACAAAGTTCGTTCACCGACAAAGGACCGGAGATTCCCTATTCACCAGGTGAAATCGATCAGTTCCCCGGGGAAATGCAGGAATTTTTTTCTAATTACATATATTGTCACTTTTAGTAAGCTTACTCTACAAAATTGAAAAAAAAAACAGTTATTTGACACAATTGAGAACTTAAAATTTATTATCTTTTGCATGGAGAGTTCAAAATTATTTCCTACAGGATTTATTAGTTTATAAATTAATCCACAATTAAATCTTCGGCGCAAAATACATATTATAGTGTATTTGTGTGTGTGGAAATTTTGGCAAGAGAAAGAAAAGAGCAAACAAAAAAAAAGAAACTGATATGAATCTTTGATTTAAAAGAGAAAAGAGACATTAATTTAACTTATATAAATAATTTTTTTTTTTGATAGATACGTAGATGTCATTACTAATAAATATGTTTAAAATGAATGGTTTTTTTTGTGTTGTGAGTTTTTTTTTAAATTAAAAAAAAAAGAGAGGGTTAGATCTACTGCCGGTAATTTTACCACCTGTCCTGAGCCAGAGCTAGTCCAGGGCATTTTCATATTGGTATTCTAGTTCTCTCCCAGCATAATTATTATAGAAATACAAGATTGGTGCTTGAAGTCATAAATTGATGCTCATAAATATGCTGGGCGGTAAAATAAAATAATATTATAAATATTTTTTTAAAACATACGCATATACGTGTATTGTTATATACATACACACAATCTTTCAAGATTATATATATGTGCGTAAAATATATATAAAAAATGGTAGATCCCATTATAATATATATATATAATAGTTTATGCAAAACCAATCAGTCAAAAATATGAATAAGATAAAATATTAATAATTTTAAAAATATTAAAAATGTATAAGAATATATAGTTTTTGGGTTTATTAAAAGTTTATAAAGTAAAAATATTTATAATTAAATTGCTTCTCTTATTTTTCAGAAAGTTTAAAATTCAATACTCTTTTCATTGAGTTTATTAGTCTTATTATGATTATATAAATAAAATGTCATGTTAATTATAATATATTATAATTAACATGACATTTATTTATATAATCATAATAAGACAAGACTTAAATTATTTGAAAATATTTTAAAATTTGCATAAACTTTTACTCCTATTCATAATTATATTTTAGATTTTATGTTTTCTAAATCAGGATTTACTGTATGAGAAATTAATTGCTATTATCACAGATGATAGATGAACCAAAACCCTGTTAAGTTTTTATGTGATTGATGAGAAGAATTGTCCAACAATAAAAGTAATAATCAAAAGACATCTCAAATTAATAAAAATAATTTTTTACAATTTTAAAAATAAAATTAAGTTACAACTTAATATTATATAAAAATATAAATCATTATTCTGTATATATAATTGCTGATTGTGAATTGCGATATAAAAGATGTGCAGATATGAACAAAAACTCAATTGAATATACATTGCACAAATAACACTTTATTGATTAGTATCTGGTGTTTGCTTTATACATTTATCAAGAGATAGTTGAATTGTATTCTTTTCTTTTCTTGTTAAAACATTCTATAATATGCTGTTTTTTCTATAGCTCTTTGTATAAATAGCAAATGGTACACAAGTAGAATGCACAAAATCAGAGGACTGCCTATATATATATATATCATTTCAGATGATCAAATTTCAAATTTAAAAATTGGGTCCATATTGTTATCTTCTTTTATAAAATTTAAAATAATAATCAATCTTAAACAAATTCATTTAAAACATCAAACCAGGTTTTTATTACTTATAAAAATCTTATCAAGAAATCTCTTTTACAATCACCTGGAAAACTATTTCCAGCATCTTCATTCACTGGACATTATTTAAATTGTAAAACATTAAAAACATCAAAAATATATACATAAAGATTAAGAAAATATTGTGGAAGTTAACTATTCGTCTCATATGCTATAAATAGAAATGCATTCTTTCATCAATAAATGTTTTAAAAGTATAAGTGGTTGACCTATGCTCAGAACTTATTTTTTATTTTAACCATGCCTAAATTGACAGTTTGAATTTATTGCTGATTTCTAAATTGACATTGAAACGTATATTTTGTCACACATCCTGTTTTCATCTACTATGCCCCATAGCAGTAATTATTCCAGATTTAAACCCTGCCAAGTACATGTATATTCACATATAACCATCTATAAATAGTTGCATATATGTACATATATTTATGTATACCTGCATATATCTACATATATTTATATGTTAAATTAAATGTGTCTGTATAAACATCATTATATATGTATGAACACACTTATGTATATGTGAGGGTGCTGTGATATAAAACTGATTTAATAGCATTACAGTGTGATTATAATTTTAAATCTTTGATTTAATATATGTGTATAAATGTATTCTTTGTTCAAACATCGCATATATATGCCTAATTCCATGGGTGATCAACATGCATATATAACAAAATGTTTACACAGAAATTATTTAGTTTCTAAAAATATTAAAAAGTTCTTATTAAAAGATCACACCACATACACCTGTTTTAGAATTGCATGGAGGTCAAATATAAAATCTTGAAATAACAAATTTTAAAGTACATCTTGTTCAAAACAAACATGATCATGCAGCACAAATTTTATATTCACTAAGGAGTTGCTTTTGTTTTTACTGAGATAAAAATGTTAGATTTAAAAAGTTAACAAAACTATGTTAAATTTGAAGATTAAAAATAAAAGTTGTAAACAAGCTAATGAGTTTTACCCTGTAAAACCTGGCTATAGGTAATTAGAACAGGGGGATCAGAAATCTAGTATATAAATCCCCATTTTTCAGCACTCAAGATCTGTCTTGTAAAATAATCTAAGCAGTTGATACCCATTGAAAATTTGACATAAGTGGCTAGGAAGGTCTCAACTTTACCATCTTTCTACAGAAAAATAGTGACCTTCATCCCACCATGCAGGCTGCACAACAATCATTATCACTGTCAGGATGGAAAAGTTCAATACCACCAGTGTCAAGAGAAGATATCGAGGAAGAGCAACATATTCAGAAAAGTGATAATGCCCAATGCTGTATGACTCTGCCTTTAGATGAAATTGGTAATATTCTTCATCATGGAGCTCAATAAATTTATTAAACTTATAATAATTTCATCATCTACCTATAAACATTCATCAATAATTTTTAATTAAGTAAATTTTTGTTTAAAATAAATCTTTAAATGTAACTGTAAAAGCTGACCTATTAATGTAACTTTAAAACAAGTTTCTAAATTATAATAACTATAGCATTATTAAAATCTGCTGCCATGCCTAATTTTTATTAATTATTTGATTTCATTTTAAATTTATGTAATCTGCTATGCCATCATTTCAAAGTAGAGATAATTAATATAAATCTTAGGGGAGAGATGATTAGAAGCTCTCCAGTAAAATGTTTTATTGCTTTTTTTTGGCAACATAAATCACTGCTTTGAAATCTATTCTTGCATATAACAACAAATCACTACATGTTCGTTGTTATATATATATATATATATGTGTGTGTGTGTGTGTGTTTTACTTAAGCTGACATGTATTAGCTTGTTAGAGAGGTTTGCAATTATTATGTCTTACTTAAATAATTGTCAGAGATTATATCTAAGCATATTTGTAATTATTATAAGGCCTGAAATATGTTTTTCTCTCTCTAGTTAATTATAAAGGAATATATACAGGTTTCATTCATTAAAACTAGATTGCTATTAATGAACATCTCCCTAGATTCTTAAAAATTAAATGTGATACAGAGGGATGTATCAATTTTTTGCCATAATTGAAGACCATTTGGAACATAAAAATGATTAGTTAAGAAGTCTGCATTTTGACCCCTAAAAGAGGGAAGGATAATTTAGAAAATATCTATTTATTTTCAGTATAGTATTGAAGTAGTCAATCTGAAATTCAGATTGTGCTTCACAGTTCTCTCCAATCTCCCACCATCAAACCTAATTCAAATCCCATTCATACACTTATATATGCACCTATTTAACCCAATTTCTTTTAATTTTCTTTCAAAATAACTACACCTCAGATATTTAATAATATCTTAACTAAATAAATAATATTTAGTATAATTAAAGGTTGTGCATGTGCTCAAAGGACATATATATAAAAATGATGGGGGATTGTATATAAACTAATAATTATATTTGTATGTTTTATATTAAACTATATATTTAAAATTATATTCAAAATATATTTAAAATACATATTTATGTAATGGCAGTCATGAGGATGCTATCGGCTTGGAAACTTCTAGAAACATTCCAAATATTTAACTAAAATCCATTAAAATTATTAATCTTATAAAAAAATCAAATCAATTTTCTTAACAAAAATTTATCATTTTTGTAAAATCTATTTCTGAGCTAGAAATAGATTTGGAACAATCATTTTAAAAACTTACCAACCTAATTGCATTGTTTTGTACTACCTTCAGAACAAAAGGTGAATTCCTCATCTAAAAGTTTCTGTAGCAGCATTTTTACAGCCTCAGGTAATGAAGTGTGAAAGCATTCCTTAGATAATCAGGAATCATATAAATAGGGCCTAATTTGAGTCAAGTGAGAAGAGTACCTAAATTTGTAAGGCATCAGCCAAATAAATCCATGTCACTCAAAATTTCAATATGATGACCATTGAGTAGTAGGGAAAGATGCACATTTTCCTGACCATTCCTGAACCAGCTTCCACCAACATATCACTTTTACTGTTAAACCTCCATAAACTGATATGATATGCCTTAAATATTGACCTGCAAATATGCTACCTGCTTCCAAAATTATCGGAGGGACATTCATGCTCAAAATGAGCCATGATAAAATATGGACTTTACAACTTGTCAGAAATCACCAAGAATGAAGATAAAACTTGAAATGCCATCCTCATAGACACTTTAAGAATTTACTATTTAACATCTTGTAATAAACTAAAGATTAGACTTTCAAGCTAATGTACATGCGCTTTTTTACGAATGTTAATAATAATAATAATAATAATAATAATAATAATAATAATAATAATAATAATAATAATAATAATAATAATAATAATAATAATAATAATAATAATAATAATAATAATAATAATAATAATAATAATAATAATAATCTAAAATAAAATAAAAAATAATAATAAAATAATAATAATAATAAAATAATAATAAAAAATAAAAAATAAAATAATAATAATAAAGCGCATGTACGTTAGTTTGAAAGGCTAATCTTTAGTTTATTACAATTTATAAACATAGTGCTATATAAATAAATACCTCATTTATATAAATTTAACATCTTATAAATTCTGTAACCTGTGTTTCCTCATTAATTTTATAAAGCTTGAATGAATACGAAATCTTTTAATGTGACTCACTATTTCACTTTATAAATATTTTAGATTAGTCTCTTAATTTAATTTAAATTTAATTTGATGTAGCAACTATTTTTTTAATATTTTATATTGAATATATATATATATATTTTTTAAATCCCAAATGATATGTCAGTAAACTCCCATCCTCACAGGTATAATTATTTTATTTCAACTCCTTGCTATTAAAAGAGAGCACCAATTCATTAATTATTTTGTTTTTACTTTAAAAACTACAGATGTTTTGCTAGGTTGGGAGAAGATTTTATAATGTTTTTTTTTATCCATTATACTTTTACATAAATAACAGAGAGGGAAAAATAAAATTCCACATTTGATTAGTTTACGAGTTATGTAAATTTTAATCTATTTCCTAGCGCAATGTTAATTTTAAAACAAATATATTAATGATATATATTTCTTTTATGCTTCTTGATCCTCACCCAGTCAAACATAGATATATACTTTATTAATGGAGCACACCTTAAGCTGTAAAATGTATTTATTGTCAAATATATATGGAGTTTTAGTGAAGAAATGGGGGGGGGGGTTTGAACATTAATTTATGTTAAGTTTAAATATAATTCTATGATAATGCATGCCTTTTAATCTATGTTTAGTAAATCCAATCATACCATCATATTTGATAGCATTGTCTTAGGTAATAAGCTTAATTATTATGGATTGACTAGTTATTATTCTATCCCAAGCATTGCTAGCATTGGCTTTTATTTTTCATAATCAAGCTTTATCAAGAGATGTACATCAGAACACCTGCACCATCTCATCTTCGTTTTAGGTCATGAACAGGGTAATGGATGACTCTGGACCATCTTACTCATGCAACAAGAACTCTTCATGGGATAATTCTGTCAAAGTTTGGCCCATAGCAACTCCGTCTGAGACCCTCAATTCCAAGAAACCAATTCCACAAAATGTGGGTGTGGCAAGGTGGCATATTCTTATTTCAAAATGATAAAGCATTTTATTTTCAAAAAATGGATCCACAAATCTTACTTGGCCATTATGTTAGCACTACAATACTTAATTATGTTGTATTCATCATTTAAAAGCTTAAGCCTATAAATATCTGAAGATGTGATGTTGTGGTCTCATTAAACAGTTCATATATTAATTACTTTTCTTTTGATGTGTCACTTAATGACCCAAAAGAAATTTATTTATAGAAATACTCCCTCATATGTTAATCATTCAAATAAAGCAAATAAATCTTATTTCATATATTTTTCATACTCAATAAGCTTATGATAATTTGGTCAGTTAGTTAACCAACAGTTATGTAAATCATCCTGAAATCAGTCAAGGTTTTGTTTCTCTCTTGTAATTTGGGCAAATTATTATAATTGTACACTACACTATCATGCTAGATTATTTATTGAAATATAACATTGCATTAAAAGTAATAATCTATAAACTCATATGTAAATATCCGTGTTAAAGTGTGAAAGAAGCACAATACAACTTACCTGTAATATGAGGCTAATAACCTAATATAATTTAATGTATAAATTTCTGATTTTCTATTTATTTTTATTATTAAATAAAATATAAAACAAACATCTCTGATCATTGCAATTTCTTTATTTAATTGATTTAGTTAAATTTAAGATATAGTTATTAAATTAGTAATGTCATGATTTGGAAAGTGATAAGATCCCACTAATGTTAAATACATATGTTTGCTTTTACTGTATATATAAATGCACTTGCCATGATTTTCCCTTGAGTCTTTTTGTTTCTCCATTGTATGATGTCAACTGGAAATAAATTAAATAATCTAGTACCATCGGAGTTGCTGCTCATAAGTAAATGAATCTGGAAGCTCAGCATACAGGGCAGAGTTCATGAGTGTTCCTGCCACGTGTATCTCATGCAAAATTGGTCTCTAGGTACTTGTGTTCAAATTCTAGATCGAGTTGTGTAATCATGTGAACCGACCAATACAGTATAAAGACAATCTTGATTTTTTTTTTCCTCTTTTAATCTGGATTGCAGAATGAATATCTGATCTTGAACCATTTGATATTAGCAAAGCTACTACTATTATTATTGTTATATTGTATTTATTCTTAGAAAGTGAATTTATTCAGACACAAATGTAACTTAATAAATATATTATTAACAAATGTCATAAATATAAATGTGACCAAAATCAGATGGAAAACCTATGAAATAAAAATGGATATTATGCTTTGTTATTTTGTTATTATTGTCACTCTAAAAAGAAAACAGAATATATAAATCATTAATAAAATATAAATCACTTATTCTATTTAAAGTTACTTTGTGAATTTTTTTAATCTCATCACTTATCTGTACATGTGGGTTATGGTGCAACACTTAATTTTGATAACTTAATTATTTTTATCCTGAGACTCTGTAAATGCTAATGATTAATTGCACAAATATCAATAAGTAGCTATATTATTTAACATTAATCATTTAAAAAATTATTAGATAAATTATTTATATTTAATTTTTGTAAATATAAATTAGATTTAATAAAATATTGCTTTTGTTTCTACTTTATATTTTGGCAAGTAATCAAATCTCATTAGTTATTTTTAATGCTAAACCCTGAGAGCAGATAAGTAGAGTATTTGGTGTAAGATAATAAAGTTGGATACATTTTTGTCTATGTTATGAGTTTGATTTATTTGGTTATAAGGTATCATTCCCACTGCTAGCCTATAACTGAGAAAGCTTCTTGTTATCTGTTTGCTTACTATTTAATTGAAAGGCCACTTTTTATGTGATATAATCTAGATGTGTAGAACTTAAAGGTCATTTAAGTAAGAGAATTTTTATACACAATTTAAGAGACCAACTTACCCGTTCTCTCTCATTCCCAGTTATGAACTATTTTGTTTTGCAGTGGTGGTTTCTTTTTTTTTCATATTATTACAATTTGGGTATTATCATACCAAAACATTTCACCTTTTCATACCATTACAATTCAGTTTTTCAATTCATAGTGGTTAATAAAGCATCTATTTCATCATACTATATATATTATTACAATTTTTCCACCCAATTCTGTGGAACATTTAAAGAGTTTTTTTTATATTTTATACAGTCTGTCAGTTATAAGTTAATGTACCTAAATCTGTAAGGCATAAAAAAACCATTCCTTCACCCATCCTAATTTTGTACTATTAAAATTTGGCACCACAATTTTTGGGTCGTATTAAATAATATAGACCTTGTTCATCCTGTACCATTACAATATATATAAGTTCTTAATTCTTTAAAATCTCATTGAAATTCCTATTTCCTATTTAATTATGATTGAAAGCAATTTTAATAAAAGCACATAAAAATGTTTTTGTTATAGTGATAACTGACTTTTGTATTCTTTTTATTTTTATAAATCAGAACAATAAAATTATTCTTAAAATCAGATTCATATCTTCATAAGTTCATGTATTTTTCAACAATTCTAATAGCTTTAAAGCTTTCATATCATCTGACATACTTTAATATTTCTCCAAAAATCTTTATTTTAAAAATCTCTTTTTGTCTGTTTAAAATATGACTATTATCAAAGAAAAGACTAAAATTCTGCTTCAATAGAATTTTAAAAATCACTTTTAGGCTTATATTTTACTCTCAGAATCACAATTGGCTAATAACTGTATTTTTTATCATTTTAATCATTTTTCAAGACTTTTTGTTATTTTTAATTTTTTGCCTTAAATCTGTATATTATTATGAAACTCAAAATTGATTTTAATTTTTTCCAAGTGTTTTTTAATTAATTCCAAAATAGATACAATTATTGTGAGAGAATCAATTAGAAACAATCTATGATAGTCTCTTTTTTAAAAAAAAAAAGTTTTATACATCATTAAAAGTACAAATAAAAATCCATTTTGGCAATTTTAATATTTAATAATTTTTGCAAATTTAACACAAGTTTAACAGTTGCTTTCTAAAAAAATTAACATTAAAACTTTCTACTAATATATTTAGAGTAGAAAATATATTTTAATGTTGTTATTATTCTGACATATAATTGTTTCAAGAATCTGTGCTTACAAGTATTTGTGTAGTATTGACTTTTTATCCTATAGTCTGGCATTTAATTACATCATAATCCATAAAATACATTGATTAATTAAATTTAATTATAGCCCTTAATGAAAGCTTAATATATAAATATAATGACTCATGTATTCAACTTTATATAATATAAAATGTTCTGGATTTTTTATCTAATATTAACAAAAGCTTTTCTTCATTCCTTCATATTATCCTTATTATTATATCCATATATATATATATATATATATATATATATATATATATATATATATATATATATATATATATATATATATATATATATATATATATATATCATTAAAAACCAGTCATCACTTAGACAACCCCAATATCAATAACAATCAACAATTTCAAACTGTTGGCAAACTTTTTAACATATATATATATATATAGCTTAAATTATATATTTATGTAAATAATTATAATAGGATTTTTCCATATTTTATTGTTAATAATCTTTACCTATGATATAATCATTAGCAAAATAGCAATGACATTATAAGCAGAAATTAAACTATATTGTTAATTTAAAACAAAGGCAAGTTAGATAAATATTAAATTGTATAATTTTAGCTGGAAATTCCAATTTTTAATTGGCACTTTTCATAACTAAAATTTATGTCAAAAAATGCATAGAAAAAAATCCAGTGAAATTATTACTATTTACATCTAAAAGCTTTCTAATTATATATATATAAATTAGACTAAACTATAATTGACTTATCTTATTTAATGTCTTTATGTAAGTTGTGAAATCCAAAATACACCCTAATAATGATTAACTAAATTATTAAAAAAATATTTAAAATGAGTAATATTTAACATTTTTACTTGTTTTACCAGGATATTTCTTAGATTATTTATTAGTTTATATAGCATGATTAAATCATAATTATAGTCTCTAATAATAGAATAATATTTATTTTCCATAATTTGCTGTTTATAAATTTAGTAATACACTTTTTCATATACACAAATTAATTTTCTTTATTTCAAATAAATTTTATAGAAGATCAGTACCTACTTAGAAAATAAGTAAATTCCTTTAGTTTTTCAGGATTTTAGAAATTCTTGCTGCCATGGTATTTTGAACATTAGTATAATATCATGAGCACAAAGAGCTTCATTCAATTAATCAATTTAATTTTTTTCTCAGTTTGAATCAATCCAGGCAGAAATCTCTTATGCTTGATTCTTATGCTAAATAATCCTAAAATATATTTAGTTATGTTATATAAGGTAAAGTCATATCTGAAATATATCTAGTTATATGATATAATTTTATATTTAAATTAATCATTGTGCCCTTTGGTCAAATTACTTTTACTTTTTTTTCATTTACATGTTATAGAATATTTTATAACCCCAAACTTTTATTTATTTTAATAAATTTAGTAATATAGGCTTAAAAAATCAATTTTAATTATTTAAAAAAATATCTAAATTCATTTTTAAAATTTTATCTGAATTGCTATCTACAATATTTATAAAATGAAGCAGATTTATTTAATATACATAAAAGCATTTGGTCCTATCTCAAATCAATATTTTTTTGGCCTTTTGTTTTATTTATATTATAGAATTTTTTTTTCACAAATAAAAGGAAATATCCATGTTTATTTAAATAAATTTTAAAAAAGTATTATACAAAGTTAATATGCTGCATCTTTATGATATAACAAATAAATTTCTGTGAAATCAATATAATATTTTATAAATATCATTTTAATGCATTATTTAATTATATAAAATTAAAACTGCAAAAATAGAGCTAATAAGATTTTGTGTGTGTTTTGGGCTTATATTTTTGTCATCTAGATTTGAGCTCTTCTTGACTGTTCAATGGATAATTTATTGAATATATTTAATGTATTGAATGTGATTTATAAATATCTTGATTTAATAATTAATTTTCAACTTTTATTTAGAGAGCCTTAGATGTTAAAGTATAATAAAGATTTCAAAGTGTACAAGTAAAAAATTGTTTATCAAGTTATATAAGAGGTTTATTTAAATTAGTTGTAAATAAAACTGCTTTTATACTCTATTTATTGGTCAAAATTGAATTTTAGACTCTCTATCAATGTAACATAAAAACACTTGAAAAAATTTATTTGAGAATAATTCTGTAATGTTCTAAAAAAAATATATTTTCTGCAGCTTGCAAGAGATGGTAACAATGAATACATTATAGTCATATGTTTATTACATTTGGAAAATGAAGTGAATAAATGTTGTCAAACTTACCAAAAATAAATGTATATATATATGATAAACATGTATGACTTTCATGGAAGAGATACATTCTGTTTATGCTATAAAGATTATTTCAAAGATGCTTTAAATAAATTTAATTAACTGTTTTCATTGTATTTTATTCTCAGTCATATCATGATATCATTGACAATAGAATACATTGGAGAGCTATAATTAAAAAAAAGTTTTCTGCAAAAGAAATTAAAGGAAACTATCATAAAAAATCAAAAAATAGACTAATAATTTGTATTTTATAATTTTTTTGTGTGTAGACATTATATGATTTCTGTTCAATTTTTTATTTATTCTCTTTTTATCTATGTTTTTTTCTTTTCTTAGCGACTATATTCATTTACAAGTGGGTGCTAATGAAGGTATAAATTAAAGCCTGCAAAACTAAAAATAAATTTTCAAGACTCATGGAGAAAAAAAATAATAATATGCATATTACCATTACAAAAGTAGTAATGAATATTTGATTTACATTTTATTTTATTACAAAATAATAAAATCAATATAAGAGCAAGAAACTATAGTCAGTGTTAGAACTTATTTCAAACACAGTATTTATTAAGTTCTCTTCACCAAAAATAAATGCAACTAAGCAATAACTTCTTATCAGCGGCAAGTTCCCAATGCTTACACTCTATAAAACAATCTACTTCAGGATATTAATATTTTAGATAAACTTTAATAAATTGGTATATTATTTATAATTAAATGAAAAAGTAGAGTAGTGTGAGATCTTATAAAAATATCGTATAAGTAGATAAAAATCTTAAAAAATTACACTTAGTGTTACTTTTCTAGATATAAATGCATTTAAGTTTACAGTTATATGCAATATTAGAAATTTACTGCGCGACATCTATACAATATATTTAGCTAGTTATACTTAATTACTCGTGGCTAGAAATAATAATGAATATAAACTCATTTATTTTATGTATAACATTATGTAAACTTATAGTTTGTAACATATATTAAAAAAATGAATACAGACACAGTATGTAATTTTTCAATTATATTTTATTACGTAGAATTAAAAGAATGGAATATGATTAATGGAGTTATAAAGTTTACTGTTATTGTTATAATACAGCTTTTGACACCTCACTTTTTTAATTAATTACATTTCAGTATTATTTTGCATTAATAAAGGGGATACCTGTCAAAAAGTGATATTTTTTTATTCATTAATCAGTTAATTAAAAATACTTATTCAATTTTAAAACAGATCACTATTTCATGATGTAGTTTTTAGTATCTGAGCTCATTAACATGTATGATGAAACTCTAAAAAAAAAAAAGATTAAAATAATTTTCCCAATTATTTTAATATATATAAATGAACTATTACATTGGCAATTCTAAAGTCCTAAAACATATGACAGTTGTGTACAAGAAAATAATTTAAATAGATACTAATAGCAGATTTTTTTAATTGACATTTTTTAAATATTCATGATTTTAATTCTGGTATATTTTATATTTAGAGGTGTCAAATATATTTATATTTTTGTAGGTTTTGACTTTTTGAATAATTATCCATAAAGATAACAAACAACTTTTAAATAGTTTATTGCAAAATTCATAGAACAGTAAAGGAGATCAGTAGATCAAATGATAAAAATGAGAAATTATGATTTTCTTCCAACACATGATTGAGTAGGTAAGTAGTCTATGTTCTAAATAACTGAAAACAAAATTATAGGTTTCCCTGAAATTAAAAAAAAAATGCCAACTTTATTTGGATCTCAGATCATAACAGATGGATTCTAAAATCATTATTTTTCAAGATATATATATTAAACAAGCAAAAGCATGGTCTCTAAAATTTGTAACATTAAATTTTTTGTAAAAAAAAAAAAAGGCAATTTTTCACATTCATTCATAGAACTGTGTAACTTTGCTAGTCCAGTGATGATTTAATTTGTATATAGATATATCATATTTGGTAGCATATAAGACACACACCCACACTCCAAATACCCCTAAAATATGGTATGCAGCAATAATGAAAGTTGTGAATTGAAATATAATCAATCTAAAACTTCTGGTTTATATTAATATATATAAGTATTCTACTGCACTTTTTCCTTTTTCAAAACAAAAAAAAATATTTACAAATACACACGTATATAAACATGCATGTAAGTTATTTATAACTACACAACATAGTATATAAACTCTCATAATCAGAAGAAAATATTCAAAATAACTTAATATTCTTATAGTTTTTTATAAATTATTTTAAAATTAATTAGTTAAAATATATATAAAAAAGTTCTCTCCAAAATGTAAATTTATCCACAAGGTAAATAGCATACAATTAAAAAAGAGGCAATCTTCAAAATGCTTAGCTCTGGAGAGGAATTTCTGGTTTTGAGAATGAAGATGAAAAGATACCTAACTACAGTGTTTTCTAATAACATTTCTATAGATATAATTAACTATAAAATTAATATAGTAAATTATTATGAAAATTCATGAAAAAATTTAGAAAATTATTTTTTTTTCTTAAAAATGTACATAAAAAAAGAAATCCATCTTAATTACAATTGCATCATATATCCAGTAAATATAATAAATATTTAAATCAAAAATGGCTATTTTCAACATATTGATAAAGATCAAACAAATAATAAAAATGATTTAAATAATAATATTCTGATCGAAAAGGTATAAAGTCAAATGATTCTGCTAAAATTCAAATCTAACAAGCAAACATTCTCATTGCAAAACCAAGAGAAAAAAACTGATAATTCTGATATCAGTTGTACAAATATTAAAATTTCTCAAAGAATTTCAGTGTTAGTGTAGATATTCTATTAATGTTATTATTGATAAAACTAACTGTGAAAAAATAATATTGCTAAAATTAATATAAAAATTGTCAATATTCCTAATTCCACATAAATTGAAGTGCAAAAGAATAATCAAGCAAATGTTAGTAAAATCCAATTGGATTAATAAATGTGACAATGTTAATAGTATCAAATTATTAAAATCACTTATCAGTGTTATCAAAGTTAACTCCACTTATATTATGAAAGATAGTTTGTCATGAACAACAGAAATGGTAATTCCTAAATATTAGGTACACCCTCCAAACTACAATCTTTTCTTCAACTGATAAATACAATAAAATTACTTTATCTAAACACTGTGACAAATATTTTTAAATAATTGAGTTAAAAGCCATATATAAATTGTTTATTCACTCACATTACTTGTAATGCCTTTTTTTGGTACCAAAATTATATCTACAGATCTTCTTGAGTTAGTAATACCTTTTAAAAGAGTCTTTGATAATTATTTATATTTGCTTGGAAGTAATCTATTCAACAAAATGCTTAAAAGTATTTTGATGTAATAACACATACATTCTAAAGTAATTATTGCAATCTTTTTATAGTCTTTATTTTTATTAATTGGAATAACAGAAGCATCTTTAAGAACAAACAATACATTTTCAGGGAATTGTATATATTTTTTTTTAAAAAATGCTTTAGTTAAAGCTAACAAGTTACTACCATATTTAAAAATTCTCCAAATATCTTATTAGGAACTTCAAATAATTTATTTTAAAGATTATCAACAATTATTTTAACTTCATTAAATTCGATATATTTGTTCAAATCTAAAAATGTATATAGCATATATGTGTAGAGATGATAATCTGGACCAACTGATTGCTGGTTTAGAATGAAATATGTATATTGGTGATTATTTATCTTTTTGACACATATGTGTTCAAGTGTATCAGCAATATGAGATAGAATGGTGAGTGGTGGGTCATGTGAAAGTCTGTGCTCATATACTCTATATATTACATATATTGAGAAAGGTATATAATAAGCCTGTATTTCAGTTATTACATAATAAAGATGTCTGCCCATCCTTTATATGTATTAAATGGATTATGTCCTGTACATGAGGGGTCAGATTGACTTTGGGTCAACATGGGTGTGACAAGAATCTCGGCCTCAGGGTAGCCTTTGAGTATTATATCATCAGGTTTTTAATTGAAAGGATGATTGAAGAGTTGGAATGTGGAGTGGATTGATGCCTATCCATTAAAGTCTGAAGATTGGCTATCTTAATATATATCTGAGCACTTATAGCATATATGTGTAGAGATGATAATCTGGACCAACTGATGATTGCTGGTTTAGCATAAAATACATATATTGGTGATATTTATCTTTTTGATATATATGTGTTCAAGGGTATCAGTGATATGAGATAAAATGGTGAGTGGTGGGTTGTGTGAAAGTCTGTGCTCATATACTCTACATATATATATATATAACAAGCTTGTATTTCAGTTATATATACATTATTAAAAGTTGCCATTCTAAGTACTATTATTTAAAAGTTGATTAAAATGTTCCCTCTATCTGTTTGTCTTATAAAATAATGCTATCTGCAGAGTAAGTAGAATTTTATTTTTTATAATCCATACGTTTTATTCAATGCATTTACAAAAACAAATCTAAAGTAATTATAATTAACAAAAGCATACTTTTTCCATTGGAATTTTAATCGCCCAATCATTTTAGTGATTCTTATCAGTTGATAAATATTTGATTTACCATTTATATTACACGTACAACTCTATGCTTAAATTATTATTCTAATAACAGCAAAATGCCTTGTAATTCATTTTAAATAAATTAATAATAATAAAACTGTGATCAGAAAACCAACATGGATTTTACCTTTTAGTGAAATCTAGAATATACTATCTTGTATCCACAAACATTTTATAAGAGAATATTATGATGCAGTCACATGACAATCTTAAAAAATTTTGGTGTTTAATAGCTGCTTATATTGAGCATGAATAATAATGTTTCTAATGAATGAACTCTAAACTCTCATATCAATTGATTTGTTCTATTTTTTTAATTGAAGATTTAATCTTAGATTATACCGATAAAAGCTCATATGACATGAAATGCTTTTATATTCTGACTCCTAATTATAATGTTATCTATTGAATGTGATTATTCTGAATATGAAAGTAATTTTGCTGAAACAAAGTGTTCATGATAATCAAACCATCTATTGTTCAGAAATTAAATAACTATAAAACATTTGAGATCTCAAAGTCAATTCCATAATTTCCAATTATTTTGGCCAAGGTTTAGTATTTCGGTTAATATATACATATATATACTAAATCCCCAAAATAAACATCAGTCTTTTAATGGTGGTGATGGAAAGCTGTATCTGGAAAACAAAACAATTTCTGAATCTAACAACAGAACATAAATGCTAATGAAACATAGCAAGTACTATTTGTTATTCTCATTGATTCGTCTAGAAATTCTAAGAATAAGAAATATCAAATTAGAACTCATGAAAATTTAACAGTATGCAGTTTCCATTTCTAAATCACTGCCCATTAAAGTAACTTCTTTCTCTCTAAAGTAGAAATTTAATTAAGAGCAGTTACAATAAATTATTTTGTGTACAAATGTTCTTAATCCAGGTTCACATATCTATATTTAGAAAAAAAAGTTTTAAATATTTACTATTATTTTTAAGCATAACCTCCTGCTTTGTTACCATTGCTATTACTGGTTTAATCTTATTTCAGTCTCTTTGCTGAAACATTCACCAGGTATAGTAGTGTAACCAAACATATAAGGCTGGATATTTTAGACTACTTTTCTATGTCCATTTATTTTTTCAGTAAACAGGGAGAATCCTGAAATAGGGATATACAAACATACAATTATTCTTCAAATTGAAATTCTTGCCCCAAATCTAATTCTAAAGAGACTCATCATTGATTGCCCTTCCTGGAGCAAGATAACAATTAAGGAGGCAGACTGTTAAATTTATTTCCATCATTACATTTTTTAACATCAAGGATTTATGCACTTAATAAAGTTTTAGTAAGAATTACTTATAATTAAAATATCATACAAACAATGCATTGCTGAAATTACTACAGACTGATAATCAATAATATAATTGCTTGATATTATAATTAATTGAATGTTCAGGTAAATCTAGTGTCTAAACTTTTCAATATAATTTCTATTAAAAATATATACTGATGAAATTGTAAAAAATATTGCAAAAGTTACATTTCAATAGCTATATTTTATCAATTTACTTATGAAATAGTTGAAATGTATTTAAAATCCCTATTCAGTCAAACATTTTTAAACACGTGAATAAAAACATCTGAATAAAAAAAAACCCAAGATACATATTGTATTCTGAACCAACATTAGTCGAATTACTATACTTTGATTTACAACTGTCAAATTTTTCTGCACTCTCAACTTTGACCCTAAGTACTTTTTAATTAAATACATTAATAAATGTAGGTTTTACAAAAATCTCAAAAATATTTTCAGTAAAAATAATTAATAATAGCTATTAATGTATTTATCTGAAATGGTTGGTATCAAAATTGTAAGTGCAGAAAGTTTGACATTTGTAACTCAAAGTGTAGGAATTTGGCATTGAAGGATACCATGGGAAATTGCTGAGTGCTGGTTAAGTAGGAAATACTCATCTTGGTGTCATTGGTCTTTTTAAAGTATTTTTATTTACATGTTTTAAGATTATGTGATGGATTGAAGATTTACAGTTTATTTTTAAAAATATTACATATGAAAAATAAAAAATAAAATTGAGATTTATCATATGTTTATATATCAATTAAAAAGTGGATATATTAACTTTTAACTGGGATTTTGAGTTTATTTATGGGTTATGCATAATAATTTTAATAAATTATTAATAATAATTATTGATAAATTTATCTGTAGTAGTTGATGTCAGAGTAGAGAAAGCATTAAATTTGACATTTGTCACCAAAGTAAGTGAACTACTACTACTACTACTACTACTGCTGCTGCTGCTGCTGCTGCTGCTGCTGCTACTACTACTACTACTACTTCTTTTTCTTATTATTATTATTATTAATTATTATTATTATTACTATTACTATTATTATTATTATTAGTAGTAGTAGTAGTAGTAGTAGTAGTATTAAGTTTCAACAATAATAAACTTTATTGATCCTTATAGTATTACAATGCCATAGCAAGATACATGTTGAATCTTATTATTGTCAGTTCAATTTCAAATGCTACAATATTCATTATTTTAAAGGTACATATCTATATGGGTAATTTTACATGATTCTATCCACTTTAGAAATGTTAATTAATCACATTATTGTCCAATAGGAGCATAATCTGGACCATGCTTTCTTTAATTTTCGTTCTTTATAACTTTGCTGTTTGTCTGAGCAGGGACCAAGTAGCTGCATAAATATCCAGACTGGTGATCTGCTTGTCTCTAACTTGAATTTTATTCAACTTATTCTCAAATGTGGCTGGATACCTTCTGGGGTTATTACCCAATACGAACACACACCTAGTGCACCAAAGTGCATATAAGACAAACATTGTGGCCCTTATGGCTGGTACAGACTTACCTTTGTAAGTTGACATAATTTGCATCATTGTAGTATTTTTTTCTGTATTATTATTATTATTATTATTATTACTACTACTACTACTACTATTATTATTATTATTATTATGATGATGATGATGATGATGTTTCAATAAAGAGTTTATTGATCTCAATGGTTTACATAAGTATATATCTAGAAAATTCCAAATTTAACATACAATGAGTAATATTAGGGTAAATATATATAAAGGAATTTAGTGGTTACACTTTGTGGTTAATGGACTATAACAATATAAAAAATAAAATACAAAAATAATCAGAGTTCTAAAGTTTGATGAGCTTATTTAGTTTTGAAGGCATGTCTTTTTGAATGTTAGTTGTATGATAGTTTTTTGCAGCTTTCACAGCATTGATGGTTGCCTTAACAATGACCATGTTGCTGTGTATAAGTAGGGGTTGGTTATTATTCTGTCTCTATTTCTAATGTGTAACAGTTTGTTGCAAAATGTAGCTGGGTGTCGTCTGGTATTATTGCCAATTAAGAAAATACACCTGGTGCACCAGTATGTGTATAGTACAAACACGGCTGCCCTAATGCTAGGTATTGATCTTCCCTGAAAAGCTACCATTATGTGATTAATGAATGTACCCATTTTTCTGTAGGTATTACACATCAACTGGAATGTTTGGTTAAGTGCTATACATTTATAAATAATGTGGTCCAGCGTCTCTTCTGCTCAATGGCAGAGTCCACAGAAAGGGTCAATAGATCTATACATTCTTTTATGATAAAAAAAGTGGGTTGTTGGCAAGGTAATGAGATTCATTTTAATGATAAAATCAAAGTATTTGGGCTCTAGAGCCCATTTTTTATATTCCTTGAGTAGTCTCTTGTTGTTAATTCCTAGCATAGGTTGTATAACCTTAGTATCTGTTTCTCTGTTCATTAAACCATAAATATCCCAGTATAAATATTTATGCAAATAATGTTCTGGTATCTTGTCTGTGGTTTTGCATTGGTATATAACGTTAGTGAAAAAAGAACCTTTTGGAGGTTGACAAGAATTGTAATTATTGAGTTCCTTAACTTTTGTAGATGAAAAATGTTAATGTTGTGCAATCCAAGTCCATTCTTTATTAGGGATTGGCTAAGTTTTTTTGTGGAGATTGCTACTGTTTTTCTGGCTGCTTCTGAACAGAGAGATCCATATAACTTTAAATGGAAGAAACTCACCATCTTTCACACCCACCAAATCTATATCCCAAGGATCCCCTATGAGTTCATTATTGTTTATATTTTACATCAATCCCCTTATTAAAAGCATACAAGATGCATTTATTGGGATCAAGATACCAGACACAACACAGCACACTACATGCATTGCCTATATGGATGATGTTACCATATTCCTGACATTAAAAGAACAAATACTGCAACTCCAAAAAATATTACAAGAATATTCACAGAAATACGAATTAAAGTTTAATCTGGCAAAAACCACAGCCTGGTCACTATACACTGGTAAACCATGTACATCAATTTACAAATCAAAACCAACCTCATTCCTTGGGTTCCCATTTCATATGGAAATTATGGGAATGAGATGCCACATCCAAAATAAACTAAAAGAAGAAGCCACAAAAAGTATAAACTCCTTGTCCAAGGCGTATCTTTCACTGTATTCCAAAGTACAGTTAATTAACCAGCTTACAACACCAAAATAACATACTATGTACCGGTTATTTTATTCTCGGAGGCATTTATTTCAAAAATTAAAATCATATATATTATTATTATTATTATTATCATCATCATCATTATTATTGTTGTTGTTGTTGCTATTGTTGTTGTTGTTATTATTATTATTGTTATTATTATTATTTAGTTATCATTATTAATTCAATTCATTTATTTAAGTGCTAAACAACAGCATTTAGCCAATTACAGTTTGCACATTAAAAAATAAAAGGGATAAATATAATGCACATAACATAATGATAAAAGGAAATAATAACAAAAAAGTAAAATAAATAAATAAGTACATATATAAATGAATAAAATAAAATAAATTTATTAATCATGACATTTGAATTTAATAATATTACAAAATTCCTTATAATTTAAAATGATTATGATTAAAAATCTGATTTATATAGAGGATAGCCTGAATAAAGAAAAAAATTTAAGGACATTAAAACAACAAGTTTGAATATAACAGACAAAGGAAGACTGAGCATTATGCTCATAAGACTTAATTGCAATAGTTGAAATTTTATCAGATAGTAGAACTTATTGATTGATGATTTTATAAAGATTTTTAAAATCTCTATATTTTTATCTAGAAGAAAGATGAAGAACAACTTTATTTTCCAGATAAACATACACTGATCACAATAAATTATATCCTTGTTTAGAATTAGGACTCCAAATCATTGAACAATATTCAATGATCAATGACAAAAATAATTTCAACTTTGTTATCATCACTGAAATGATGGCTTTCATAATTTCAAAAGCTTTGCCAACATCATTTCTAAATGAGGAAGAAAAGATCCACTACTAGAAAATATATCTCCCAGATCTTTTTGGAATTAAAGATAATTAATTTTGTGAGAATTATGCAAACAATGGATCATTTTTCAAAATTAACTGACCTATTATTTAGATTATACCAAGCACTAAAATTATCACTATCTTTCTGAAGAAGAGTGCAGTCAATCACTGATGTGATTCTTCTAAAGATTTTACAGTCATCAGCTAGCACAAAAGATCAGAATATTTTAGGTAATCTTTGAGGTCATTAATATAAATGTTCAAAAGCATTGGTACTAAAATACTATCCTGAAAATCACCTAAATTACATTCAAAATTAAATAAAATATTATTGAATTTGATAAATAATGTATGACCACAGAAAAAGGATTGAAACTAATAAATAAGTTTAGTGGAAAACTCCATTTTATGTAATTTGTGAAGAAGAATGATGTGGTCTACTTTATCAAAAGCTTTTGATAAATCAAAATAAATAACGTCAAATCTTTGCTGATCCTCAGTTGCATGTGTTATATAATCATAAATTATTAGAAAATTACTTTCAACAGATCTATTAGGAAGAAAACTATGCTGTGAAAAAGAAATGATTTTATTAACAACTGAAATAGTTATATTATAAACACATTTCTCAAAAATGTAAGAAATAGTACATAAAACAGAAGTAGGTCTACAATTATTAACACAGTCATGGGAGCCATTTTAAAAATTGGGATCATTTTTCCAATTATAAAAATAACAATACTACTACTAGTAGTAGTAGTAGCAGTAGTAGCAGTAGCAATAGCAGCAGCAGTAGTAGTTGTAGTTTGAAAACAATAGAATATTCACAAAAAATATTGAAATCAAAAAAATTTTAAATACATAAATTTTATTTACATGTATTTTCTTTTTTTTAAAAAAAGATCATAGCTACTCACACCTACATGGTTCGCATACCACCAATAATATTAAACCTGAATGAAGCTTATAATTTTTCTTCTATAGCATCCTTGATTAGATTTTTATTTGTTCATATTCATCTCAACTAACCATTCAATTGTTGGTCAGTAAATGGGTATCTATATATTATAATTTACATAGGAAAGTAGAAAAAAAAATCCTCTCCACCTTGGAAGTACTAGTTTGTTGAGTATTGTCTTCTTTTTATTTTTTAACGGAAAATCTAAAAGAATTTTTACTCTACAATGGGAAAGAATTTTTTCTTTTAATGATTTAATTTTTTTAATGTTTTACATATAAAAATCTACAAACATTAAGTAAATTAGAAAATATAAACAATTATTTATTAAGTTAAAATTATAGCATTGTAAACAATATTCTATTTTGCAGTTTTAAAAATAGTCAACACATATTACGAATTAGATTTATATGCAGAATACGTGTTAATTATTTCTGTATTGATATGTTAGGTGAATACAAATAAAGTACTTAGTTTAGTTTTAACAATAGCAACAATAAATCCAAATTAAAACCTGTAGGCAGTCTTATGAATCTTTTCCTGATGGCAAATAAAATGTACTTCGTAAATTAGATTTTGAAACATAATGAGGTTGTACAGACTTGTAACAGAAGCAGCTGACTACCAACTCTGAAAGCTAATCACAATAAACCGTTAATATCTTTTCTTCCAATAATATCCAAAAGGTCTTTTAGAACAACAGAGTGTCTGATACTTCGAAGAATTATTAGGTAACACACTTACTAGTAAGAAACTTTAAAAGGCAAACAAATACAATTAAATAACATGAATTTCCTGAAAACTTTATTTATGTTATGTATGTGCGCATATATGTGTATGCAGAGTGAGAACAAATATTTAAGACTAATTTTTAAAAACTGTCTTTTCTTTTTCCAAACTTAACTCTTCTTCAAAAATATCAGTGTGTAAAAAATATAGCACTCTTACTTTAAACTTGTTTATTATTAAATTAATTTAATACAATTTATGTACCTATTATATACACATAGCACCAACAGAATTGTCTTTATCAAAGCACAGACTTCAAAAATATTTCAGAAACTTGTTTGAAATACAAAACTAAACAAATCAAAGCCCATCAAATATATATATGTATATAATATAAAATATACAAGTAAATATTTAAAATATAACTTTTTTAAAAAATTTTAGTTTTTTAAAATTTTAAATAGAGAAATCTCTTAACAATATAAAATAAATCTATTTCATAACATTATATCACAAAACCTAATTTGAATTTTGTAAAATCTATTTTTATATTATACTTTATCTAATAAGCATTAAATCTATTTTTTATTAATTTTGCAAGAATTGACTATATTGATTTACTACCTAATAAAGTTCTACTTATGTTTGAAAAAGAAAAAGATACGTATAATATGAATTTTAATCAACTTATAAATTTTTGTTTTAAAGTAGTGAAGAAAGAGATAAATTATTAGCAAAATCATATACCATGTCTAAATGATAAAGATGTATCAGGTGATTGAAGGAATGTAGTAATAGTATTGATATTTAAGAATTGTAAACAAAAAAGATATTGATAATTACAAATGTATCAGTGTTTTATAAGTTCTAATGCAGAATCTTTACTAACTCTATCATAAGTTATTTATAGAAAAAGTTTGAACTCAAATAAAGTAAAAGAAAGAGCAAGATCTAAAAGTGATTTAGCTTATTAAATTGTCTCTAAATATTAAGAAAGTTTGAAAAGGAACAATTGCATTACAAATTGCTATTATGCTTTGGACTTGTCAATTATAAAAAGACATTTGATTTTATAAATAATTTTATGGTCTTTAAAGCTTTGAATGATCAAAATATAATCTCAGGATGTTAGCAAATTCTGAAGAATATTTATCAAAATACAAAAACCATGATTAGATTACATGGTGACATTAAGTAAATTAACATAGATAAGAATGTTCAGCAGGGTAATGTCATATCTTTAAATGTTGCACAGAAGTTTTACAAAAAATTATTTCAGTTTAAACAAGGAACTAAAAAAATAAAAACAAATAGAGATAATTTAAGCCATTTAGAGATTGAAAATGTAAGGGGGGGGGGGTTGCAAATAATATTTCAGATTTTCAAAAAATGTTACAAAAGTTATCAGATAAAAACAAAAAAATAAAATAAAACTAAAGCTAAATGCTAAATAGTTAAAATAATGTTAAATTGTTTTCGTGTGAGTAAACAGTAAAGACTGATATTCATGAATTCAAAGAAATTAACAATTATAAATTTTTGGGTCAGATTATTAATATAGATAAATCCATAATAGATGAAGTCCTTTTAATAGAAATAATTTAATATTAAAACCAAATATATCAATGTCAATTTTAGTTACTTTCTTTATTACTTCTACAATGCATTATACATTTATTTTATCAATAATGGTTCCAATTGCATCAGCAATCTTCTTTAGATCTATAAAAACATAATATAACTGTATGAATACTTTACATAGATGCATAACTTCTACTCATATGCACATATATTTTTCATCTTATAAATTTCTTTTTTTAATTAACCTATATATATTATATACCTTTATATACTTTTCTATATATATATTTATACAAATATTTATAATTTTTTAACATGTTTATATGTTTACATTATCTAATTAATTAATCAATATCTTCTATAAAAATATATATTATTTTATATTACATTTATTTATTATTCTATTTTTATTAATATATTTACTTTTGACTTCATCTTTATTTTTAACATTATATATTATCCATATTTTTAACCATTTATATTTCTTGTTTATATATATATATCAACACTTAATACTTATCTCCCAATTTATACTTCTAATCTTAATTCTTTTTATTTTTTATTTATTAATTTCTAACCTATTCCTTAATTTAATTTATAATTTTCTATTACATCTTATACTCACCTCTTGCTCTAAATTAACTTGGTTGTTAATTATTTAAACATTTAAATTTTCTAATTGAATTAAGTAATGCAAAAAAGAAAACATTAGAGAAAACCAAATATACCTATGCATTTGGAAAAAAAGTTTTTAATAAATACAATTTATCAGTTCTTATATATGGATCAGAGACTAGGATGCTAAGAAGAATATAAAAATTTCAGACCCACAGTAAAATAAAGATATATGTAAGTTAAGAGAAACAATGAGTGATTAAAAACAAAATATAAAAGTGACAGAATAAACAACTTTCATTTGTGTTGTTGAAAAAAATAGAAATGGGTTGGACATGTTACTAAAAAAAATGACAATAGATGAAGAATTGAAGTCATAAACTGGATCTCAAGATACTGTAAATTATCTAGAATGAAAGCACACCACTGATTTATGAGTAAGAAAAACTTATTAGTGTTGTAGAAAGGTTAAGGTATGAATTAGAAGAATGTGATTAAAAATTGGAAAGATCTTTATCTTGAAGTGGATCAGTAATGGTTGTAAATAATAATGATAGGTTGAATACTTCATTATCAATAACTAATATTTTAAATTTATTATACTGCACTATGAATAAACTCTGAATTTGTAAAATGATGGAATTGTAATGCCATAAGGTGCTCAGTTGTGGTTATCTTATAATGCTTACTTAACACTTTTCTGACATTTAATGTTAAAACTTGAAATACATATTGATTTATTGATTAATAGTAAATCCAACAAAAATAGTTAGATATAAGTATCCTTCAGAGAAAAGTGAAAGCCAAGAAAATGGTGGTTTAAATGAAAAGAAAGCTTCACATTGGATACATTCTAATCATTGCATTTGTGTCACCTTTGCAAACCATCCATTTACATATAATTTGTTTATGGGTTAGTTTTAATTTTGTAAAAGTAAATTAAATATTTATTTCTTAGTGAATGTATAACATTTAGATTCAGAGTCTACTTCAACATATTTGCTTTGTAATAAAATAAATCTAATGCAAAATGCTGTAATGAGAAATAGAAAATATATAGTGATTACAGTATTGTCAAATCATAAACCATATTTTTTGTCATTTTTTGTAATTGTAAATTCAATTATTAAATTTCAAAGATTATTTTAACTATTTAAATGTATTTTTATTTTTATATGCAATATTAAAACAATTTGATTAATTATTATTGCTGTCAATATTTAGATTTTCTTTGAATATATGTGTTTCTAAATTTTTAAGTGCTTCATTTTTATTATTTTATTATTTTTTATATTTTATTTTTTGGTTGTAATTTTAACAAAAGATACATAAATTATTCTCTATTTTATTTTTTTATTTTTTACAAATTTTGCTTTAAAATAAATTCAAAAAAGGGAAAATAATCTTAAAAATAAAATAAGTTTTTCAAAAAAATAAAAAAAAATAAAAAAATAAGTGAACAAAATAAATTTAATTTTTGCCTTTAGACAAAAAATGTTTTAATGAAAAAGTTGTTTTACTCATTAAAATCTGCACATTTAAAAACAAATTTCATTAAAGGAAAAGTTAAAATATTAAAACTATTTTTTGAAATATTAAAAATCAACTTTTAATTATAAAATAAAGAAGTTTTTGACAGCAAATATTTTTGCTTTATATCAGTAACTTTTCAGATGGCTAATTTTCTGTTACTATCATGTCAATTTTTTTTCATAAATCCTAATTTATTTTTAATTACAAGAATAAACTGTTCAAATTCTCTAATATTTCATAATTTTATTTTTTTACAAAGTAAAAACTAAAAACGTTTAAGAAAGTGAAAACAAATTTTAATCATTAGCATTTTTAATATATTTTCAGTGATTGTATTGTATCTGTTAGTGCAAAAGTATTTCAAAAATATTATTGTAAAAAAAAATTAAAAGAAAACATTAAATTTTATTTAAAATGTGTTATAAAAATAACTAGAAAGAAACAAAACTAATCATTATTTTTTTTATTATAAGGACAATCTATAAAAATAAATTTTATGATATAGTAGAGAAAATCTTTGGTAAAAATTATTGTAAAGCAGTCGGAGCTTTATAGATTTCTGTGCTAAAATCAAGGATTAAAAATATTTTATGATCACATTTCTGAAAGCAGTAAAAATGTATAATTTGATGATTCTTTACTTCTTTTCTTATTTAAATATAATTTCATATTTAAACAATGTTTTGTGTGTTTAACAAGAAAAGATTATAAATTTATAAAGCATTTAACATACTGAACTGCTTTCAGAGGTTGCACTCAGATTTATAATTCTAGTAATGATAGCAGGATATTGTATGTTGTTTATATAATGGATAGATAATATTTAAATTTGCTAACAATTATATCAATATTTAATTTACATATTCCATTTCTTTGACAATGGTATTCATGATTATTATTTATTAATCGTGTGAGAATTATTGGTGGTAAGCCATATCTCTTTAATTTTGTGCTTTCCGTCATCTCACTCTGAACATACTATATTAAGTCACACCAGGTCAAAGATGTGATCATATTCATCTCATTTTCCAAGATGACTGACTTGTATTCTAAATTAGCTTTTGCATGGTTATATAAGTGCCTATACTGTGCCACCTAATTGCAATGTTTGCACATGACTCCCTAAAGTATGCTGTGTTTTCTGATCTTATAAATGATTTATGGGTGATATCTGGGGCAGCTTATCTTTTATATTATTTATCAGTTTAATTAATAATGCAGGGGTTTAAAAACTAATATTATACATATTGGAACAGATTTTACTCAGTCTTGGAGATAGAACCAGTATGTAGGGGGGGGGGCATTTAAGGACATATTTATATTGGAGTAAAAGATTTTGCCAATGTTAGTTTGAATGTTATATTTATATCCTATTTCACATAAATCTGTAATTCACACTTTGATATTAGCTTTGTGGTCAGCTTCATATTTGCACTAATTCAAGTTTTGATGTAAGAAGCCTTATAAACTTATAAGCTTTTCTTGTTAAATGCACAAAATGCTGTTTAAATATTAAAATTTATAAGTACATCCAATTAATATCTGATTGTGATGAATAATGTTCTATTCAGTTAAATATAGTAATAGAGTGACAAACTTTGGAGACTGAGATCTGTGAATCATGAAACAGCTGTGTCATTTCTAGTACTTAAATTTCTTATGAACCCCAAAAATATTTAAATAGTCATTTGTACATATTGATAATGTAAATCAGAAAGAGCATAGTCTTTTTTGCAAGATGTATTTACAACATTTTAGAAAGCAAAGAATAAAAAGTATTTCAAGTAAGTCTTTTTATAAAGAATGGAACGTTTATTTAATATTTCATTGGTTTCAAGAAATTTATATTTATTAAAAAATATCTAGAGTTTCTACATATTTGAACAAAGATAATCATATGTATCAATATTCTTAAACTTAAAGAGATTTTCAAACTGTTGTAGACTTTTAATAGTCAAAACTAATGATGATAATGAACTTCTATTTGTTAATTTATAGAAAGGATCTGGAATAAAAATATAAGATGTCACATTACATCTGGATATTTTTTAAGTATAAAGTTCTATTTTCTGACATCCATTTTGGTTGTTCTTATTGTTCATTTTAATTAAACTTTTTAAAATTTATCTTTAATTATTATTATTTTTACTTCTTTCCCAGTTCATTTGGTCTACAATGAAAACTGTTTCTGTTATTATTGCTATCTATGTGATATTAGAATTTAGAAATGTTTGTCTTTTTTAAAACTTTATTCAAAATTTATACATGAATAAGTCAAATATTGTTTCATAATTGAATTCTGATCATGTTTTTACTCTTTAAAGCAATCTTTCAATGTCAGGTGACAAGAATTTAATATATTTCATTCCCAATCATTTTATATTGGCATAACTTCAGCTGAGAGAAAATTCATATACAATAAAAAGTCTATGAATTTATACTAGTTATTTAAATCCTCCCAAATCCATATTATTCAATAGAATTTGTTTTTAATTTTAGCTTTCCAACAACTAATCATTATCAATTTTTTTCTGAACTTTGTCATAAATTTTATTTAATCTATTGATGCACAGACTTGTTTTTATAGTATTGTTTAAAGGGTAATCATAATAATAAATTTCTATTAATTAATCAATCACTATGTTAAACTCAATAGTAGATCTTGCAATTTCCTTTTTGAAAATGAAAGCAATACTATTTTTGTTGTTGTCCATAGCTATAACAAGAAATGTTTTTTCAAAACAAAAATCTTCCATCTAGTTTATATTAGTTTTATTAATTTCTAAGTTGTTAATGTACAAATGATCAATTTTTTTATCTTCATTACATCAAGCTTTCTCTAGTTTATACTGTGTAGAATTGTATGTTTTAATGATACCTTTTTTTGCACTTTTAGATTTTTCTTTCCAACATCACAGTATCAGAAATTACATGTCCAAATAGTATTAATTTAGCCAACTCAGTGATATCAGATCTAATGGGAAATATCTTTGAATTTCTCTCAATAATTTATTGAATTCATTCTGGCCTAGTAAAATTATCCTCTGTTACTATAATCATATATTGGGGTGTTTTTTTTATTTATAAATAATGTTACTTATAAATAAATAAAAATTATTTAAATCATATAGATTGTGTAGATTATGAGTTTGATAATGCTTTAGAGTTTCAAAAAATGTTATTAACCTCAAACTGTAAAATTCTGCAAAACTCTTTCTGGTGCTACAATCTGTAATATGTTTCAGTGGTCATAACTGATTAGATCATTAACAGTTAATGCTTTCAATTAAAATTTAATCTTTTAATAAAATTTCATATTTAAAATCATTTTACAACTAAGTGTTTTAATTGCAATTTTGTTCTAAGTATCAGCAAGAATCAGTTTATTGAAAAGAATAGGTAAATAAATTTCTTCTGGGTAGAAAATACACTTCAGAATTTATATAATTTTTTTTCCAAAAAATAATAATAAAATAAATATATTTTTGTTTATTAATTAATTGAAAAAAAAACACTTTTCTCAGGCTATGAATAAATAACACTCTGACGTTAAACAAAGAATCAAGGTTATAGTAATTCCAATAAATCCCACCTATTCTGGGGTTTTAATGTTTATCTTTTTCCAACATTAGTGAAAATTCATAGTAAAATTAATGTAAAAGATGGTTGAAATATGGCATTCATAATCATTATTTTAATTCATTCTATTCTATAATCTGAGGAAGAGTTGTTTTCTCATTTTAATTATTTCTTGACATGGGTCAACTAATGAGTGTGCCTTTAGCACAAAATACATATTGTGGTCAAGTGTCTTTATTTATATGTTTCAAGATTGTGTCATGGAGTGGAGGTTATTAAGTACATCTACAAAAAGATGTTACACATGGAAGTATAGAAATAAATTTTAATTATTTCATATGTATTTATTTAATTAACAAAAAACAGATGTTTTAATCTTTAACTAGTTTAAAGTTTATATTTGGGCTAGGAATAATCTCTAGTTTAATAAATAATCAGTGGTAACCAATGATGTGTTTATCTGGGTGTTTTTGTTAAGGTCATATGTTAAAGTAAGTTTAAGACTGGTAAATCAATATATAATAATATATTATTGATAAATATTAAACATATAATAAAGGTATATTTAAGAGATTGGGTCCTGGTCTAATTGATGAATGCTGGTACAGCACAAAATGCATTTTAGAGATTATCTGTCTTTTTATGCATTTTTATTCATGCTTCAAGAATGTGTGGAGTAAAGATTATTAAAAACATCTATTAATTATTTTTTAATGATTATGTGATATTTATCTATAATTTTTATTTAAATATATTTAATCTTTAAAGCAAAAATAGTCTAACAAAAATATATTATATCAAACAGAAAATGATCTTTACCACTAATTATATTATTGTTTTTTATTGTTTTTTAAATTGCTTAAATTTAATTAATTTTTTAAAATTAATTTTGTCATTTGCACTTATGCTTTAAATAAAATTTAATTAAATCATAAAGATTTAATTAAGAATGTTTTTTTTAAAAAAAATACATTTTTTAGACTGAAAGCATAATTTTTTATGTGCTGATAAACCTTATTGTTGAAACTGCTTTGGTTTAATGACAGAATCTGAACTGGAAGGGCTTTGAGTCAATTACAGTTTTGACACTTTCAGTACTCAAATTTTTTATGAACTCCTGAATAATAAAACTATTTGATCATTTATTAATTTAAAATTATGATCTATTTTTTTATTTGCTAAGTTGATGTTTATTTTTAAGATTAATTTTATCGTTTGCACATGAAATCTTTAATATAAAAAAATTAAACTTAAAGATTTTATAAAGAATAAGTTCTTTTTCATCTTAGTAAGAATACAACTGAAAAAATATGGAAAAATTAACAGAAAAGGCCCATGCATGTATTGAAAAATAACATGCTTAATAGGTTAAACTTTCAGTTGACTTTAATGATATGATTAGAATATATTATGACTCTAATGTTCTTCAGATTTAACTCACTCTCTTGTGTGTATCTTTAATACTATTTCCCTAATTTTGTTTTATTTGACAACAAAAACTTTTTAAAAAAAATTAAGATCTTAATATTGTAAAGAGAAAGTTTTTTCAAATGAGCCAATAGTTATCTTTAACATTGCTGACTAGTAGTTCTTTCATCTGAGAGCACTTAAGAGAGCTTTGATCTTGTCCATTCTTTTATTAGATTTTAAAAATAAAATCATATATGTTCAGTAGTTTGTTTATATACATATTTATGACTATTTTTCATAAAATATTTGTGTAATTTTTATTTTTTAGAAGAATAACATAATTAGATCCATATTTTATTTGAAAATATTTATTTTTATAAGAAGACGTCACAAAAAATCAATAATGTATAACCACAACTTGTAATTGGCTAAATGAGAAAGCATTCATATTGACCATAACAGATTTATTTTGTCAATTTTTAAAAATTATGAATAGTATTTTAAATGAAATTTTGTTAAGGCATTATGTATAATAATTCCTTCAGGCATAACAAACCAAGTTAAACAATTTGATTTATTTTTAACATAATATTTTTACCAGCAATGGGGTGACTAACCAATAAGAAAGAAAAGTGTAGTTTTTTACAACTCTTATTGCATATTTTAGTTTAATATTTTTGTATAAATTTGCAAAGTTAAAATATTATTTTTAAGAATAATCATCATTTGTAAACACATATTTCTAATAATTAATTTAAAATTTCTGAAAATATAATAAAGAATAAAAGTAAATTTGATCAAATAAAAAGTTATAAATTGAATCCAACCTTCCTTTAGAAATTCTTTAAAAAAATATAAACAAATAGATCCCAAAATACCATAAATGATATGGAAAAATAAGGATATGTGGAAAAAATGGAGTTATGAATTAAAGAAATTGAATTAAATTTAGAAAAATCTGCATTCTGCAGTGTACAGATAATGCTTAGAAATAATGAATGCTTATCTATATGAAAATTAATTTTAATGATATGAAATATTAATTAATTTATCTAATAGCAATGCCTATGCATGTAACTAAGGAGAAAAAACTTTATATATTCATAAATTCTAGATATACAAACATCAAGTAAGTACTATATATATTTTTCTATATATATCTTCCATACTTTTTAACTTTTTTATATAAACATTTACTTTTATTGACATAAGGGTTTTTTTTTAATAAAGAAAAAATGAAAATATTCTGATCCACTTTTTCTTTAATATTATTCGTTCTGATGTCTAAAAGTTTTTATTTCATACATGTGCTAATGGCATTTGCTCCAATTGCCATCTGGTGGATAAAGAAAAATGATTTAATTTTATTTTTAAAGCTTTTGACATATTGGAAAAAAAAAAAAAAACTTCACTACTGGCACAAGCAAGAAATTTGAATTCTAATGAGTGACCTTTTTTATGAGTGTCTCCAAAAGCAAATTTGTTTTGAAAAGAATATGATTTTTCTGAATGGGTTTGCAACAATGTATGAATTTAGATATTTGCATCGTCAAAGTTAGCAATGCTTAACTTCTTTTTACAGCATTTTTTCTATTTAAAGCCTTTATTTAATAATAATAGAAAAAAAATTTTAGAGAATGTCAATAATAATAATTTAGTATTGAGATCATACATATCATGTTTTATTAATGTCATATCTATATATCTGTGTGTACACTCTGAAAGTTTTTTAATTTGAATTCAAATAGTGGCTTCATAATTTCTTAAAGAAGTCCTCTATAAAATGAAGCAAGAAATATTTCTCATAATAACATAATGTGTAGTATAGATTAGCAACAATAATTCCAAGATAGATTTTTATATACATTAAAAATTATTAGTTGCTGACCTCAAAATGTCTTTACAGATAAGCAATAACTACTACCGTATTTATCCAGGAGGGAAAAAATTGATGCCTATAAGCAAAAAACACTTGGTAATTTTCAGAAAATTTATTATTTTTAACAGAATCCATAACAAACTTGGGAGTTAAAAACTCACTAAAATAATAAGATTATCAGCAGTATCCTACTTCCTTATCTGAAAATAGATACTTTGGATTATCTAGTCTTCAAATTTATAAAACCTTCTCTTTTTTCTGGTCTTATTTTTTAATTGTTTTACTGATTTTTCAACAAAACATAATAGAACTTTGTTCTTTATAATGGTAAATTGTCTGAATTAGTTAGTCTCAACATAAGCATTATATAAGATTGCATAATTAGATTACATAAAATATAAAATAATTAATTTCTCAAAATATTAATTAAAAATCAAAACTATAGCTTAGTATGGTAATAAAGTAACAGACAAATAACACTTTGAACCACTGACTTCCAGTAAAAGGGGAAAAACAAATTACTGTATTCTCAAATTAATGTGAACATGTTTGCAAAACTAATATTGGAATGAAGCATTTCTGAAACATCAATATGTTTTGTTATTTATTCTATAGATATGTTTCCATGTATAAAAAAACAATAGTATCAAATTCATATTTTTCTTCCTTCATTTTTAGATACTTTGAGATTCTAGCTAAAGTAACTGAGTTAATGGCATATACATCTGTAATGGCATATACATCTGTTACTTTTTAAGAAACTGTTACGATGGTAGAACAAATGGAGAATATCTTGAGAAATAAATGAATTTGTAAATGTCTTACTTATTTTGCTTTTTAATTACTTTACTGATTTTACATAATATGTATAGTACTATTTTTTTAATGTATTCTTTCTTAGTTAATAGCATTTTGTTGTTGATAAATATTATAATTACTATCTTAAATAGATTGAATGAATGTTTGTTCATTAGAAAGTTTTTCATTTGATAATTACCAGTAGGTGGAGAAAATTAAGCACATATAAAGATTAGATATTTGAATTGGTGTGTAGTGGTTTTAATAAGAATAAATGCATGTATTACTTCTAAAACTGAAAAAATTACAAAAACATAAAAACTTGTTTTTGAATTTTTTAAATTCACTTACTTTTATGTTATTCTGTACATTCAGATTTAGTGCCTTAAAATTTGTTGGAGTTTCAATCATTTCAAATGTTTGTATTGCACTACAATATCAGAATTGTGTTAGAGAGACATCAATGGAAACTACCAACAATTGTAATCAAGTGTAATCATTTGTTTGTAAAACTCACATATGTTTTCAGGTCTCTTACAAAATATTATGGTTCAGTTTAAGACTTTAATTATTTGTCTGTTACAATCAATACTAATAACATGTTCAACCTAGTGAATTTTAACCTCTTTAATCCTTTTAATAATATCGATGTTGCTGGAGTTGTTTTTTTTATGTATTTTTTTTCACTTCATTTTTGGTAAAATCATAACCCCACCCTCTAATCTGTCATCTACAACTTTTGTATTGTATTAAATCTAAAGTCTCAAATTCATAAGTAAGCACTAGAAAAACATATTTATTAAAAATCTTTTCTGTTCAAGCACATAAGCATAGTTCTTGTTCAAGAGCAAATATTTTCAGCTATCTACTGCAAGCTTGAGCAATCACTGGATACAGATAATATAGTTCTATATTATTCCATTTACTTATCACTCGTATTTGCAGTTGATGGCTTTAAAGAAGAGTGAAGAAATTTGCTTTTAGAAACACATGAGTAAGCAACTGAGTCATATGATATTGCTATTCATATTTCTTTTTAGTTTAATTATGTATAACACAATTATTTTATTAAAATTTACTTATAAAAATAATTATATATATATATTTCTAATTTTAACAAATCTATGAGAGTAAACCTTTTTTTAATTACAAACTTTTTTTACGTTTTATTAAAACGTCTACATAATTTTAGTCTTAATTAAGAAAATGTTATAATTTTAATACAAATCTAAACTGAAACTATTAACGTTATTTTTATAGGAATATAGAATTCAATAATTTTTAAAATTTTTGCAAATATCATCATCAACCATTATCAATCCACTGCAGGATGAAGGTCTCAAATATATATACGTATATATTTCATTCCTATTTCTATTTCATTATAACAGAACTACTCTACATATTTTAATAAGCTTTTTAAAATGAACCAATTTTAATTTTTATATTAAAATAGCCTGAAGTTCATTTTTTTTAATGTGCCATTAAAATATCATACTTCAACGTGAAATTTTATATTTAGTGTGTTTATAAACAAACCTATTTCTTTAAAAATATTAGGGTTATTTATGATTTTAAAATGAAAGCAAAGCCAACGCAAATTAATACTCTTTATCATTCGTCTTAACTCCTTCATCTTTCTTATTCTAGTATTTTTTCATTTATTTTTCAAAAAAGTATATTTTTTCACTTTGCGTACATATATTTAGTGAAGTTTTTTTATTTAAATATGTTATGACATTTACTATATATATAAACATTGACTATTTAAAAGCTATTTATTTTTTTATTTATTTTTTTACATATTACAATATATGTATAGTTGCATATGAAGATAAAAAGATAAATTATTCTTTGAATGTTCAGAATAAAGGTCTCTACAGAAACGCCGTGGAAAGACGTTCACCAGATTGGTCAATAGCCGTTTGTAATTTTTTTTACGCTCCTAACTGAAAGCATCTAGGACAGCCATACTCAACTTTTTTTTTATTGGGCCACATATATTTGTGGGCTACATCAAGCGAGCTACAACATACTATATAAGCGATCGGCAAACAATTGGAGTCACATGAAAAAAATGTCTGACTTCTCAATTCATGCTTGCCACAGGTTGTAAATCACTTTACTATATTTTAGAATTAACATTAATAAAATGCAAACACTTTTATTTGATATAAACATTTATTTAAATATTAGTGTGATTTTTGATATAGAGATAAACTTTTAACAATTTTAGAAAAATCTGTTTTATAAGTGTGACATGCTATTCTTAATATATCATCAAGGTATGTGAATCAGTAAGTCTGTTTCTATACATATTCTTCACATATTTCATTTTCAAATTAGTTGATTCACAAAGATATATCAATGCAAACAATGTGAGCAACATTTGTGCACACTTTTTGACAGTTTTATATTTTTCAGGCACTAATTTCCAAAATTCCCTATATTCTTTTTCTGCTCTTTATTTTAAAAAATGGCTTCCAAATTTGTGTCATTTTAAAAATCAACAAATTCATCAAATAACTTAATAAAATCATATTCAAATGCAACTAAAGGTGTAATAGTTGCTATTTCTAATTACCAGGAGATTTCTATAAGTAAGAGACATTTCGTAATATTTCTTACATCTTGAAATCTACTTTTAAATTCTTTCAATAAGGTAGCTTAATAATTTGAAATAATTACAAAGATTTCTAAAAAAAAATGTCAATACCATCTTGCTTAGCATTTGTAAATATTGGAAAATGATATAGTATTTGGGTTTATATATCTTGGTAAGAAATATTTTAGTTTTTCTTCAAATGCAAATTCTTGCCATTTATGTATTAATTTTATTTTTGCCTTGCAAACTAATATTAAGATCACAAAGTTTTTCTGTGATATCACATAAAAACTAAAAGACACCACCATCCATCACTGTCAAGCTCATTATAAACTTTATTGTTTTCTTGTAAAAATGAAATAATTTCATGACGTGATTAAAAAAAAATGATCCAAAACTTTACCTCTGCTTAGCCATCACACTGAAGTATGCAAAAGTACATCATCATAATTACTATTTATTTCTTTCAAAGATTTTTAAATTTTCTGTAGTTCAATTCTCAAGCTTGAATATAATTCACAATGTTTATGATGGTTTTCATCACAGCATCTATTTTTTTTAATGGATATACGTGAACCCAAGTTTTCTTGGTGAATTAAACAATGAAATGATAAGAGATTTGTTAGATAGTATTTCTTTTTAATAGGGAAATAAATCCCTTTTTAGATCCAATCATTGAAGGATATCCATCAGTACACATTGAAACCAATTTTTTTTTATTTCAATACTATTCTTCTCCAGAAAAGTACAAATATTGTTGAGAAAATCAGTACCTTTAGTTTGATCCTTCATAGGAAGAAATTTTTCAAAAAATCTTCATAAATTGAATTCTGTTCCATACAGTATCTGACAAAAATAGCATATTGTGATGTTGCTGAAATGTTAGTATTAGAATCAACAGCCAAACTAAAATATTTGCAGTTTTTCAAATCTATTATAATATCAAAAATATGTTTTGCAATATCTTCAATGCATCTAATGCAGGTAGAATCTGACAGTTGTAATTTCTTAATATTTGACTTTTATTATTAAATTCACCAAATAATATATTCAAAGCATTTAGGAAACATTCTTTCACAACTTCAACATCTGTAAACAGTTTCATATTTTTGCCAAGTATATAACAAATTTTATATGATGTCTCATGTCACGGCTGTTTCTTGTGAGATTGCCACTGACATAACATTTTATTATTGTTGCAATGATTTCTTGAAGAAAGTTAATTTTTCACTTTATATGACAGACTGATGAGAAAAAATATCATTAAACAATTTATATTTCATTGAATAATGACAATCAATGTTATATTTTTTTTAATATGACACTTTCTTGACAAACCAACACATTACTGAAGCTTTGTTAGATAACACAATAAAATATTCCTGTTCCCAGTTGTCTTGAAATAATCTATTTTCTTCTGATAATTTTTGTTGCTTGAAGACATTATTATGGTGTTTAAATTATAATTTGATATAAAATACTATGCATCTGTGTTTATACTAATTCACATATAAAACTATCATGTCTCACTTTGCCTTCAAAAACATGAGCTATCTGCAGATTGAATTAAAGTTTCAAACTTTTGATTGGTCAATTATAGAATCTGCAGTAAATATATTTGTCTTTTTAAAATTATATTTGTTTTAATTTAATTTATAAAATATAAATTCATAATTTGTCAGTAAAAAAGTTTTTAAAAACTAAATCTATATTTATAATTGATAGTAATAATCTAATGTGGTCAAATTAAAATAAATGCTTACCATCCATTTATAAATTCCAGCCATAATTCATTGAATTCCTTATCAATATGTTTTACTGAAAAAATAAATATTTTTTACTAAAATCTAAAAATCAATGAGTGGGTAAAAAAAAAGTTTAGCAAATTATGTTTTTGTTTCCAAATTCAAAATGTAGAAACACAATTGTCAAAGTCATGGATTGGTGCTCCCTTGCAGAGGAAAGAAGAAACAACCAATCAGAAGCTTGAAAAGATGGATTTACATCATTGTTATACCATTAAATTTAAATAATCTTACTTGAAAAAAAATAAAGAAGGGGCTAAAATCAGCAACATAATGTTAAATATAGCGGGTTGAGAGTGAGTACAATCCATATATGAAGATACTAGATACTTCTGGTGTAGACTTGGCAAGTTTTTCAGATATGTGAAAGTAAAAAAAATGGCAGATAATGTTATTAGTGCATCAATAAAATAAATCAATCGCATGTGATTTTCCATTAATTAAGAAGAGTGTTGTCACATCTGTTATCCACCAGTCCATTGTGGGATACACACAAAAGCTTGGGGATTGCATGCCACCCACAGGCCACAGATTGAGTGTGATTGTTCTAGATACTAATTTTTTCCAAAAAATTAGATGGCTATCAAAACTAATTATGAGTCAGCTATTAATTGTTTGTAATCTAAAAAAATAATTAAGTTTTGTCTAAATTCAAACTCTAGTTAATTGATATGACAGATGGATATTGTAATCACTATATCTAGAAGATTCCTTTGCCCCCCCCCCCCCCCCCCCCCCCCCCCCCCCCCCCCCCCCCCCCCCCCCCCCCCCCCCCCCCCCCCCCCCCCCCCCCCCCCCCCCCCCCCCCCCCCCCCCCCCCCCCCCCCCCCCCCCCCCCCCCCCCCCCCCCCCCCCCCCCCCCCCCCCCCCCCCCCCCCCCCCCCCCCCCCCCCCCCCCCTATGTGTGTCTCTCTCTCTCTCTCTCTCTCTCTCTGTATGTCTCTCTCTCTCTCTCTCTCTCTCTCTCTCTTTATATATATATATAGCTAAATAGCTGATGTTTCAGTACAATAACAAATAGTTTCCTTGGAGTGTCTTCTTTCTCAAATTTTAAAAATGTGACACACATTCTTATGATTTGAAAAAGAGAAGTTCTAGGGAAAATACTTGTTATTGTAATGAAGCATCAGCTATTTAGGTATTATATTTGTAATACACGGAAGCTTCCAGAAATAAATAATACTATGAATTCATCACTTATCCATGAGAATATTAAGAATTAATATATATGGGAGTTGAATCAGCTCTTTTAATGACTGTTGAGTAAAATAAAATTATTAAGGCTTTTTAATAAGATATTGAATAATAAATTTAATAGCTATATTTCCTATCCCATTACTAAGAACATCTATCTCTCTTATACTAACATTTCATCTTCAATATTTACATATTTAAACATCTATTAGCTAACCTATCTTTATTATAGTTTTATCAATAAAGTAGAGAGCAAATCAAGAAAGTTAAAAAAAGAATAATAACAAAATGTGAATAAAAAATCAATGCACATGTTATCCATTTATTATTTCATGTCATTCTCATTTAAAATAAATAACAGTAAAACTGTATGTACATATATATATATATATATATATATATATATATATATATATATATATATTGTAACCTTCCATAAGGTGCTGGATCACAGGAACAAAAAACAGGGTTACACAGACACTATAATACCTATGGATTTTTCACAGAGTACAAGTCCTCTTATAGACAACATAATATCTAATGATAATTGCTAAAATACCAGGTTTTTATATCAACTTAAATCTTATCTCAGGTTTTATTTTTATTTAAAATTTAAAAATTTAGGCTCTTACAATTTAAAGAATTTTATTTCAGGTTCTAAAATGTTTATATCTCGGGGTTTAAAATTAAAATGCACTTGTCACCAGAAAAATTATAATGATAATATACTTTAAATCTCTAAAATATGTCAATTATTCAAGTTATACTCTAAACGTTTTATATTCTTCTCTTAGTTTTGTCATTAAACATTTTTGTACTTTGAATAAGTTGAAATGTGAATACACAATAATGGAGTATTTAAATACTTAAATAACATATAGCTGACAAATTAAGACATTTCTAAATATTTTAAAGTTCTTCAAGTGTAACTATTTCATTTCTACCACCTATAAACATTTATAAAATTTTACATATTCTAATACAACTTTCCATAAGTACTAACATGGAATAATGCTGCAGATAGAAAGAGTACATTTTATGCTATCAGCTACAAGTGCACTTGAAAATAAAATAAACATAATATTTATCTTCTTATATGGTAGGCAAATGTGAACAGTAAGCAAAATAAATAAACGAATTCTATACAACTATTAAAATATACTTTTCTAAAATAATTAATAATAAAATTTTACTAAAAAAGATTTTCTGAGTAATAAATGTAATAATGGCAATGAAACAGAAACATATTTAATTTATAGCAAAAATTATTTATTTACAGCAGATGGTAATATTTATATAATATTAATTTACAATAAGCATCATTTTTTTTAATTTAATAAATTAGATTAAAAAAATATTAATAAATATTATGCATAAATATCTCTTTCCATAAAACATTTGTAAAGAATTTACAATACAAACAATTATCTTCACCCAAACATTTTCACTTTTATGTAATCTGGTCTTTCTTTAAATATTATATATGCAGAGTAACACAATACATCTATATGCCTACGTTCAGGCAAACAGTAAGCCATTATATACTTTACACAATAAAACTAGGTTTGAAAATCATTGTGGAGATACTTTTTATAAATTTACAAAGACAGAAAAAATATGCAAAAATATAATAACTTTTATATGTATTTTCAAAACAAATTAAAAGTGATTGTCTTTCATAAAATTATTCATCAATTATGAATCTTTAGGTCAGAGTTTTATCAAACATGTAATAAATACTTTATTAATAAATGAAATTAGTGTCAATAATGATTTAAAATATTATTTAAAGTGTTGAAAGCAATTATTACAGCTAAAGTTCTAATTAATTAATGTCTTAGAATAATGATAAATAAACATACACTTCCAATGTGTAGTTAGATTTTATTGACTACCCATTGTTAGAATTTTTCTGTGATTTACTACTTGATAGGCCAGTTAAACATATATCTTAGAACAGTGGTCTTCTACCTTTTCATACCTGCATGCCAGTAAAAATAAGGATAAGGTTTTACGGACCGGCAAAAATAAGGATAAGGTTTCATGGACCGGCAAAAGTTTACAGATAAATTTTCTTAAAGATGTAAACCACTTAGCTGTAGATGAGCATAATTGTTACAACTGATCAAAACAACAATGTTAAAATATACAAGATGAAATCTATATTGTACCAGGTTCGATCCATTAAAGATCTTACTTACCCTGCAAGCTTGGTTTAACTGGGTTACAATCCTATTTCTAATACATTTACATTTATAATCATATTTAATTATAAATATTACGTGAACAAACCAGCACATTCAAGCAAAGTGGAAAATATTATTGATAGCTTTAGCTGTCAATAATACCCATGATCAGATTGAGCTATGCAATGCATAACATGATCACATTTCCAGATCATGGCCCACCTTGGCTGCTAGATTCAAACCCCTACTATCCAAACACTATTTGTTTTGGAGTAAACCCCAGGCACCAGATAGTCTAAGACTAACATGTTCGGACAGAGATCTATAATCCAGCACTTGAAAAATTCCTTAACTAACTCAGTCTATTATTTTAATTCAATAACAAGTTAATAGTGGTAAAAGAATTGACTGACAAATAAAGTTTTAGTTTATAAAGACAATTTATTTTAATTAACATTGATTAACTAATTTTAATATTTTATCAACCTTATTTGCTAATATAACACATGCATATATAATAATTTACACACTATAATATCTTAAGAGAAAGCATTAAATAATATTTGAAATTTAAAATACAATGACATCAATATACTAACACATGAACACACACAACATTTTAAACACACACATTAATAGTTCATTTATGTATGCTATAAAGTTCTTAAACTTGACTCTTGGAGCTTTAAGAAGGCGATGGCTACTTTAGAAACAAGAAAAATGTTATTATCTAGGATTTTGAATGTGGATACATCTTGCTGTTTGCTGCTTCTAATGAAGTATTTCTAACTGGTTAGATTTGAAGTTTCCCTGTGGAGATTTGATGCTGATTATTCTGAGGCATTTTCTTTAAGACAATTAGATATGGAGCAGCTCCAGGTTGTTACACAGGCATCACTTAAAATCAAATATATTGGCTGTTTTCATCAGACTTCAGGCTGGAGAAAGTAGTATGTTTTCCAAGGTTTTAACACTGTATTCTGATATAAATCACTGATAGATTTTACTGCTGTTATCTCAATGCCACTAATTCGATTTTAATGCAACTCTAATGCAACTCAAACTTGACCAACTGTCTGATAAAAAATTGGCTTTTTATACATATGACGCGTTGTCATTTTTGATATCCTCCGGCAATATCTGTTGTCAAAATTCCTTTGATAATCTCATGTTTTTGAAGATTGTTTAATTAGTAGCCATGCAAACATGTTGTTTTTATATTTTTATTAGTAGCCACCACTGAGTGTTTTTTAATTTTTTAACTTTCATTTATTTTTAATATTTAATATGAATATATTATATTTACAGTCGCATGCACATATACACACATTTATTATATATTTTATTAACAAGCTTACATTTATTCACATATATAATTTATTCTAATAAATTCGAATAAAAGAGATTTATATTTTTAGATTTTACATTACATTTTAACTGATAATAATAAGAAAAAAACTCTTTACTTCTTTTATAAAACCTTTAGACTTTTAATTTTACATTTTTTTTATGAAAGAATTTTATTTTAATAATTTTTTTAACCAAAATTATTATGTGCCAACACAATATTGGTACATTATACCACCCTCCGTTTGAGAGTAAAATGCATCATTTTTTGACCATTTTATCTCTGACAACTTTAATTCTTAATTCTAAATATTTATTATTTTTCTAAGTTTGCTTTTTAATATCTTTCACTTTACATGCTAAGGGCAATCTTCAATTATACTTTACTTCTTTCGATGCTGACTATATTGCTTACAATGTTCTTAGTCCTGGATAGTGACCACGAGAACAAATTAAATTTGTGGCACAGGGATCTTTTGGAAATGAGATGGATGCAGATTCTCTGGCTTATATCAACTTACACTATGAAAAACGAAGCTTCAAGTGCCGGTTCTCTTGACTGGACTTTGACAAAGAAAAGGTTGCTCCGAAATGGCAGGATTCATCAACTGTCCATTCTGTCTTATGCTTTGGAAACGAGGTATGAGATATGGGGATTGTCCCCTGAAGAAGTGACTTGTGGCTTATGCTGGTTATCTCCAGTGCACATTTTAAAAGAAGAATGATCCCTGATAAGTCCATTATGGGTGCTAAGTTTTATCCAGTCATCAGCTTTAACTTATCCTTATCTACAACTTATTTCCATACTACCCTCATTCCCATTAATTTCAAACCCTTATACATTTCTAATATAACTTAGATTGACTTTATATTTTACTTATTATTTTATCACTAATCTTACAATATTATTTTCAAACTTTTACGAACATTATTTTAACATATTTATTTATATTACAGTATTACTTTTAAACCATTTGTTTACCTTATATATTAATGTGCATGTACTTAGAAAACTATTTTATTTTACTGCTCTTTATTATTATACAAAGATTTTATTGGACTTGATTACTTTAAACCATTTATTTATTTCCTTTCATTAACTTGCATATATTCAAAAACTATTTTATTTTATTATGACTACTTTATTTTCTACAGATATATTATACATATTTGTTTAACTTGCTTCTATTCTATGTATTTCCATTATCTTATTCATTTATTTAATCATACAAACATTTCTTTTAAATCATTAATTTGACCCATTTATTTATGAACATTTTTCTTAATTAATATGTATGTGACAGGAAAAAATCTTTTATTTTACGAAACCTTGATTATTATTACTTTCAAACATTTCATTTATTATTGTTCATTTATTTTCAAATTTATTATTTTAGTTTTAAATAGAAATTTCAGATTTAATTTCTCAGACTTATTTACATTAGAATAATCATATTCATGCTCGTTGTCCATTTCCAGTCCATTGTTTATTTATTTACTATTCCGCCCGATTACTATCTTTTAAACTATGTCAGGCAGTTCCTTCTTTCTTTCTACTAATTCACTAACATAAATTATACTCCATATCCTCACATCTATCCCTCCATTAAAATTTGTTGCTTTATCTCTTTCCCATTCTCTTCTATTTTCTGCTTTATAGATTAAAAAACCTTTAAACATTGCAGACCTCCGTATTTTTCCTAACTGTGAATATTTTTTCTTTCTTTTCATATTAACCCTATGCTTAAGATGAACCTTTAATTTAATTTTTTTAAATTTTTGTAAAAACTTTTCAATGCTATCTTCTACCTTGAACTTATGTCTCTCTTCTATTTCTTGATCTACATTTGTTTCTACTTTCTTTGTTGCAATGCTATCTGATTCTAATTCAATTTCTATGTCTTTTATCACCTCAACTTCCTTTATGCTTTCTTCTACTGTCATTCTTTCCTGATTTTTTCGTTCAAATCTTTCACTACAGTTTCTATGGCTATATGATTTGTCTCTACTTTTTCCATTATTTCACCCCTCATTGCCTTTATTTTTCTAATCATTTCCACTTTGAACTCTTGCTGACTTTTCTTGAATTCCTGACACAATTCCTCCTTCAATTCTGCTTTGAGCTCTTGTTGGATTTGTTCAAATTTCTGACACAATTCTTCTTTAAGGTCTTGTTGACTTTGCTCAAATTTCTGACACAATTCTTCTTTGAACTCTTTCATCATATTCATCATTATTTTCATCATCATCTGCATCTCAGATACTTCTTCCTTCTCTTTTTCCACTAACTGGGAATTTTTAAAATATATCGGGCTTTCTTTTGGCTCCATTTTCAAAAATTTCAATTTATTTTTTTTTCTATTTAACTAGCGCTTACATTAACTAAATAGAAATATTATTGTTTATTTTTTTTAAAAAATGGAACACATGATTAACTCCACCTCTAGTCTTTTCTCTACCCATTCTTAATGCTTTAACTCTGCCCTAAATATCCAACTGTCTTTAATTTAAAAGAATAATTTATTTTAAATAGCATAAATGTCAAATCTTTTTTCATTTTAAAAAAAGTTTTGGTCAATTCTTTTTTTTTAATTAAACCATTTTAACTTACATAATTTAGCTTTCTTTAAAAAAAATTTTAAACAAGAACAAAATATTTAATTAGCTGTCATTTATGACAGATTCGGCCCATGTTGGTTACGCCATTTATGTATCAGGTTCGATCCATTAGAGATCTTACTTACCCTGCAAGCTTGGTTTAGCTGAGTTACAACCTTATTTCTAATACATTTACATTTATAATCATATTTAATTATAAGTATTACGTGAATGAACCAGCACATTCAAGCAAAGTGGAAAATATTATTGATAGCTTTAGCTGTCAATATAACTCACAATCAGATCGAGCTATGCAATGCATAAGATGATCACATTTCCAGATCATGGCCAACCTTGGCTGCTAGATTCAAACCCCTACTATCCAAACACTTTATTTGTTTCAGAGAAAACCCTGGGCACCAGCTAGTCTAAGACTAACATGTTTGGACAGTAGATCCATTATCCAGCACGCAAAAAATCCCTTAACTAGCTCAGTCTATTATTTTAATTCAATAACAAGATAATACTGGTAAAAGAATTGACTGACAAATAAAGTTTTAGTTTATAAAGACAATTTATTTTAATTAACATTGATTAACTAATTATAATATTTTATCAATCTTATTTGCTAATATAACACACGCACATATATTAATTTACACACTATGATATCTTAGGAGAAAGCATTAAATAATATTTGAAATTTAAAATTAATGATCTCAGTATATTAGCACATGGATACACACAACATTTTAAACACACATATTAATAGTTCATTTATGTATGCTATAGAGTTCTTAAACTTGACGCTTGGAGCTTTACGAATGCAGGCTACTTTAGAAACAAGAAAAATGTTTTACCTAGGATTTTGAATGTGGATACATCTTGCTGTTTGCTGCTTCTAATGAAGTATTTCTAACCAGTTAGATTTGAAGTTTCCCTGTAGAGATTTGATGCTGATTATTCGGAGGCATTTTCTTTAAGACAATTAGATATTGAGCGGCTTCAGGTTGTTAAGCAGGCATCACTTAAGATGGGATATATTGGCTGTTTTACTTGGACTTCAGGCTGGAGAAAGTCATATGTTTTCCAAGGTTTTAACACTATTCTGATATAACTCACTGATAGATTGTACCGCTGTTATCTCAATGCCACTAACTCGACTTTAGCGTAACTCTAATGCAACTCAAACTTGACTAACTGTCCGATAAAAAATTGGCTTTTTATACATATGACACATTGTCATTTTTGATATCCTCCGGCAATATCTGTTGTCAAAATTCCTTTGATAATCTCATGTTTTTGAAGATCGTTTAATTAGTAGCCATGCAAATGTGTTGTTTTTATATTTTTATTAATAGCCACCACTGAGTGTTTTTTAATTTTTTAACTTTCATTTATTTTTAATATTTAATATGAATATATTATATTTACAGTCGCACACACATATACATGCATTTATTATATATTTTATTAACAAGCTTACATTTATGCACATGTATAATTTATTCTAATAAACTCAAATGAAAAGAGATTTATATTTTTAGACTTTACATTTCATTTTAACTGATAATAATAAGAAAAAACTCTTTACTTCTTTTATAAAACCTTTAGACTTTTAATTTTATGTTTCTTTTATGAAAGATTTTTATTTTAATAATTTTTTTAACCAAAATTATTATGTGCCAACACAATATTGGTACAATATATATATATGAAGTTTGTATAAAAAAAACTTTTTTAATTTTGAATTTTTTTAGAAAAGTCATAAAAAATTTAATTCTATCCCCTCTCCCATAAACATCTGTGATAACTAGAAAAACAAATTAATTTATGTATGATTGATTAGATTTTGTTTTTGTTCTGTTCTTTTTTTTTTAATTGGGTAAAAATGAGATGAAAAAATAAATAAAAATTGTTTATATTAATTAAAAGTTTAAACTCTTATTATTTTATTATTACAAACTTTCCTGCCAGTCTACCACAGACCAGTAAAAAACTTCTATGGCCCAGCACTGGTCCATGAACCAAGGATTAAAGACCATTGCCTTAGAGGAATACTGCAATAAATAACTTTTAACTCTTTTATTCAGATATTTAAAATAGAATAAAAATCAATTCAAAACTTTTAAACTGACTTAAAATATTGAATCAAAATCCAATCAATAAAACTAATAATTTATATAAGTTCAATAATAATTTCAATACACAATAATAATTATTTCTTTTTTTTCCTTTTTATATCCAAACCTCTATGCATATCTGTTCTACACAGTTACTATCAGATGACCCAGTACAACTATTCCAATTTAAAAATGGAGGCAAAATATTTAAATTACTAGTGTATTTTTAACTTTCATAATTAATTAACTTAACCTTGAACTTTTTAATCCAGTCTATCTATTCAAATAATGTCTAGGCTGATAATGAACTTTAATAATTGCAATTTAATTATTAAATAAATGATTTATTCAAGTCTAATAAAATTATTTGCTTATATATTTATATTACATACCTTCCACTCAAGATACCAGAGTCCTTTTTAAATTACCTTCATTTAAAAGGACCCATTTTTAGAAAAGTAACATTTAATAATTCTCTTTTAAACACTCCATTCATTCAAACACCCATTATTCTAGAATAAATAATGTTAACTTTTTATTTATTTAATCTTATTTAATTTAAAACTTATTGAAATTTATTTAAATTAATCATATTTAAAGTCAATATTTCTAAACTCTGGCATTAAATAACTCTTACATAAATTAATATTATATAATTTATTATTTTAAAACCATTTGTTTTAAACTAATAAACAAAGATTCTAATGTACAGAATAAAACAACTTTATTAACTGCCTATATCTAAAACAAATCAGGCTTTAAACTAATTCTATTTAGATCTAAACTATTAACTTAAGATTTTAAATCAAACATTAAATAATCTAATTAGTATTTTTTAAGTAACTAATATTTAAATATACTATGTAAATTATTTTAACCAATGTATTTAAATATTTATCTAAGACTTTACAATTTAACATCAAGAAGGAAATTTATTTAATATAATCTTAAAAAAATCTTTTTAGTACATTATAGAATATATTTAGCCACCAGGGCTAAATATATGGTCACAATATATATATATATATATATATATATATATATATATATATATATTGTAACCTTTCAATCTAACATTGTTTGGAAGAAACTCTGTACATAACAGGTTAACTGTTCTAAAATAAAAATCAGAGTGAGAGAAACTGACAACGCACTTCCGGTTGCAGCACAGAAAACATATTTGCATATAGTTGGCCTTTATAAGACTCTAATCCACATGAAAACATTTATTCTAGATTTCTAAACAAAATAAATAATCAAGATAAAATATATAATTCCTTAGGGACTTAAATATTGACTACTAAATTTTTAAAATATAATATATATTTTTTTATAATATTTCAACAATCATTGGTTTATTACTAAATGATTTCATACTTATATAATTTTGTTTTATCTAATCATTAACTACATACTCTCAGGTTTTCTATTAATAAATATTCATTAAGATTTACTGTAATAATTATCCCAGGACTTTTCTTTAATAAACATTTACTATTACCAAGATGAATATGTATATCATGTATTTTTATATACACATTCTACTTTTAATTTATTGGATTCAAATAGCAAATATAATAAAATGTTCAAATAACTTTAAATGAATTACTAGTATGATGTCTTAACCTGAACTTAAATAGTATCAAAATGATGATCAAAGAATAATACCATTTACTTTAACAAAAATAACAAAATTGTTTATTTCATATAAATAACAAAATAATAATAATAATAATAATTAATAATAATAATAATAATAATAATAATAATAATAATAATAATAATAATAATAATAAATACAGATCAGCACTATATGTCAGCAAATATCAATGATAAATATTTATAATGCGAACTATCTCCATATGATAACAAGTATTAAAGGTTAATGTTTTCAGCTTTTTTTTAAATGTATGGGATGTATTGATTATATCTACATTTGATATATAAATTCATGGTAAGTGTGGCAATACAATATACAGGTTATAGGAAATAGATTGAAATATTTCATTTCATTTTTATTTTGAACATATAATCAAATTAAGGATCTCAAAACTATAAATTTAATACACATTTGTCACTTTCTTTATCCATTTAAGTTTGAATTTAAATTTTATTATGATAAGATTTATTTTAGAGCACCTGTGCAATAGAGTATTTCAATATTTTTTCACCATGCTGGTGGAACTGGTGCATAAATTATCATCATAACAACAAATCTTAATTTATAATTTTAAATTAATTATAGCATATACTTTTATCCTGAAAACTGTTCTATTTCTTCTAGGTAGCTTTACAAACATGGATCGAGAAAAAGAATAAATCACAAATGATAAAATATAATTTAATGTGTATATTTTAAATAAATTTAAAATGATGGTTAAAAAATGCTATCTCCCTCCACTAGCAAAGATTTAATCTGTATTCATTAAAACATCTATCACACAAATATTGAATATAAAATATATTACTGGATTTTCAACAGAGCTTTATGATTAGATTTGGTATATTTACTATTCTAATAATTTACTAAACTATTCATAAAAGCATAATTAACTAGTATATTGTTCATATAAAATTTATATGGCAATCTAATACTGAACACTTCCAAATTTATCAAAAGGACTTGCTACATTTAATGATTTGTAGCATTATTATTCAAATTTACTGATGATTAAAATTATCACAATAAAATTAATCCATTTTGGAAAATATTTATCTCAAATATTAAATGTATATTTTGAATTCCCTTAATCTCCTTAATTCTTTTGATTGTTGTATGTGTAAGCACATAAAATCTCTAAGTAAGTCTTTGTCAAGTCAAATACTCTGGGCACTATACCGCTTTCATGCTTCTAATGTTTTGAAAAAAAAATTTTCAATCGTTTCTATTCAATAACAATATATTATTTATTCCTTTATATATGAAGCATTTCCAATATCCTTAGTCAAAAGCTTTCTTTACTGGATAAGATTCTGGGATAATTACTCAAAATTTTATTGGAACAGCTTTTAAAAGCATATTCCTTTGAAATTGGAAAAACACAATTTAAATCCTTTAAACAAATTTTTAGCTGGTTATTCTAAAATTCCAATATCACAAATTTCAAATTTTCTTATTTGGATTTTTTTTTAAATATTGTTTTTCCTTTTATATTTTAGTTTAACATATATCCATCATTGCTATTGAAATGGAGTAGACCTGATTCTGTCTTGGGCAGACTCCTAGATAATGTTTTTAACCCCGCCATCATCAAGTAGGTAGGTACAATAATCGCGATTTTGGATAAAAACACGACTGATCTTGCACTACATAGATTGACCTCTCATTTTAATTTACTGGTATTTATAGGTTTTTCTTCTATAATATCAAAATTTTCCACTATGCATCTTTCCTTATAATTGATTTCCGAGCATCTCCATAGTATATAAATAATTAGATGAGATCCTATGGTTTTTTTCTCTCAATTGGAGGGAAAGTGTATTCATTTTTGAAATATAAAACAATAAAATAATAATAATAAAATGTTTAACATCAATTTTTTATAAAAAAAATAAATGAAAATGCATTTATTTATTTATTTATTAATAAAAATTACTAGAGCAATAAATATTTGTTAATAAACATTATTAGATCTATAAAATTTTATTTTTTATTTTAACAACAATAATTTCATTAGATTTTATATTCTGCTATTTTAGAAATTTTTATTAAATATAAAAATTTAATTATCTAAGATTTCCCAGGGGTAAATAGAATACCGAAATTCGTCCTCCTTGATTTCAGTAATTGTTTTGTTAGTCTTTCTAGCACATTTTTCTAATTTTGTGAATATTATTTACATACGCGCCCGCACATTTATACCTAAATATAACAATTTTTTTATATATTTCTAATTACTAACACTTTTGCTCATTTAATCGACTATTTATTCATTTGAATTTGTTGTAAATATTCCAATTTACTAAAGTTTAACTACTTACGATTTCTCTGTTTATTCACAAACTCCACCTGGATTTATAACCATCGCTAATAAAATCCACTAATTGTTTCTTAAATTGTTTTAAAGAAATGCAATATTTAAAACCTTGAAAATATTCAAAAACTAATATTTGAAGGCTAAAAAATAAATAAAAATGATTATCCCCTTTGCACATTAACCATATGGAAGTTGACCTTTGTTTTTACACTTATCACTTAAAGTGATCGTCCTATCTATTATGAGATATATAATAAAGAATTTTTTTGAGCAATTCATATCTTGTAGGACATGAGAGCATTGGTACCAAAATATAATGCTGCAATATATATATCCAATACAAATCCGCATAGCAAAATATTATATTTGTTCTATGCAGTGTCATGTTATTTAGTATTTCAATAAAATAACTATCACAAGACTACTATCAACAGAAGTTGCTATTTATATGTCTCTAATACATATGTAAATTTAAGACGTATTTAAAATTTTGACTTATGCATTCTTGGAATGTGAATAAAAACATTTGAAAAAACATATGATTCTCAATATGCACATTTCATGTTGAACCAACACTCATAAATTGGCTCAGATTTTAACCTCTTATGCATTTATTATTTGTCTAGTATTTATCAATACAAAATTATTATAGTTTGATTTTCAAGCATCAAATTTTCTACTCCTATCATTTTGATAACCATTTATATAAATACATTAATGATTATTACTAATCATTTATTAGGCTAGAGAATATCTCCAAACCTTAATTAAAGATTTAATATATGTTATCTGTTGGGTTCTTATGATTTAAGAATGCATTGTAGAATAGAAGTTTTAAATATATCTTACATCATATCACACATCAAAAAAAGAAAACAAAGATGATTTGTTTTATGTTTTTATATACAATTAGAAAAAAACCATATATTAATTATTAACTGAAGTTTAACGTTTTTATCTGGGCTAGAGAAAATCTCTTAGTTTAATGAAAGATTACCACTGTTTATTAAAGTATTTATTTGAAGTGATTGATGTCAAAGTTGTGAGTGCAGATAATTTGAGACTTGTAAATCAAATTGTAATAACATAGAATTATCTCAATTATAAAATTGTCTTTACAACAAATACTGAAGTTTTAAGTAACTTTTTAAAATAATCAGTTGAATATCAATTTTATACCTATTATAAATAAAATAGCTGGCAGATTATTTTCAAAATTTTCAATTAATAATACTGAATATAAATCAGAATCATATATATAGATAATTAAAGTTAATGCAATTCTAAAATTTATATTGTAGAATAAATTATGTTAAAAAAGTTGATAATGATTAATTATTTATCATATGCTGTCACTGAGTTATAGTGCTTGTTGCATAGTTAGTAAACATGTCTTAAAGTAGTAAACTGCTAATAAATTATTAAATATGTATGTCTTAAGTCCTCTAATTTAGAATAATCATTCACATAATTATTCATTGATTAATTTAAAATGGTCTAAACTTATACTGGATAAAATATAACTATTAAATTTAGTATAAATCATTAAGTCTGTTATTTATCAGTGACTCATATTTTTGCATACCTATTTTAATATATTCTAAATCAAAAATTGCATGTATAATGAGTTGTTTTTCTGAAGGTAAAGATATATTAGGCATTTAGATTTTATAAGTACATGATAGTTTGTTTACTATTGCTTTTCATTTCTAATAAAACTTATTTTTGCCCTTCAATATTTACAATTACATCATATATTTTTAATAAGCATGATGTTAGTAATTCAGTAGCTTAAGTATAAATTCATTTTATCTAAACAGTTCTACTTGTTTTAAGAGAGTATATTTGTTTAATTTCAGAATTATCGACTCAGGAATATTACTTAATTTAAAATTACCTTTGATTAATAATATTAGAATACAAGTATAATTTAATATACTTAGAAATTAGATATAATTGTAGAGGATCTGAATACACTTTCAAACATCCTTCAGCTAATGTCTATCTCATACAACCAATGCATATGATCACACACATGTGAAAAAGATAAATGATCTCCATGTGTGCTGTCATGTGTATGAGTCATATAAAATAGAGTCAATCGCTGAAGAGTGCTTGAACATCTGTGTTCAAATCTTCTACAATTTGATCAATATGTTGATAAAAAACAATAAAAAAATGTTCCTTCTTTATTTAAAGAAATATCTCATGTTAATTATTATCATAATTTTTAATAAGTCATATTTTTGTCATTGCAAATTGTTATAACTATTTTTAAAAAGACAACATATACACAGACACAAATAATTATTGATTATTAAGTTTCTAAATAGAGGGCCAGTTAATGGTGAATACAAGGATATCTAGTAAACAAAAAAAAGATATAGATTAAAAAACTTGACAGATAAATTAATACCTAATTGATTATTTAAAAATAATTAAATAAAAGGAGATGCAAGGATAAAGTCCAAATTTGAAATGTTAAAATGCAGCAAGCAATGCTATTTTTTATTAATGAGGGTCATTCAGTTGGTCTATTATCTAATTATCCCACTCTGTTTTTGAATAGAGAACTTAACATACATACCATTATCTGCTAGCATTTGTTAATATGGAATACATTTAAATTATATAACAAGCAAATTTTATTGCATAATTATTAACTGTATTCTTTATCTTTTAATATGTATAATTTTTGATATAAAGTGTAAGCTGACATTTCAAAGAATTTCATAAATTTCTCAAAAATTAATCAGAAAAACTTTTTTTCAAACTCCTTTTTTAAATCAAAACATTAATGTAAGTTTTTAATGTTTAAAATTTTTGTTTTGTGTTAGCTACCTTAAATTTGAAAAATAGGTAAAATTTTAGTTCTTTTTTGTATTTAAATAACAGAATGTTTTTTAAAAATAATTCACAGATTTATATAGTACTGTATATACAAATTTTACAATTATTCTAATTTATACTTTTTTTAGTCTTACAAATCATTTAAATTATCTGTTTTAGATCATATATATAAATACAAATGTATATTTGAGAACATAAGGGTTTTTTTTTAATGGCCTAGAAATTCTTTACAGTTTTTTTCATCAAATAATTAAATACATGTAGATAATTTTTTTTAAATATATATATATTGCTATTTTATTAATGCTTCATATATTAAATTAATTAAAAAAATTATTTAAATTAAAAATCACTTCAAAAAAATAATAATAATCAAAACTTTTCCTAAAAGATCTAAAAGAAATTTAAATCCAAGTAAAGTTTGACAGTTATATCCAGGCCAAAAGATTCATAGTTATGATTTATTGAAATTTTCAATCCAGAAATAGGTTTTATGGGATTAAAGGTGGCTCCAGAGACAGAGTTGAAGGTGAGTTTTAAATGGAACCAAAGGAAAGCATATTAGCTGCAAATACAGTACTGAATTAAAAAGATTTTTCAATTTTTGACATTTCTTCTCCACAGTTTATCTCTTAGGCAATTAAAAATAATACAGCTTATGTTTCACAATAGACACTTGCTTCGTTTTTACAGCTGATGCTTCAAGAGATGACCTTAAATAGGAAGATTACAAAAATTACTTAGAATATAACTGATCAAATTCAATTGCAGTCTAAAAGCAGTATTTTAGAGACTAAAATAACCCTTACTGAACCACAAGGTTGCATTGTTATTGTTGTTTATCTACATAAAAAACAATTGATATGCAAATTCAAATTTTACAACAGATATAGGTAATAAAAAAATCGCATACAAACATCCATATGTCTATATACACATTAGATCAATTTATTTTTATATTTGAATCGATTTTTAATTGTATCTCTCTCTCTCTTTCTCTCCCTCCCTCTCTCTCTCTCTCTCTTTCTCTCTTTGTCTCTGTCCTCCTTTTCTTCCCCTCTCTCATTATCACCCTCCCTTTCTCTTTCTTTCCTTCCCTTTCTCTTTCCCTTTCCCTCTCCCCTCTCTCTTTGTTTATTTGAATTTTTCATTATTAATACAATTTAAGCAGCTGAAAATACAAAATCATAAAGACAGAATAATTCTGAATAAAATTTTACTAAGCAATTTTTTTATACTTTTTTAAATAAAAATTTGATTGTTTTTTTAATCTTATAAAAAGGAGTGTGTGTAATTATATTTTATAAAAGGAAAGTGTACTGTTTAATTTGTTCCTTCTATTCACAAAATTCAAAAATTAAATTTTGATTTTCTGGTCTAATGGTAATTACTGATAATAAACCAAACTTACTAATAACATTGAATTCACTACTTCTATTCTTTACATTTTCATTTTAATTCTTCTGCTGAAAATGCATTTATTTCTAATAAAATGCATTTAATAAAACCATTTACAATTAATACTTTCTAAAAATAAAATAGACTTATCATGTGAAAAACTCTAATAAATCGGCTCAATAAAAAGTTATTATTAGTAGCCACTTATAAATGAATGTGGCTCTTTTAATTACAGAAGAAACCAAAATAGCATAATGCAAGAAAAAGTAAAAAGTGAATTAATTATACTAACTAATTTATAAACTATAATTAAATCCACATATATACATATTATGGTTTTTTAAATCTGTTTAACATTTATGATCATGTCATTTAAGGTCTGCAGATAACTTTTATTTTAGTTACAATGAAAAAATGGGGTTGGAGTTCCAGTCTTATAAATTGAATGAAATTATTGAATGTCTGAGCAAAAGTGATTTTTTAAATTAGATTTTCAAAAGTCATATTTTACTTTGGTTGACTTAATTTTATAAACTAAAGTAATGGTATGAACATTTTAGTTCTTCAAAAAGATATTATCAAATTTCTTGTCTGTTCTACTTATTTAGGATCTCACAATGAAGATTTTCAAGTGAAACAGTATGTTTTTAAGGAGTAAACTAATGGAAGACTTAAAATAAACTTGTGATAAATTTGAAAAAAAAAATGCTACTTGTTTTTAGAGTTATGGTAATCATTGAAAATCTTGCAGATGTTTAACATTCATCTTAAAAACTGCTACTGTAACTATGCTAATAAGTGGAAAATTCACATCTAGAACATTTTTAAATCAGATTCAAAAGACTTTTAAACAGACCATATTTTTTTGACTGTAACCAAATCTCAACATGATCATTAACTTGTAAAAAAAATATATTAACATTCCAGTAAAAAGGAACCTTATTTTCTAGATTTGATGCGATAGATGTTGATACAATGGGTGTATGATTAGATGTTTTGTAAAATATAATAAAAATTCTGAAAATATTAAAAGAAGAAAACTCAACTAGAAAAATTCTTAAGGAACCAGAATTTCAGAAATAAAATCAAAAAGGATGTCTTTTTTTTTTGTATGAGAAACAACTGAATGGTCACCTAAAATTAAAGCTCAACCAGAAACTTTCTGCTAAATTACAACTACAAAAAGATTAGAGTGTGAATATATTTAATAATAAACTGTAAAAACTATTTGGATGAATGATAATAAATAAGTTTCACCATTTGAATGCCATTTATTGTAAACTTTTATAAATAATAATAGATACAAGATAATGGTGCTTATTGAATCCCTATTCTATGGTGTCCTGTCCAAAATTTTCAGACTGATTTAACAGTTATATATAAACTAAAATCATGTAATGGAATCAGATGGTGGTAATCAATTATTGCCTTGCAATAAATTTGTTGTGTTACATCACAATAGCTTGAACTAAAGCAGATAATCTGCAGGTATATATATAAAAAAAAATAATAATAAAAAATCATTATTCAACAAAAATTGCATTTTTTTTAGTTTTAATATGTTAAATTTATTACAGTAAATAGAATGTTATCTGATCTTCAATATATTTTTTTAAATTCTGATAAAACTTTAAATCGGATTCATATAAAATTAGCACATTGAGTAAATTAGTTCTCTTGTAAGTGAATACTTCAGTAAAACATGTTTTACATTAATTACAATTGATTTTTTATTTTAAAATTAATTTCAAAAAAATATTTTCCTAATTTATTTTTGAACCTAATGAAACTCTAAGCATAGCCTTAGAATAATTTTTATCATATTATATCTTCTTTAAAAAAAACTGACATAAAAGAATTTCATAATTTACATATTTCAATGCTTAATTAAGTAATTAATAATTATAATAATAATATGCCAAAAGTTATTAAAAAAGGCCTTAATCTTTTTTTAAAAAAACTATTATAGCCATATCAGCAATAATTAGACTGACATTTCTATAAAGAACTAATATATATTATAGTTTGTTTATTGATTTTTTAGAAATAGTTGATAACAAAACAAAGTTTATTTATATATAAAACTTTAATCAAGTTACAAGTATTCTCAAATAAGAAAATAAATTCCAACACAGCAATTTATGATTATAATCTTTATAATGTATTAGAATAAGATATGATATAAATAATTATTGCCATTGTTAATGCAGATATTTAGAGGACTAACTATAAAGTCTGCTAACATTATTTAATATATTTAAAGGAACAAGTTATAAATGAGAACTTAGAGAAATTGCTTGTTGTTATATGAGAACTTAGAGAAATTGCTTGTTGTTATATATATGTAATAATATTATCATTCAATGTCTGTATTTCTTCAAATAAATATTCTGTATTTCTTCAAATAAATATATGTAATCTTATAATTGAATATTTATAAATACAGTAATTAGATATATGTAAAGTATAACTTTAAAAATTTTATTCACTTAGGAGTGCTTTTAACTATCCTCGTAGTCTTTGTCAACTAACACTTTGAAAGACTAACCTTCCCACAATTTTGTGATCTTAATGTTTGCTTCCTGTCTGTTAATAAAGTCTTGTTTGTATTTGTATATTAGCATAGATTGCTTTATTTTTCTCTTGTTGTTATTTTTTTTAATTTGCAATATTTTTACATTATTATAATTGAAGTTAAAACCATAAATACATGTCTTATTATGGTCATAAAAAATGGATGCTAAAACATTATTATTTAACAGACAGGAAGCAAACATTAAGATCATAGAATTGTGGGAAAGTTAATCTTTGGTGTTAGTTGACCAAGATTATAAGAATAGTTAAAAGCACTCTTAAGCGGATAAAATTATTAAAGTTATACTTTACATATATCTAATTACTATTTTTATAAATATTTAATTATAAGATTATATATATATATTGTAAGTGCCCAGATTAGTGCTATATGTCACAGTATTAAAAAAAAAAGGTTTGTTGATCTTGTTTAATTTCATTTCACTTGATCTATGGATAATGGAGGTCTTGAAATATAAATGTGAACTAGATAACCATGGCAACCTAACATTTCAAATAATAGTATTTACTATTAATATTAGCATTGTATCATAAATCTGTTGTGATCAATTTTAAAAAAATATATAAACAATTGAATAGATAAATAGATTCTGGAAAATAATTAAGTGAATCTTAAAAAGATCACTTGATTATAATTAATATTATTACTAATTACTAAACATCACATGATCACCATCTCTATACTAGCACATAATTTGTTGTAAACAAAGGCAAAACTCTCCATATTGGATGAGTAGGCACTAGACAGGGATTTTATGCACAAGCCTTCTGGCATCCATTGATTACTCTGTTTGGCACAGGGTGGCACTACTGTATGGAGATTTTTGCCTTTGATTATTACTAATTATTACACATTTCAATTTCTGTTGCTACATTCACCATAGCAACTAATCTATTATAAAATTAAATGTTTTATGTTTCATATATGTTTGTTTATAAATCTGTTTATTGAAAAATATTATTAAAAACATATGTAAAAATATATATTAATTAAAAAGTATTGAAAATATAATATGAATTCTTTATTTTGGTTAAAAAAATTAAAATAATATTGAAATTGTAAAAAAGGATTTTATTTTCACTGTATCTAATTATTTCAAAATCTTCATTTCACTTATTAAGTGAAGGTAAATTTTCTTAAACAATTTTTTTATATCAATAAGTGAGATTTGAGTGATATTCAGAATTGAAATGCTATAACTTGGGTTATTGTAATTTTATCGTTGCTTTGAATGAACATGTTTATATCCATCTTTAAAAAATTATCAAATTTTATTATTTAAGTGATTAATTTCAAAACTATGGAAGAATAAAAATTTTAACTATCTGCCCATTCAGTGAAAGACAGATCATTAATGAAATTCCAAGGGATATTGCAAAATGTAAAAAAAAAGCCAAAACCATCAAAATGTGTTGTATTGTAAATCAGCTATAAAAAATATTCCGTTGTTAAAATCTAGGATTTTATCTATTTATTTGTGATGAATACAAACCTCATGATGTGTATATGGATATCTTATTTTGAGTAATGATTTTCACAAAATCAAGTAACTCAACTTAAACCAATTTAAATTCCACTTTCTTAATCTGAAAAGAAAAAGCTAGCATTTATTATTCATTTGGATATAACTGAATTTTATCTATGAAAGAATTCTATTTATACATTATTATCAATGAAAAAGTAAAATAAATCCAGTGATGTGCAGTTTGGCATTGACCAAGTGTCTGTTATTTTACAAAGTTGGATATATTTATATACTTGAAAGGAAAATATCAGAATTTAAATGTGAAAATAAGCAAATTCAAATGCTCGATAATTGTCATTCAAGCTTATCTTCTCTATTTAAAGGAAAATCACCTTTACACATTAGGGTCAGAAATGGGGAACCAGAAGCTATGATGGACCTGTGGATAAAAAGGTTAAATGAAACTGTTCCCTTGTAATATGATATCTATGTATATATATTTTTCACTAAAAAAAAGGGGGGGGGGTGTATATTTTGTTTATATTTTATTTTAAAACCTAGGATTAAATAATATATATGGTTATGATAGGATTCACATAATAAAGGTTGGAGTGATTTATTTTTGTTACTCTCTTTGAATGAAAATACATAGATTATTTAAACACTTGTCTGATGATATAGGTTAATATGACCCGATGTTTTCAAATGTTTAAAAAAAATTTTAATATATATTCCAGATTTAATTCAGAAATATTTATATAGAGAAGTGTTTAAATACAATGGATTTTTAGGTTAGTTTAGTTATTTAGAAATTATATTAACGAGTAAATAAAAATCAATTTTTATTTGATCACAATCTTTTTTTTACTATTGTATACGCTATTTAAAGTCTCAGGAAGATATTTAAAAATCTCTCCTTCCATTTTATATAGTGTATTGTCATGCAACACACTTTTGAGTTTCATATATACATATTTTATTATTATTCATTATTGATTTTGATACAGTAATAGACTATCAATTATTTATATATTAAAAAAACATCGTATTGTATTTTTTAACTGGCTACGATTTTAGTCTATTGCATATATCACTTGTTTTGTTCTGTTATATTTTTTTATTACTATTATAAATTTTTATTATAAACCGGTAAATTTAGAATTGATTTAAAATCCAATGAATCTGTTTAATTATTTTTCTTTTGAATGTGCAAGTAATGTTAGTATTTAAAGTTTGATCCCAGATCAAACCAAACTTGGTAAGTGAAATAATTAGATATATGTATACTTTCTTATAGATTATTATTATTCTTATTAGGTCCAAGTAGGTATAAATTTTATATTTGTCATTACATTAAGATACTTGTTACCTTATCTAAGTCAATATTATTGGTAGAAATAATTTCATTGGTTCATGGTTAATTATTAATGAGCTTATCTTGTATAGTTACACAAATCTTCACGGATTTTGTTCTGGCATTAGTCAGAATGATTTGCCTTAATTACTTTTAAACTTCTTTTAGCTGAATTGTAAATTTTATTAACTACCATAACTTAATATTATTTTTGGCTTGGACAACTGTCAATAATTATCTTATATAGTTTAATTGTTATAAAATCCATTTTATAATCAATTAATTGGATTTTTAAGTAGATGAATAATATTAGTAATTGTAATTTGGTAAATATCCAATAAAAACCTATGGTATATTTTATATATGATGTGATTGAGCATTGCCAAATGCAAGATTATATAATAGATTTATTGATAATGAATTCTTGTCGAGTGTTTTATTTAATACATATGTAATTGCAGCTACCTTGCAAGCAAGTAGTTGATTGCAGACGGTTGTGGGTTCACATCCCAGCTGATGCTAAGACATATGAAAAAAAATATAAAAATATTAACATTATGTTTAACATTTTATTAAATTAGATATAAAACTGAGTTAAGAGTTTGTTTTATTTAAACATTATAAATATTGTGTAGGTTTAGGAACTAGTTTATTTAAATAGAATATCATTAAAGTTTAATGTAGATTTATATTACTATAAATAATATTAGATTAGTAAAGTAGGTCAGAACGTAGTTATTTATTGATCTGCCTTTCGTTTAATTCAATTATAAATTGAATAGATGTCTTAGGCATATGTCATCATTTAAGAGAATGATATATTATTTCACTGCTTATTGTAGTTTATTTCGGATCGTGAATAGATTTGGTAATATCTGAAGTGATGATCTTGTTTGTTTCTTTGTTTAAATGTCATTTGAATAAAATATGTTTTAATAAATATGATTATTAGTATTTTACTTTACTGTAATAGTCAATCTAAATAATTATGTATTGGAAATATTGTTATTATCTAGTGTGATCAATGACTGAGCTAGATAATGTTATGCAGATTATAACAGAGTTACTATTTATTGATGCATGATTTGCTCTGTTATAAATAATATTTAAATCTTAAGGGTATTTCTTTATTATCTTTTATTTCCATATAGTGTCAAATAAGTGATTGTCTAAAAATGTATAGGCCAATTTTTTTTATTTTATAACAAATGTTGACTGAACATATGTAAAGAGATAGTCAGGTAGAAGATTCATTATTATTGTTATAAAATAGTTACCAAATGCTGATAAATGATGATCATGTACAGGTGGCAATTGTTACAAAATGCCAAATCAACTTTAGAGCTGTTATAAAATGGCATTCCACATTTAGGCTAGATTTATTTTATTATGAATGACCTCTCAATTCTGAGACATACAAAGATTTTATATTATCATCCCATATTATAATCAATATTCCATTACAAAATGGTGACCAATGATTGGGCTATATTTTATTCAGATTATATTAATCATTTCTCAGTGTCATCATTTTTTATCATGTTACAATATATATATATATATATATATATATATATATATATATATATATATATATATATATATATATATATATATATATATATATATATATATATATAACAGATATAGAAATTTGGTATATGTATTAAATTTTCCTGTATTTATTTTTACTCTAAGAAAAAACTTTCACTATATTGGTAAATTGAACTTTTATATATATTTACCTAGCATTCATGGATTGGATGTGACTCCATGAATAATAGTTATTTATGAAATTCATAGCAAAAGTATTTCACATGAAGATGAATTGAGAGCAGCTATAGTCATTTTATAAAGCTATATGCAATTATTTCTATATAAATTATGATAATTCTCAGAGGCAGAACATTCCTCAGAAATATACCATTTAAATTTTTGAAATCATTTATTATCTTCTGGTATGTTAGTCTTAATATTTATATTTTTATTGGAATATCATTTGACATTTTGTTATCATGAAGTACAATAAAGGGAGTACAGCTCCATGTTTATTTTTGATTCTGAAACTATGAGAATTTCACTTAATATATTATTTTACAGTATAAGAGTGCTTTGTGAATTTACATTTATCTATGTAAAAAAAAGAATTTTACATTTCAATAAAAGAATACTACCTTAATTTGAACAACAAGTAACATAGAGAATGCTGTAACTGCAAATTTAATACCCATCCAGGTGAGAAGTATATCAATCACCATGAACTTTGTAAATATTATTTAAAAAATTAGTCAAATGGTGAGTTGCTTGGGAAGTCAAATGAGGTTTGAGTATCAAAGAAACAGAATGAATCTAATAATTTTATTTAAAGCAATAAACATATTTTTGAAAAAGAGAGCAAATTTGTGCATAAATTTTATTATGCCAGAAAAATTGCTATTAACCAAATTATTTTTTATGTTTCAACATACCAGCTATCACTAATTTAAAATGAAGATTTAGTTAAATGGCATAAATATTCACATTAGCATTAATGATTTCTTATTTTGAAAATGTTTACATTGCAAATTTTCCAAATAATCCAAAATCGATAAGTTGAGAACTATTCATGAAAGTGGAATTCTTAGCATTTTAAAAGATAATAGATAGAATTTTAAATCTTAAGGATTATATGTAATAATAATGCATCAAGAACATATATAGTAAAAAATCTTTTATAAATCAAAAAAAAATGTTACTTCTTTTTTCTTATGCTAATCATAATCTATATATTTAAATATTTTGAATGTTCAACCAAAAAAAGGTAATGCAATTTTTATTATTGTTATAATTTACTAAGCATACTTTTGATGCTATCAATCAGAATCATAACTTTACAAAATACGAGTGCTATGATTGTCAATGTCGAAAGCATGCTCAGAAAATTATAACAATAATAAAAATATCTGTCTTTGGTTGGACATTCAAAACATTTAGATAAATAAAATAAAAAATATTTTGAATACAGAAATTATTATTCTAATTTTAGTCTTAAAATGATGTCACAGGATTTATATATTTATAAAACAGCTAATATTTCCTTTAAAAAATCAATTTATTAACTTATTATTAATAAAGAAAATATGTATCTCAATATTTTAAAGATTTTGTTGGTATGTTAGTGAAGATTTTCAGAAACAATTTATCAGTTGCAATTTTTTTATTTGAATAACTTCTTTGTAGAAATTTAAAAGTCCACTGATTGTCATTACAATGATCTGTAATTTGATGGTAATATCACTAATATATGACCATATAGAGATTGTTTTTTTTTTTATAAATGAAAAGATCTAATTTTTACTTCATCAATATCTTTTTCAAAAGGCAATTAACATAATGACAAAATAATACAGGTGACAGCTAAATTCTTGACACATTCCTCATCTTATTTAGAAAACTGGAATAGTTCTGAGAAAAATCATAATCTAATTATATTGTTTTCTACTTTTGTCATAATTAATAACACAACAATTAAAATTTTGAAGATTAACATAATTTCACACACATTGAAAATCTATATAGATAATGGAGAAAATCTTATTTTTTAAAAAGTCAAATTGGCATAATGCATATGAATTCCAAAAAAACATGTACAGATAGGAATTTTATTTTAAGAATTCATTTGTACATCAGCATTTGTAATATATCTAAGATTATATACAGTACTTATCAATAAGTCTTTCTTTGATAAAAATAAAACCTAATAGTTTGTTGTGATTGGATATATTCAGTTATTGTTCAGAAAAGCAAATAATTTTCTTTTTATAAAATGCCATGTAATTAGTTTCTGAAACTCAACTGTTTATAATATGATAACATTTTATAACATCATAAATAATTGTGATGTCATCAAAAACTAGCTAAATTGAGTTTTTTTTAAAATTTAGATTTCAATATTCTGTGTTCCATATAAGAGTTATAAGTTATAAGTGGGTTAACAAATTATTTTCATGGAATATAATGCCACATAGTAAAATTATTTTTAATATTTTCAATAGTTTCATGATCTGATAATTATATGAAGTTTATCACTATAAAAATATGTGTATATTTCTTGAATATTTGGCTAAGATGGGGTATTGATTACAAGTTTTATCATTTCTAGAATATTTTGAATCCACAGTTTAAAGATTATTTAGATTCTGTCATAAATCCATCACTTAAAAAGTTAATTACTAAAAGGTTCTATCTTTTGAAATGTATTCTAATATTTTGCAACTTTTCAGTAATTTATTTCATAAATGACAGTATGAAAAAATGACATTTATTTATAAAAGATTATTTGATTAAACTTTTGCATTTTCTGCATATATTTGGATAAAAACTAGTATGCAAATAAGCATTGCATTTTTACATTAATGGTTATAAATCTGAAGATATTTTCTAATGGTGGGTCTTAAATTTCCTAAAATCATTTTTTTTTACTTTAAATATGGGCTCACATCTAGTGTAAGCAAGGTTAAACTAATCATGTTATGATCTGAAAAAGTATATGGAAATAAAAATATTGAAAACACTATCTATCTTATATGTGGAGATATTATCAATACAAGAATAAATACTATTTGACAATGATTGTGGTGAAATGTTATGGGTACAGTTATTTAATAAATTGAATGAAAAACTACTAAATAGCACTAGGACAAAGTAATTAAAGCTAGGTCTATATCTTTGTTAATTAAATAGATGGTGTAAATGTATAGTCTAACAAAGTGTAATGAAAAGAAGATGAGTAGTTTCATGAGAAACACATTTAAAAATGGTTTATGTTAGTGCTATATTTAAACTTTGTTTTGATAATACTAAATATAATGAATGTCTAATGTAAAAATTTAACCATTTTATGTATTTTATTCAATGCATTTAATGTTGAAAATCTTAAAGCTTTTTCTATTCGTAAATTAAATGTATCAATTGTAATTTATTCTGGCCTTCTTTCTGCTTTGTTTTTTTTACTTAGCATTTTCATAAAAGACAACTAAAACAAAAGACAATTTTTAAAGCTTATCTGATGTTTTCCAATAAAGTCAATGTTTATCTGTTTGTTTCATAAAAATATACTACATTAAACTGCATCAGTTGATATTGCTTCATTATTTTTAATACACAAATTATATTTTGCCTGTATGGTTTAGTTGGTTAGCAAAATAGCAAACTCTGAACCTCAAAGTCCATGACTCATGACTCCAATTGTGTCATTTCCAGTGCTGCCAAGCAATAAACTATTATTTTTTGCTTGGAAGGCAGCTATGCTAACCATGTGTTGACTTGGAAGGCAGCTATGCTAACCACTAGGACACCAATGTTTGACTTTTTTTTTATATATAATTTTTTTGGTTTTTCTGGTTAGGTTAATTGTGTCAATTTTATCAAATAATAAAATTTGATCATCCTTATTTAAAGTTAGTGGAAATGAATTCATTTTCAGAAGTAAAATTTCTTTGAATTTTATATATTTTAGGTAATAAAGATCTTTAATCACATTTTTTTGCAGCACAACCTGACATTATAATGGATCTTTTTGTATGAAACAAACATATTCCAAATTACTGAATCTGCAATAAGGGAGGCTATCTGTTCAAAATGAAAACATTTGAAATATCCATATAGTTTTTATTTTAATGTATACAATATGCAAGAAAATTTATCAGAAATGGAGAATATAAGATACATTATCTAATGTTTTGTAAAGTGATAACTTCTAATAAAATTCAGTGTTACTGTTGAAAATTAATTTTTAATCATTTAAAGATGTTTTTTTAATTTAAAAATTATTACCATCTTTTAGCTTTTGATATTTAGCTGTTATATTTCATTAAAATATATATTAATATTCCTGATATTGTGAAATAAAAGTTCTTCAAATATGAGAGATATTAAGCAATGAAGGTTATAGTTGATTAAATAAAAATTTTAAAACATCTTTTTTATATTACATGTTAATTGAAGAATTATTACTTCACACATACATATTATATGTTTATGAGAATTATTTATTTATGTTACAATTAACATTATTATCTATTTTATTTTATTATTTTAATATGAACTAATGAAATAGTTTGCAATTAATAAAAATGTAAAAATATTAATAAAAAAAAATGAATTTATTTGCTAAAATTATTAGAAGAGACAATAAATTGTTGAATAAATCATTTTTAGAATTTGTTTAATTTTTTATTTTACTCATTATCTTCATAATTTTTTAAAAAACTACATAGGGTCTATTATGGCTTCATAAAGTAGTAGTAATAATAAAAAAATTAGTATGAAAGAAATAGTAATGTATTTTTCAAAAAAATATTATAGTTTAAAATAAAAACAAATCGAATTAAATATTAAATGTGAAAAATAAATATTTATTTTGATCAATTAATATAAAAAACGTTTGTCAAAAAATAATTGCACATATAATAAAGAGGAAAAACTATTTTATTTCAAACTTAAAACAATTTTATGAGTCTTGGGAATTTTAGTTTACAGCTGGTTAAAAGTTTAATCTCTAACAAGATCTTTAGCTCATTAATTCTATAGAGTCCATTTTAAAACTAAATATCTTTTAACCAGAAATAAAATTTATTTTAAAAAATAAAAAGCAATAATCATGCAATCTAGCATCTTGTGAGTCATTGACTTTAATGGCTAATTTATAGATATTCTATTTATCATATATCTTCCTATCAAAATTGATTGATGATCAATCAACGTTGACCCAAGTTAAAAAAACCTCAGCCTCATATGGGTCCATGCAGAGTTAGAATCAAAAGTTCTTCCAGTGATTATCAGTTATATAAAATAAAAAAAATCTGCTTGATTTAATGATGAAACTATGTTCTGTCTTTTATTTAGGTACTCAAACTTCACATGAGTTTCAAGGCATTTTATTATCATTATCATCTTTCACTGCAGTATAAAAGTCATTACAAGTTTGATCAAACAAAACTCTTCATACAGTAGTAGTGCCACTCAGTCAAGCCACAGTAATCAATGGATGCAAGAAGTTTTGTGCATAAAATCCCTATCTAGTGCCTACTCATCCAATATCCCCAGACTAGCTTCTAGCTTGTGGCTTTCATAAGTGAGAAGCTTGGATCTGAGAGCACTGCTTGAGCAAGCATAAGAAATGGAGATTATGTGATGTTTAGTGGTTTAAGTTTGATCAAGCTTCTCTGATTCATAACTTTTCTTTTTCATATTATTGCAAAATATTTCTTTATTTCTCTATATCACATGCAACTCTTTCTAGGTCTTTTATTATCTTTTAGTACTATTTTGTTCAATCATTTGTCTATTATAATCACTTTTATTGATGTATCCAGGCTAAATCAATTTTATACTCTTAATTTTTTTTTCCAAAAGTGTCAGTGGTACTTGTTTTTTCTTTCACCAAATATTTTGCTTTTTATCATCTTTTATTACTTTCCACATGCATTTTCCCATTCTTCACTGTAGAGTTTAGGCTCACTACACTGCTCTTTTATTAAATAACCAAGTCTTGGATTCATAAATTGGCAATGGTAAACCATAATATTAAAAAGTTTTTCCTTTTATGCACTTAAGTATATATATATTTTTAATAGTGAGTTAATAATCATATGATTGTTCATTTAAAGCACATCTATTTATGTAGACACATGATTAATTAAAATTTGTTTGGCTAAACATATGAAAAAATATAGTAATTTGTTTTTAAATTAAAAGAACCACTATTTTATGAACTAAAAAGTTGTAAATTTATATAGACATTACACAAATATGAACATAACATGTTGTAAGATTTTTTTTCCAGCAAAATCTATTCAGTATTGTCTAATGATGGTTTTATTAGTATTAGATTTTCGGATACAAAGCCGATTAAACTTTATTAAAACATTGGTCCAAGTATTTAAAGTAAAATAAGTAATGTAGAATTTTTTCCAGTCCTTATTTATTATTAACATCTAATTGTCTTTGGATCACCTTATGATTATTTATATTCTCAGTAGGTAATTGTTTTACTAACAAATTTAAAAAAAATTAAAACAGTTTCTTCTGTTAAAGATTCAGAAATGATTATTAGATCATCAAAAATTATATTTCCTAAAAGTCTAAAATTTCCAAAAAATATAGATTTCAAAATAAAAGATTCCTGAATCAATTTTTATTTGAGAAAGTGAATAAAAATAATCATGTAGAGTAAGTTTTCTGCATGAATAAAAAAAAATTTATTTTTAAAAATAATATATTTTTCCCCGCTACATAAATAAAAGTAGTTTTTCCAGCTCAACTTTAGCACCAACTTTTATAAACCATTAATTATGCAAGCTTACAATAGAAAGAGTTACAAAGAAAATGCTTTTATTTTGTGCAAATATATGATTTAAAAAGGAAAAAACTAAAATCAAAATAGGCACCCTGAAAAAATAGTAATAGTTTATTAATTAATTACTTTTAATACTTTTAATATTCAATCCTACAAAAAGGTTTATAATTAGAACAAAAATATTGATTTTATCAATTATAAGTAATTCCTCTTTTGCTGATTAACTGTATCAAAATCAGATTACTCTCACTTTTACTAATTAACACTGACAGAACAGAAATGAAATTACTAACATTTAAAATAGAGAAACCATTACTTTATCCTGTCATATCTGTCAAGTAGACAGATATTTGATTTATTAATTTTAAATAAAAATGAACTGAACTTATTTTAATTAATCACTTTTTCCCATTATTTCAAACTTTCTATTATATATATTAATTTAGAATAAATGATTATTATGCTTCTAAAAAAACTATTAAAAATTGTAATTTGTACTAGCATGATGAATATATATATATCATTGAATTTTTTTGTGAACTAATGATTACCATATGTTATTTGTCATACCTAGAATCTAAGATTTGAATTTAGTTAGTACTTGGATTTTTTTTTCATATTCCAAATAAATTTACAATTATTTTTTTTCAGGAAGCTGATTTGCAGCCAATTTTATTAGCCATCTAATTATTGACCAGTTAATGGCTAATTGACTATTCTTATTGAGCAAAACTAAAAAATTTTACCACTTAGCCTAAAAATCATTTTCTTCTCATTCACTATTTCTCTATAGAAGTAATTTGGAAAGACAGTATTCATGCCATAAATTATTTAAAGACTGTTGATCTTTTATCTATATATGAATGACAATCTTAAGACATGCTTATAAGATGAGCAAAATTTTAATTTTTTTATTATTAAAGATAAATATCATTACTAAATATCTTCAGTAGATTATATTGATTATTGAATATTGGATTTAATGATTTAAAATCCATGGATTTCAGCTCAACTTTGTTATTTCCAATGCTCGACTGTCATGTAATCTTCCAAGTGGCAAATCATTTTATTATTATGTATTCCATAACTATTATTAAGTTTATGACTCGATCTATAGCAAAATAATACTTTTCTTTACTTCAATCTTTAATGATAAACTATTTACAAAATATTTCTAAATACATTTATAGAAAGTTCAATGCATGAGTAGAAAAAAATGATTAAATTAATAGAAAAATGGTATGCACTTCTATAAAAATAATAAATATGTGTGATTTTTAATAAAATTTAAATCCACAATTAAAAAGTAAATAATAATTTCTAAGCTAATGAAAATAATTAATATATCATTTATAAGTTTATTGAAAATATGTGGAAAATGTTTGTGTAAATTAATAATCATAACACAAAATGCCTTATGTAGTTTAGAATGCTGGATTTGAAGGCTGAAAGTTTTAATGCTGATTTAACCAGTCATTTCTGGTATTCAAATATCACACAATCTTCTAAGTAACAAACCATTAGATTATTTATATTTTTAATAGTACAAAATAATTAATGACAAGATTTTTTATATTTTCTATAAATGTTACAATAGAATTATTTTCTTAATCTTAAACTCAGTTTAAAACCTGCTTTATACAAAAGGTGATTATTCATTTTTGGCTAGTTGGGGCATTTTGCTATAATTTCAGATTTTCTTTACTATTTTGCAGATGTCTATAATATTAGTTTACAACTACATATTTTTTTCTTGCATAAAAATCATTATTATCTGAAAATGTCAGTATTATATAGACTTCATAAAATATCACCAATATGAAAGCAAGCCAATAATGCCCTAATTGGTTATATTATATTATAAAGAAACCAACAGCATAAGTGATTGTTTATTATTTGTCCCCAGGCATTTCAGAACTGCTTTATTGTTTTAGTATTTTTGAAAAAAAAAATTAATTTTCAGTAATTTATCTATATATTTAATTTATTTATAAAACATATTTGTAAATACCTATTTTAAAGCAAAAACAATGTAATTATAATTCAATTTTATTTGAAAATATTTGAATTATGATAAAGCAGAAACTGTTTTTATTGGCTAAGATGAATTGGTTTTACAAATGCCAGCTAATAAATTTTTTTTTAAATTTTAATAATAATAAGTTTAATTTTGAATTTTAAGATATATTTTTATTCATTTACAATGTCTCATTGAAAATTCATTATTATTTTAAAAGTGGTATTCAAATAAGAAATATTTCTTTCAATAATTTTTATATATAGACAACACTATCATCCAATATAAAAAGAAAAAATATGACTGAAATTTTCACACAAGTCTTTCAAATAAGAGTTAGAAAAGTTGGATATTAAATAATTTAATACTTTTTACTATTGTTAAATATTTTGACATTAAATGAGTTAAGTCATTTTTATTGTTATTAAATAACTTTTATTTAATATACTTCCTTGAATATCTTTATATAATTATTATATCAATAAATCTACTGACTGACCTATTTACCTATCTGTCTTTTGATCTATCTATTCATTATATATATATATATATATTGTACCGGTCAGAATTGTATGTTCATTTAACAAGCTTACCCTAAATCCATTCATGCCTGAGATACACAGGTCAAGAGAAATCATGAATTCTGCCCTATTTGCTTTTCTCTAAAACTATAACATTATAAACAACACTTCTGATGATAACAGATGAAATTTTATTCATTCCGGTCCTGGAGACACAGTGGAGAAACATGAGATCTACAGGGTAATTAATGTGAATAAATAATATCAAATCTTGGCTCAATCAAATACCTTATGTGAAAGGACAATTTATAAATTTTAAATGAATTGCACACAGCTAGTATTGCAAAAGAAACATGAATTATAAAATAGTATCCATCCAAAATGAGCAAAGACAGAACAACCCAGAGATAAATGTTCATTTAAAATAATCAGTTATAACTTCTAAATATTACTAACACTATTATAAATATTAAATGGAATTCAATGAGTGAGATTCAGTAAGAAACAAATGCATAAATAATTACCAACATAATAATTTAATGAACATAAACAATTTTAATTTACATCAGAAGCATAGCACAGATTTAATGCGGTTATTACTTTACATATAGGCAACTGATTTAGTATGCTAATGAACTGTAAAATAATAATAAATTAATGTTATCAAGGCTATAATCATCACTTTAAATAATGATAAGGATGTTTATAAATTCATCTCCAAAGAGAGGTTTACTCTTGATATAACAGATAAGTAATTTATCATTCACAAGCATATCTGAGCCAGTACAAATGGGGAATGGATTAGCCTAACAGCCTTATTGTGACAATCCTAAAATATTCAACTAATTATTAAATGAGTGGTTTACAAACATCACTGTGCCACATCTTATAGATAATATGAGAACTACACATAAAAGAACTCACAGTGCTAACTATAATGATAGTATTTAAAATGAAGATGTCTGTCTTTGGACTGAAAGGCTTTATCATATATATGATTCCACTTTTATTTTATCACAAGGTGGTATTCGAAAATATGAGTGGTAAGGATTCCATGGTACGCTTGCCAACGTTTCACATGCAGAGCCTTAATACTCTAACGTTTGTCCTGAGATCAGTTCTACCAAACCTCATTTTTAGATGAGTTACGTGAAGAAAATCCGGAGTTCGGATGAATAAATATGATAAAGCAAAATATAAATTCTTTAAAATGCTATCATAAGTAAGCAATGCGAATATAGCTTAAGTATTAAATGACTAATGAAATAATCTTAGCTTAAATAAAATAATAATATCATGCATAATGCCATGATAAAATAATAACCCACTCAGCATTGTACATATAACTTTAATAAATTTAGAATGTCAAATATAGAAGAGGGGAAAAATTATATTTTTCCTATTTAACAAGCCCAAGTATTCTTAAATGACAATATATCATAAGCAAGTTAATGCTCGATGGCGTGAAAGCAATAAATAATTATTTAAAATAGGTTAATAATTAAAATTATTTTAGAAAACATAGAATGCATCTAAATAAATAGTGTCAACAACAAAAAGTTTATCTTATCCCATAATATGGCATTTTAAACAATCCGCCATTAAGCATTTATTTCAAAATATTTAATTGAGCGAACTAGCGTTCAATAAGAAATTTTACATTCAACTTTTCCAAAAAATATCAGAATGGTGGTTAAATAATATAAGTTCTCTAGATTAAGCATTAGCATACCAAAATTAATTTAATAAAATACATGTTTAAAATAAGTTTTGCCGCATAAAAATAAAATAATTAGAGAGTGAAACTTAAAAAGCTAATGATAGATTTAAAGTACATAATTCTGTGCTAGCGTTTCAAAGAATGAGTTTTAAAAACTTAAGAGAGAAAATCACAAATTTAATGATAATTAAGTTTATAGTCAGTTACCAAATAAATAAAGATTACATTATGATTACAATTAAGATTTAGGAAAGAAGTGAGAAATATAAGAGTTCATTCTTTGGCAAAACAGATTACCTTTAGTATTTATGGCGGCCATTTAGAATGACTACACGAAGTTTGGACACAAAGGCACAATATTGACAAAATAATGGTAAACATCTTCCAATAGTTCTTTCACAGTTAAACATAACAGTTCTCAAGTAGCAATGGCATGGCAGGAAGGCAGGACAGAGATGATTTAAGATCAGGGAGGCAAATTTCTTTTACTCACAGTTCATTTTGTTTCCACTCTCTAAATGAATACGAGAGAGAAGAGTGATTTGAACTCCTTTTTCACATTCCTAGAACTTCTGCTCCTCCTATACTTGAAATTTGGCAATATTGGAAGATGTAAACAAATACGTTCCAGAAAGCATTATTTAAACGTATTTTTAAAATTGCCAATAACTTTTATGATTTTTGCTAGTTTGACTTGAAATAGTTAAATGAGAATGGCATTTTTAAATTGTAATAATACCTTCTAGAATTTTCTGGCATTACTTTAGCTCTACATTAATTGTATTTATTTTTATATCTGTAATACATATATGCACATCAACAATTATCTAAGTGAAGGGAATTTACAAGCTTGGAAATAAAATATACTTAAGCTAAAATAATAAATCAACTGGTTACACATAACCATTTTGAATAAACAGGGTGGAAGTGATATGTGTATATGTGTGTGCTTAACATTCCTAGATGACCAAATAAACATATAAACTGGTTCAAACCCTAATTTAAAAGTGTGTATTGTCATCAGGCAGTGAAGATAAATATGTACTACAGATTTACCACTTCAATATATATATATATATGTGTGTGTGTATAGTAATGGAAAATAAATAAAATATAAAACAATGCTAATGAAGCAACATTGTATCATAAATAGTAATATTCACCTGCTGGACAAACCAAAATCTAATGGACAATTAATAGATGAGAATCTGCCTGATGTATAAATGCCCATGTGTTTGGACAACTAGAAATGTAATGGAACAATAAAATATTGGTCATCAACAATTATAAATAATATGGTAAGTGAAAACCGATCAACAATAATATGTATAAAATAAAACTAATTGTTTACTGAATAACTTGCAGATTTGGGTAATAATAAATATAATAGAAAATATTATAACTGATCATGGCTAGTTGTCCTACAAGTGCTTCAGAAATTTGGGTGACCAAATGTAATAATTAAAATTATGAAACAAGTAATTTTTTCCAATTATGCACTATATATTTGGGCAATCTAAAATATATTGGATAAATGTTGTATTTAGGCAACTAAAACATGACTAATAAATAAACTAATAAATGAATTAATCCACAAATGGCTTTATGATAGTTTAGATTTATATCTGCAATGAACTTAAGAATTTGTAAGGCACCAATGGGTGCAGATATAAGTATTTTTATTTGGCAAAGAAAATACAATTCAATAAATGATTATTTATTTACTGATAAGGTATGAGATGTACAATTAAATATCTTAATAATAAAATAAATTGTGTAATAATTTTCCATTATAAAATGATTTGTGTGATAGAACATTCAACAAATACTTAGATTAATATTAAATATAAATTTATTGATGTAAACATTAATTCATTGAGGTAATTAAAATAATTTAATTAATAAATGCAACCTAACATCATACAATAGATATGTATAATTTATTGCTTTCAGCTTCATCAAAAGATATGATTTATAATTAAAATTATTAACACATGCAGTCAAGTCAGAAAGGATTAAGTACATAGTTTTTTTACACACAAAAAGAATATAAAATGTTATGGAAATCTTAATGTTTTTTTGTTTTTTATTTAAAGAAAATATCTCATATTATTCAATTCAAGCAATGCTTTTATGATAAAGATTATTTTATAATTTTGAACTAAATTATACGAAATATTAGTTATATTTTTAATTTTTGATTGGTTTTAGAAAAGTAATATGCTAATAATTAATTCAAACCTAACTTTCTTGATATATCTTTTTTATTGAAGTGCCCATGGAAATGATAAAAAAAAAGTCTGTTCTATAATTAAGATAATTAATAAACAAGAAAGATTTTTTAAAATATTTATCAAAAGTTACTATTATATTTTTAACTATTATAGACAAGTAAAATCCCCTGAGTAGATAATTTTAAGAAATTTGCCTGTGATAATCTGTTACCAAGTTAAGCATATGGGTAACATTGATTTAAGCTTTCTTATCCTGCAGGGTTGGCATTTCCATGCTAGCAAAACACAAACATAGGAATTCATAAATATTTTAAATCATTAGTTGATATATCCAATTATTTCTCTGATTGATGTTACAATCCATAGTAAATTTTATGGTCTAAACTTCATGGCAGTTGACATAGTGTTTGTTGTTAATCATTCCATTTTAATCATAAAATTATCAAATGAGAAGAAGTTTGGATTCTTTCCCTCCTAAGTAATGTTCTACTTATAGTTTATCATTTTTTTTGCTAGAAATCCAAAATATTTTGATAAAATTATAGGAAAGTAAAACATAAGTTTTAAAGAAAAAATATATTTGCAACCAACAAAAAAATAATGAAGCAGACTTTTTCTTTTTTAAAAACACCATCTCTTGAGCATATGATTGTCTTCTAATTTTAATAAGGCATTGTTATCATAAACCATGAATGAAACTATAAATAATGACATGTATATATCACTATATATATATATAAGTATTGAATAAAATGAAGGATTTGTATCCATGTAAACAACCAGAGATATTTTTACCCTTGATGTCTCTAGGAAATTATCAATTACTAATTGATAGTTCTAAGGTTAAATAACTTTTCTCTATTAACTTATAATAGATGTAACATTGAAAATTCTGATATGCAATATCTTGAAGAAATGTAATATGGAAAATAATTATATGCAAAAATGTATACAAGATACACTTAAAATCTGAATAAAGTTTGAAATTTTTATATAGTGCACTTTCAGCTAAGTTATATTCAGATTTTAAATGTTTCATATATGTTTTTGCATAGAATTATTTTCCATCCAACCTATTATAGTTTTTTTGTCCTGCGTTTAAATACAAATAAAAAAGACTCAATTACAGGATTATATTCATGTAAACAACCAAAGATAACTTTACCTTTGTAGTTGTCAGAAAATCATCAATTACTAATTGACAGTTCTGAAACTCCTTTTACTTTTATTTCAATTCAATACAGAAGAGTTGTTATATGTTAATTGAGAAAACTTGTTTAGATTGTCAACTAGTATTTGATGGTTTATTGAAAACATCTAGGGAAAATTTATCTTTGGTTGTTTACACAAATGTAAACTCTTAATTTTTATTATTTATATGTGATATGATGTGATTTGTATATCTAATAAACATTAGTGATTTAGTATTAAATCTTACAACCAAAAATAAAAAATAAAAAGTTGTAAATTGTTAACAAGAAAATATCAACAAGCAATCAAATAACATTATATTTAGTGTTCATTAGAATATTTAAACTTAAATATTAGTAAGACAGCATTGGTAAATATCCATGGCAACTGACAGCATTTAAAAATCATGATTATGCCATATTCCAGAAAAACTCTAAATAATAAACATAATGATGATTGATTATATTCTTTCATAATATATAACATTATTACTATATCCACTGCATGTTGTGACTGGTCCTATCAGGATTTCTGATAAGATATTCAAATGATTAAATTTAAAACTGAGAACAGCAGTTTACTCAATTAAATAAACAGATTGTTTTCATTCTATAAAGCTATGTGAAGAAGTAGTGCCCTGTAAATTGTTCTTTTGACTGCTGAGCTAAATATTCAGGACAACAAGTACATTAAAAATATGTCTTTAAAATAAATAAGTAAATAATATAAAAATGGATTAAATAATTTATAGTTTGGATGACTAATATTTGAATAATCAATATTCTACTATATTAAACTCAGGGCTGATCTGATAGATGAAGCAATGTCTCTATGCCTCAGTCACTAAATTAGATTAGGTGCTAAAATGAGAAAGAATATCTAATTTAGTGACTGAGGCATAGAGACATTGCTTCATCTATCAGATCAGCCCTGAGTTTAATATAGTAAAAAAATATCTAAATAATTTTTTTTAAAATTAGGAATGTTTTTAATGGAGTAAATAAATATCGCTGCCCTAATAATCCATCTTCTTTTTATAATAAAATTCATTCAATTTTCTAAACGATTTTTTCATCCCCTCTTAAAATTTTTATGAATCGTTTTTTAATGAAACAAATAGGCATTAACAAAACTGTAAGCAAAAAGTTTCCAGAAAAATATTTTATTTTAGCTATGAAATAATTTATTTCCCAGAATAAGAAAGTTTTTCCAAATTGAGAGTTTAAAAAATTATTTGCTACTTGACAATCATTTTTATAGAAAAAATTGTATCCAAAACAATAAATTCTAGAAAAGTTATCAAGTTAAAGAATAATTTAATATGTATGATTTTTATTATATAATTTATTTTGTTTCATTATTTTTATTTTTTTAGTTTGAAATTTTTTTGTGTATGGTTTTTAATACATATATTTCTTTTTATTGAGCACATTTTTTTTATTACATTCGTTGCTTTGTAAATTAAATTATTTTATCTAAATAAGTTAAACAGTCTTTATAATAAAATGCCATCTGTACGACCAAGGCCCATCCGTCTTTTTTTGAAAAACAGTGAAGGAGACAGCTGAATTCACTTGACATGTCAATTTCCAAGTAGTGAGTGTTTGATTCATTTTTCATTGACTAGCTAATGATAGCTACATATCCATTTATTGATTAGCTGTGGACCACCTATGTAAAAATAAGAATTATTCAGCTTTTAGACAACCCCAAATTATAGTCATGGCAGACAAATGGGATATTTCTGCACCATCAGACATTTTAAAATAAGTATTAATAATCTTAAATAATTTTAATAGGTACATCTTTTAAGGCTTCCCTCATAACACTAAAATTGATTGACCCTGCTATAATGTAATAAAAGAATAAATTATTTATAAAAGAATGAAATGAATTAAATACTGAGGTTATAAATTATCAATATTTACTTCTATGTTAAACTAGAATAATATTTATTAAAAATTAATTATTTTAATAAATAATTAATTTTCAACTCTACTGAAAATTAAAATCAATATTAAGATGTCTTTAAAATTTTTATAATTGTTATTTTTTAATAATAGTAAACAAGTAAACATGGAATATGTCTTTTTCTAATAATACTTAAAATAATTACTATTAAATAAAGCTTAAAACTCTTAAAATAATCATATTGATTTGAATAATATACAAAAAATTATTTTTAAAAACAATTTAGAATTTATTTATTTTTTTTAAAAAAAATGAAATAAAAAAAGTTAAGTTATTGAAATTTTATTCTACAATTTTCTCAAAAATATATATTAATCTTAATAGCATTACTTAAAACCTGAGAAAAAATAAAGCAGCTTTGAAAAAAATTCATTTCTGTAATCCTTCAAAAAAATAATAATAAAATAATAAATTGTTTTATTATAAAAGTGACTGCAGCTGATAGGAAAGGTAAACAGTGAGATCCACTTAACTTGGGAGAAAAATGCATTAATAAAACATAAATTGTCACAATGGATCATTTTGAAAGGCAAACTATCTTAATATAAAACACAGATTTTTATCAATTGTTGAAAGTACTCCAATCTTTACATTTGCATTCAACTACAAAGTATACATATATATAAATATATTTTTACAAATTAATTTCAGAAGAAAACTTTATATATATGTAATGGTTGAAATGAGCAGGACAACAGAAAAATCACCATTAGGGTAACTTATATACCACTACAACTCATTCCATAATACTTTATTTTATTTGGCTCAGTGATCAAGGAAAGGGAGAGACTCTTAGAATTACATTATAGCTAAAAGATTTCCTTGTGGCAAACAAGACAATGTCAAAATACAAACACTTTATTAATAATACATTACAAGTAAAAGAAATGAACACTGCTTAATTTGATGCTTGATCTATAAGAGATGGGACTACATGACATTTAATTCATGATTGTATATATATAAAAAAATTTATATATATATATATATATATATATATATATATATATATATATATATATATATATATATATATATATATATATATTGGATGATAGATTTGATGATCTGTATTGCAGTTGAACCTTAAACAGATACATGATAATAAATGAAGCAGGATAAATTTAATTAACTCTATGGTTAAAATAGATGATCACATAACTCTCATGATTATGACCCATCAATGCTGAAATATCAGGCTTAATTATACACAAGGGAGGCAGTACTGGGTTGCAAAAGTAATAAACAATCTAGACTGGAATATGCTTGCCTCTGCGAGGCCATACCCAAATCTCTATCAAATAAATGGATTAGAGTAGGAAGGAATGAGCATCTTCTCCATGATTATTAATAAATTTCATCAACAGGTAAGAACAATCCACTGTCCAATTAGTGATATAAAACAAAAGTCTTCTAGGTCCAAAGTAAGAGGAATATTCCTGCATTTTTTGTGACTCATATTCAAAAGGGACCCAGCTATTCCATTTTTCTTAAAGCAGGAATGTGTATCTGCTGGAGGAATGAAATAAAAATAAACATAAAGTTAGACAACCCAGCAATACCAATTTATATAAAATAATTAATAATTGGCCTTAAAATTAAATATATATATATATAAAATAAAAATGTGAATGGTCATATCATAAGATTACAATATGTGAATGTTTATTTCATAAAGCTAAATCAGGGCCTATGCAGTTATTATATAGATAAAAAAAATTCTGCTGAAAAATTATTCCCTGCTTAATTAGAGATCCACCCTATAGGTCTTACATATATAAGGAATTATTGATACGATAGCCTCACAATTATAATCTATATATTAAATTATATTAAAAATTGTATAGAATTAAACTAGCTTATCTATAGTATGCATATACATTTGTCAAAAGAAAATAAAGTTTTACCTTTATTAAACTGTATTAAAGTTTTCTAGAATTAAAAATATCATATTTATTAGTATACATATATATATATGTCACTTTTAAAAATAAAAGTTTTAACTTTTATTTTGACTAAGCTTAATTTTACTTAAAATTGAAAGTTATGAACCATCTGTAATCAGTTAAAGGCAAAATTTACAAATTTTGAAAGAATAAATTTTAGAAACAAAAACAAATTAGAATCAATGGCAGGAGATGGTTTAAATATCTTGCTTTTATTTAATTACTGAACTTTTCTTTAGATAACTTCAAAATATTTTAGTCATTGAAATATACTTATTAAAATTTTCTTCTTCTTCTGAATCTTAACTAATAAATCTAGCATGTTTAAAAAGAATTGAATATATTACAATATTCATCTCTCTTTAAATATCAAATTAATTAAACATATATATTACAATAGGAAAACATATTTTAAAAATACAATAAGAATTTTTTAAATAACACAATAAGAATAAATATTTTCAAGAAAGATTAATATAAGTTACTCAAGTAAAGAAAACAATATTGAGATTTATAAAGTTAAAATAAATCACTATTTTAACAGACCTTCATGAAGAATTTTGATAGGTGATAAAATGCTATGCTGAACTTCCCAGTATAGTTCATAGGTCTTCTGTAATAGTGCTCTCATAAATTGGCTAGTTACTTGGTGGCATTACATATTGGGGGCTTCCTTTTGATGGCAATGGCATGGTATGTCAGCAATTTGGATCACCAATGGTAGGCAGTGACTTAAGCAACATTGCATTCTATAAATATTATGGGAACTCCATACTTACATTTCTTAGACATGGTCAGAGAAATTAACAAACTCTACTCACTGACAATGGCATGGCATAATCTATAATAGCTTTAAAAAACTTTACAAAACATTACCAGAACTCTACAAGAATTAAAACTTTTTCTTCCCTATTGCCTATATATATCCCTCAAAAACAAAGGCATCTGGATGTTTTGCAAATTGATTAATTAATTTTAAATCTTAAATAAAATTATTTTCTTTACTATGTAAAAAAAATCTTACTGATAATCTTGATCTAGTTTAATTTTTAAATTTTATTAATTGCATTTTTTTTTAATTAAATTCTGAATACCTTTGGTTTTATCTAATCTCTGCACAGTGATTAAACATTTCTTGTGACCTTTTACTGTAATGACAATGATACACTAAAATATAAATTCCAAAATTAGATTTTAATTCATACATTCTTTTGAATATCAATTGATTTTAATTAATTAGTTAAATTTTCTCTGCTGCCTTGAACCCCACTTTATTTCTGCATAACAACATTGAATTTTATAATAAAATTTAATTTTCTTTATACATTATTTTTTTAAATGCCTTAGTATTATAACTTTATGGTAACATTATATACATGAAGCATATATATATATATATATATATGATATATATATATATATATATATATATATATATGACTGCTTCAATATCTATTGTAAGATGTGTCCCTTATATTCCTCCAATATCATTCTACATATCTTTTGGTTTAATTTGAATCCAAGACCCAATATAATAACATTCTTTACTAAACACTACATTCATAAAAATTAAGGACTATAACTGCTAAACTGTTAGTTGTTATATACATTTAAATTCCAACTTAATCATATGATAAATACAGATTTAAATTAAACTACAAAACACATACATGATAATTAATCTTTATTAAAATTATCTTGTTAATTGTGATGTAACTCCAATACACTACAACAATATGAGAAAAATATGATCAGATAGAGTAAGTGCAAGCAAGAATAAAAGATTATTTCAAAGGAAATAAATAACTAAAAATTTTATTGGGTTATAATTTATTTTGGCCATGAATGTGAGGGGAAAACCTCGAAAGTACTAGGCCTAGATTAATTTAATTGTTTTTGTTACTACTGACAGCTTCTTTTTCAGCATGTTAAAGCACTTATATATACCATATTATCTATATATAATAATCACTAATAATGATGTAAACAATTGACCTAAATCAAAATCATGAATATGGTATTCAAAGTCATCAAAAATTACCTTTAATAGAACATTCTTGTGATGATAATAGGAAAATATAAAAACCAATGAGTTGCATCTCTGAATTCAAATAAATAATTTTCATTGGCTGAACAGCCTGCATGAATTCAAGCAGAGAATTTGAATTTGCAGTTTGAATGGAAATACCAGTCATCATTGAGGTGAAATAATAATAGAAATAACTATTTAGATATGTTTATCATAAATGTACCTTTGAGGTCTTTCTTGCAATGATATAGTGTGAGGGGCTTTTTTCTGGGGGGGGTGGTTAAAGATATAAGACCATATCTATATTGTTTTTTTTTTTGATTTTGAAGATATTACTTTAAAAATTACACTTTCAATTTTAATAGAAATTGTTTTTTTTTCTTATAAAGTTTTTATTTAGATTAGTTTTTTTATTCCTTTCTTTCCTTCAAATATATAAAAATTTGAAAGAAGTGTAATTTTGTAATTGTAGTAGAGATAATTAATTATATTATTTTAAAAAAATATAAACTAATTATGGTTTTTGTTTTGATTTTTGAAATAAATAGTAAGGTTTTGAATTTTTTTTTTTTTTTTTTTTTGCTTTTTAGGTTTTTATTAAGGTTGATGGTTTGGTTTTTTTTTTAAATAATTGTCAAGAAAGAAATAAAAAAGCATATAAAGTCAAAACTATTCAACTGAGGAATTTGTAAGTGAAATCTCCAAAATTATATTCAAATTATTCGAATTTCCAAAGTGTTTCTAATTCTAAATCATAGATCGGATTATCTATAATTAAGGGTAACTAATAGTAAAAGAAAATACTGCTCTTAATTCATTCAAGAGATTTTAGTAAAAATTTATAAATAATAATACAGACAGCCATGCATTGTTAATTGCAAAATCACATTGGGGGAAGAAAGTCATCAATCATAAAGCTAGAATTGGCAAAACTCAGATGAAATTGACCTTGCATATAACATCTATGCTGTGAAACATCAAATTAATTCCACACTCCAAAACAAAAGTTCTAAGAAGAGAAATTATAAATGACTTAATAGATGTTCTAGAACACTCATATTTTACCACCTATACTTGGAATAGGTTAATGAGGATTATTTTAATTATTCACTAGGACATTTTCCTATTGAACTTTAAAACTACATTTAGATTGATGTCATGAATTTTATTTAATCATATATTTTATGTAAATGTCTATGTTCATATCTTTCCTTTAATATGAATATAAAGGGAGGGGGAGTAAGTGTTAATACAAAACCTAAGGAATAAATATTATTAACATTATTGTAGATTAAAATAAATATAGATTGTGATGAGAATGTGCTTGCTTACAAATCTGATTATCAACAAGGGAGAGGTAAGGTTTTATCTAATACATATTTATTCTCAACATTTGTGCAGTCACATCATTATAAATTTTTTGTTTGTTTGTTAATACTAATATAGTATTTAAATGTTTTCAGCATACTTGACTTATTGTTTCTATTATAAATAATCTTTCCTGTCTTTATTATAATTATATTATATAACAAGAATATCCCATATCATTGCTATGATAGATATGAACTCAATCTATCAAGTTAATGCAAATAAAACATTATAAGTTCAATATAATAATTTATCAAGCAAGAATAATTTAAACAATCATATGTATAAAATAAATTTTATTATGTTAATATGTATATCAAATGGCTATTCATTGTAAGGGATAAGAGTTTAAAGTAATAATTGAAATAAACTATAATCAAAGAGTAATCATAGATGTTAAATTTAATATTTGATATTTTGTTATAAATTTCAGTATTAAAATGTTACTTATTGTAAATATATTTGTTAAATATACATAAGTCTTTAAATTAAAAACTCTTGGTGTATTTTTCTACATTCAAATTTCAATTGGTCATACCTTCTCACATACCTATACATATTTTTACACAGTTACACTTATTTTCATGTATTCATGTCTATCCTCATACACCTACACATGTTTATGCATACCTGCATTTTAAGTGATATTGATATACCCTGAACTAGATGACTATTCAAATTTTCCCTGAGTTTGAAACCTGGGAATAACAGAATGGGAAGATAGTAACGATGAGGTGAGTGTATGTATATCATTTAACACATATTATATTATCAATGTCTCATCTCACAGAAATGAAGTTAAAGTATATGTGAGTATATAAGTGCAAGGACTTTAGATAAAATATCTTATCCACTTTGATGACCTAGCTAACCTATTGTCATACACGGTAAATTCATTTGAATTTGTATGATCTTCAAATATTAAGAATTGTTTTTTTTTAAGATCATTATTCAACTTTTTTGTTCTTATTTATCTTTTCCTCATGTTTTTGTTGCCAGATTTTTTTTTTATCACAAAATGTAATAAAACTTGTTTTCAAATAACTTTTTTGACAATTTACACAGATTTTGTTACTATGATAATATTACTTTTATAAAAACACTACATCAATTTACAACATGTTTAGACCTTTCTATTTAGATATTTTTATAGAAATACTGTAAATTCTAGTTATGATCAATTCATTTATTTGGGTTTTTTTTTTTATCTGATAAAGCTTTTTTTTATATTTCTTTTTTAGTTATTGTCTATTTTTTTTATTTATACATACTGTTTTAATAGATATGTTTGCATGTTGTATATAAGTAGTTAATTAAAGAGTATTTTGTTTACCAACTTAGCATTAATATATTTGTGTTATTATTTGAGGATTATTAATTAATTTGATGTTTAACATAATAATTTGTAGTTGTTTTCAAATCTACTTAGACTAATTTATATTAAATTATCATTACATTTAAATATTAATATGCAAGAAGACTGCCATATGAATATTTTATTTATACATGCATAAATAAAAAATTTTATATATTATGTTTATACTGAGTTAATGAATAATATTGTAAATATAGAAACAACATTCTGAAGAAAGTGATTAGTTAGATATTTTGTATATGATCTCAACATATGATTTAAACATTGTCTAAGAACTAATTCACTTACATAAATACTAGTTTAGTATTTGACATATATATAATGAATTATTTATTTATATAGCACCATATTTTAATCTATAGCAATCATTAGGGATCACTTAAACTAATAAATACTTTTAAGGAATACTCTCCTTTCAAACACAATGAAATCTTTTGAAAAGATAGAATGAATCCATTTTATCCTTTTAACCTAAATGTATATGTATAAGCAAATTGTAAGCATTTGGAAATGAGAATGTGAAGATATTAATTAATCACTTTTAATTCCATTTGCTATGTATTTAACTATTAATGTCTGTGCTCTCATTTCAAAATGTTTAAGATTTGCCTATATATATATACATTTAGGTTTCAAAAAACCTTATCTTGTGTTTGAAAGGAGAATATTTTTAGAGGTGTTTATTAGTTTACAGTGCATATGTAGTTTAGTATTAGTATCTTTAATTTAATATAAAGTAATAAACTTTAGGCATTATTAAATAAATAATTGAAATATATTTTACCTGTTATATTTTAATCAAGCTTTTACAATAAAAAGATGGCTGCTTCTTGATAAAAATCAAGATATTATATGAAAAATTTTCTTGAACTACAATTGCTAGATGAGTGGATATTAAATGAGCTAAGATATTTAATGCAATTTGATTTAAATTGACTGACATTTAAAATTACAGAGCAGAGCTAATTATACTTATTTTTAAAATTCTATATATAAATTATCAAGTATCAAATTACCTTACATATTTTTGAAAGATTTAACATTCACTCTTTTCAAGAAAGCTTTCCATTTTAAATTTTGAAGAAACAGTAAAATACAGTTATTTTTTTATTGTAAAAAAATGTGGTTGTTAGAGATCAGCTCAGTTATTCATTTAACACTAAATAAAGAGTAAATATATCCACCAGGTAAAAGATATGGAATTGTTTGTATAGGAAAAGTCAATAAATTGATTTATTTAATCATATCCATATGTTTTCAAAAATAAATAGAATTAAACATTTATTATATGTGCACAGGTATAGTAAAACATTTATCATAGTATGTATATGAATGAGAGTGTAAAGTGGAAATTTTTATTATCAGTTATTTAATAAATAAAACTCAATTCACTTCTAATTCTATACAAATTAGAAATCTCATTTTCATTTAACAATTTCTTCACAAAAATGCCCTATTGATTTTTTTATGCATCTATTGAAAATGAAACGTTCACTAAACTAAATAACACATAATAAAAAATACTAAATATTTAATGTTCCATAAAACTAATATATCATTAAAAAACTAAGCTAAGAGAATATAATAATAAATATAAATAAAAGCAAAAAAATAAAAAATTCATAAATTGAACATTTTGTTATATTAGATTAAAATTAAATAATTTCAAATATTGTAAACATATTCTACTCTAAACTATAATTAAAATAACCTATAAATATACACACTTGAGATTATTAATAATTTTCATCTGAAAATGGAAACTGATTCTGGCTTACATTAATTATTTATAATTTGTGTTGAATAATTTATTTTAATAATTATTTAAAATGTGGAAAAATAAAATATGATACAAATAAAATGGATTAATTTACTCACATGTCAACATCTATAACAAAAGACTTTGAATAAATGTTTATACCATATATACACCTGGGTCTCTTTTTGTGCAGATATTTTTAATGCAATTTTGAAGTTATGTGATTCATGTTTCTACTTAATATCTTTTTATGCAATTTCCTTCTATGTGATAAAGAAGCTCATATTTCACTTAAACTCAGGATTTCCCCATTTTATATACACACATTAAATTTTACATACTTTAAATGCCTGTTGGATAAAGGTTTAGCAATAAATTTAGATACCATAAAAGATTTAGAAAAAGATAGTGAAACAGAAGTGGAACCTGTTCGTTTCACAGCAAAAATGATTTGAGAAAGTCTTCAAATTTCTAATCAATTGGAAAATCATTTTCATGTTAATGACACTAATTATCAACTAAATTCCAATGAGAGCTAAATATTTGTATGTCTGTGTTATGTATGTATAGGTTTTTATTTTTTTATACCCATATATACATGGAGAAACTTTTTAGACAGAAAAAAAGTTACAATTAAAAATATTTAAAAACTTTTAATTTCTACTTTAAAAAAATATTTAAGAACTTTGGTACTCATCACTTAGCTGGGCTTGGCCACTTGATGGCATTCTGGCTAGCCAAGAACACCTACAAATGCTGTTTATACAGCCTAGATTTACGGCTAAGAAAATACTTCTGTTTATATTAGTCATTGCAGGCTGCTTTATGGTGTTGCATAGAAATATTATGGCCTTCTTTGTGCTTCATGACACTTTATATGAATTAGCACAATTCACAGTTGGCTACCATATTGTCTGATTGTGCTGGATTTTAAGTGACCACAACTTTGGAAATCTCCATAGCAGAGTAATTTCATTTCTATTTAAATCATGCAGTCTGACTCACTAAGAATTGTCAGACTGTCCCCATCCTTCACTACACAAGTTGGAATGTGCAAAACATTGGCACAGGGTAGGGCTGAACAGGATTCAGCTGAACACATGCTTTCTTAAGAAAATATATGAGACAAATAAAAGGGTGCACTGTAGCAAGGTATTTGATTCATACATGTTTCCAAAACAAAAAGTTGTGATTTTATGACATAAATCAGTACAAAAAAAAAAAATGAATGTTGAAAAAGTCAAAAGCTTTGATCTTATTTTTATTTGGGGGTGTGGGGTGGAGAGGGTGGGTTGAGAAATGCTTTGTCGTCACTGAGTTATTTTTGGTTTGTTATTTTTTTAAAAAGGTAATGAAAATTGGTTTTAAAAATAAAAGTTTTACTATATCAGCAGTAAAGGTGTGTTTATGTATAAGTTTTATTATTGTAATTTGTTAGTAGGAAGGAAAAAAACCCTACAAATAAAAAATTAAAGATGTAGTAGAAAAAAATAAAAGGATAAAAAAAATTTAATTAATAGTAAAAGTTGTTTTTAAAAATCTCTAAATAGAAAATTGTGTAATACACAAACCAGAAACTAGTCTGCAGATATTAGATGAGTAGGCACTAGATGGGGATTTATGCACAAGCCTTCTGGCATCCATTGATTACTCTGGCTTGCACTGAGTGGCAATATTTATAGAGAGTTTTGCCTGTTTTAATAACAGTTAAGAGCAAGCATAAGAAATGATGATCATGTGATGTTTATTGGCTTAAAACCAATTATCTCTAATAGGATAGTGGTGGCTATGGTTATTAAAGAAGCAAAGACACCAAAATGTATAAGTACTGAACTGAGTTCAGACTTATATGACTATATAAACTACTGAGCATGGATTGAAAATATTATAGTGTTTTCAATTTAAGACTCATAGTTCTGTAGTTAAGTAGAGATAAAAGGTGACTGCTGAAGGGTTGCATTAGATCCTAAGATCTAGGTGCAGTGCTCTCAGATTCAAGGCTCCTCACTGATGAAGGTTACAAGTCAGAAACTAGTCTGGGGATATTGGATGAGTAGGCATTAAATGGGGATTTTATGCACAAGCCTTCTGGTATCCATTGATTACTCAGGCTTGCACTGAGTGACAATACATATAAAGAGTTTTGCCTGTTTTAAATATAATGTTCTCAAATCTCAAATGTAAATGTACTTAATCATGTTTTCTTTGAAATTTAAGTACAATTTAGTACTGTAATTATAAGCATATGTAAATAAACAAAAAAACATTAACATTTATAAATTTACAAATGTCACTAACTCTACCAGTTCCTTTATTTTTCTGTAATATTTAATATAAATACAATTTCTACACCTTACTTCAAACACTTTTTAGTAAAAAATATTATGTATATATACACACTCAGAGTGGTGTTTTTAATGACAAAAAAATAAATACCTTCATAAATAATATAATGAAAATGTAATCAATGAAAAAATAATATATAACAAAACATAATAAAACTAATAAAGCATAAACACCTAACAAACTTTAATTATAAGTGGCGAAAGAGAAAGAATTCAAAATCTCTCAGAAAATCCTCATCCCCAGATGAACTGGTTTCTAGCTTATGGCCATCTCAGTGAGGAACTAGGATATCAGACACAAGATCTAAAACTCCAACCGAAGTGTCAGCACTTATTTAATATGTTACTATCAATTTGAAAATGTAAATTTTTCAGACACCTAAATGTCTCTAAATCCAGTCTTACAAACCAGAAAGCGATAAAGGTCTAAACTCAGTTCAGTTTTACCATATATTAATAGCCAAAGCAATATAAAATTGTAAAAGCCTTCAGACGTACACTTATAATGATTTGAAGACATTTATGTGTCTGAAAAATTTACATTTTCATATTGATAAGTAATATATTAAATAAGTGCTGATGCTTGAGTTGGAGTTTTAGATCTCTGAAATCCTAGTTCCTCATTGAGGTGATTTATAAGCTCAAAACCAATTGGTCTGGGGATGAGAATCTTATCATATATAATTTTTTTATGCTTTATTAGTTTCATTATATTTTGTTATATTTTATTTTTTAATGATTATATTATTATTGTATTATGCATATAGTTATTTATTGTATTTCATTGGTCATTATAATGTCAGATTGTATGTGTGTATATATATAATAATAAAAAAATTGTTAGAAAGTGTTTAAAGTAAAGTGCAGAAATTGTATTTATATTTATAAATTTAATATATTTTATAATACAACAGTAATCCTTTTTTATTAGAGTGCCAAATGTAATGATGTTTAAAAAACAAAACATTAAAATTCATAAATTTAATATATTTTACAATATGGCAGTAACTATTTTTCAGTCTCAGAGTACTGTATGTGATAATGTTTATTAGTAATGTTTCTTTATCTTATATTGAAAGCTTTGTTTATCATTCTATCAGAATTTGATTTGCAATATTTTACATAATAAAATATTTTTAAGTGTAATGGTAAAATTTTTATGAAATTTAATAGCATTCATAAAATTGATATGAACTTAAAATTATTAAACAATAGAGAGAGGGCATAGTCACTGATAATGGGACTATTATTGTTTCTATAGAAAAAAGTTATCAAAGAAAAAGAAAATCATCCAGAGGTATTTCATTGCAATAAAAGTTGGAATGGAATTATTTAAAAAAATAACGATTAGCAAAAGTAAGTTTTTTTATTTATTTCTTGAGTGAGTATGAATGAGTAAGCACACCCATAGGAAATATATATGTCAATGTACTCCTTCAATCTATTATTAATAACTACATTATTTTGTTTAATTTTGTTTATATTATAATTTTAATTTATATATGCATTCTATACATATTAAAGCAATTAGATCGAAGTAACAATTTAGTAACGAAGATAATGATAATATAAAAAAATTTAAAAAAACTAAAGTGTTAAGTTAGTTACTTAGTTTTTTCTTAGAATAGTTAATTCATTTAATTTTATTATGGGGGTAAATAACAGCTGTTAAAATAAAATAGTGTAATTTTAATTATAGATGAGAAAACTAGTCATAAAAAGAGTAGGAATATATCTGTGCATGTACAATAAATATAAACAAACACTAATATACATAAAATGAACATATTTATTTGTTATTAAAATTGATATATATTTGTATTATTACTGATTAATCTTGATAATAAAAATAATAAATCATTCTGATTAATTACTATTTTTAAAAAATACTAATGTATGAAATTTTTAACTATTATTTTTGTTTATTAGAAAACTATATTGGAATTCAGAAATAAAATTTCTAGATTTTAGTAGCATGATATGTATAGAAGGCAGGAAAGAAATATTAACAATCTAGACCCTTATGTTAAAAAATAGCATAAATGTTTGCCTCCAGACATGATAATAAAACAATAACATATTTATTTGTTTATTTATTTTTTGAACTTATAAGCAAAATAATTTCTAAACAAAAGGAAGAAAGGTGAGACATTTATTTATTTCTCACTGGCCGATTTCTAAGGAGCTTGAGGAATAAATTAACTTAAAATTTCTCTCTCTAACCTTATAATTCAATTAATAATTATTCTTTTATGGAACAATGTATAAAGTATTAGAAGACACCAATTCAAATAATTATTTTAATTGACTAACAATTCCATTAGAAGCTTCACATTCTTATTGCAAAAGGTGTCCCAAAAAAGTAGACATTATACTTTGAGAAAGCAGACCAAACAATTTTAATTCGTACACTTTGTAAAAGAATAATGTAACTTAGGTGGTAATGTTATTTTACTATTGTTTCATTTGTTTGTCTTAAAATATGATTTATGGAAAAAATAATTTTTCTAAAATTTTAAGGGTAGCATTCAAGAAATTTCATATTTCTTTAATGATTTTTATTCTTTAAAAAATAATCCAATTCAAAGAAAATATTTTCATTAATTTATATATACACATATATGAATATATGTAAGTTTTCAAAAGAAATAATTAAAAATAAGTTTCTGCATTTGATAATTTTATACTTGTATTTTATTTAAGGTTATTAAAATAAACATAAATAAATGTTAGAAAAAATATGTTTATAAATATCAATTTGTGAAATATATAACAGAAGCTTTATTTCATGAAATTGGCAATTGTTTTATTTTATATACATTCGTAAAAAGACTTCTTTGTCATGGTGCTATGATTTAGTTATTTATATGATTACTCATTAAAGAAGGATCGTGTAAAGTTGTTTTAAATTTATATTAGAGGTACAAGACTTCAGAAAAAATAATATTTTACTTGCAAGGTGACCATGTTATCTACTAACTACAATGGTGTATCTAATAAATATAATCAATTTTATTACAGGCGAAATAAAAGATAAATATAAACAAAATATTTTATATAAAAGCAAAATGATGTTCTTGTTAGTTAAAAAATGTTTTCTGCTTTACAAAGAATAAAATTAGATAGTATGACAAAACTAAGGTTTTATAAAATATTTTGGAGACATATAATTATCTCATATCAAATCTCTGCTCAAGTTCATAAATGAAATATTTAATACATTGATATATGTCATAGATGACAAGCAAACCCACAAGATAAATAAATAAATGTGTAGTCAAAATGATGTGTGTGTTTACTTTGCAAATAATTTAAATTTATTTTACATGTGTGTATGAATCTTGATAGACAGACATAGATTTATTTGACACTCGTATTTATAATTTAATAATTTTTTTTATTTTTTTATTTTTATAAAAGGATATAAAAGTGCAATTCTAAATAATAATAAAAATATAAATACAAAATATCAAGATACATAAAATGAGAGTTTAGAATGCTGCATATCTCATGGATTTATTTATTTTATTATTGATTACTTACTTATTTGGTTAATCACTAATTTAATGTGAATTATATTTTATTCATATATGTTTTAAATAAAAATTATATTATTATTTACATGTTGGTTCTTATTCTCATTTTCATTTATTCATGTATTTTATTTTGGGTTTTCCAGATGATGATAAGTTTCTAATACTACATCGTTATGTGTTCTTTTTTTTTTCATATGTCATAGCACCGGCCGGGATGCAAACCAACAACCATCTGCAACCAACTACTTGCTTGCAATGTGGCTGCAATGACCTCTCAGCTAACAATGCTTGACATTATGTGTTCATTTATTATTGCCAGTATAACAATCAAATTTGTCTCATGATCTGCAATTCTATTCTTCTAACCATAAAGCTAATATAATAAAGGTAAGGAACTATTATGAGTATGCATTGGGTAAACATTCTAATTTACATGGTCCTCATAAATTAGAAATAACTGCAGTTGGGATAAGTAACAGATAATTTCCAATTAAAAGATTAGAGATATTTTCTTTCATTCTTTCTGAATTAAATCCATGTGTCTGAGTAATTTATTTGTATGTTATATAATTTGGTTTTGCCTAAAGATGGGTTCTTGAGATTAAATTTATTAATCCTGTTACAATATAAAAAGTATATGTATTATATATATGTACTTGTTGAAAAAGTCTGTACATTTGAAGTTCAATAAACAATATGTGGTCCATAGTAATCAAAGCTGATAAACAAAATATGAGCTATTATAAATTATATATAATGTACATGAGAGAAGCTCGGAACAAAATATAGTGATTACTGCGACAACATTCTATTAATATTTTTAAAATCATCTGAAGCTATGCAAATGTACAAACTAGAAATACCTATATTATATAAATAAAATCTTAAATCCAAAAAAGAAACTTGAAGTGATCGTTATTTTGCTTAAATTTATTAATTTTATTAAAAATTTGAAAGTAAGAAAGTAAGTCGTATGAATATTTAATTCATGAACTATTAATATTATTACAAACTCTCAGAAATTTCTATTTAGTTTTAACATTTTAATTCATGGGAATTGTTTACAATATTTAAAATAATGTTTTATGTTTGTTATATATTAATCAAGAATAAGAATCCATTTCAACATTAATGTGGACATCTAGGATGTTGTAATTTACATATAGTCTGAAAAAAATTTATCGTTAGTTTTGATAATCGAAAATATTATCAAAAAAGTTTGAAATATGCCACTTTATCTAAATCTGAAAATATATTTTTTATTAATATAAAGTAGATTTATTGAACGATTAAAAAGTTCATCACGTAAATTGACCTGGTGATTTTATTAAGTACAATAGATATATAGCAATATCATTTTTAAGTTATTAGAAAGAAGAAATTGGAAAATAAACTACTATTTAACTGCTTTAAAATAAGTTGCTTTATAAAGCAACATTTTCTTCATTAATAAGAAAATTTAAACTATTTAAATGATTTGAAATAAGAAGTCATTTTATTGAAATAATAGTTTGAAATAAAAAATCGCTTTATTAAAATAATAGCTGTATCATAAATAATAAATTACAAGTCAGAAATTTAAATTAAAACTGATTTATTGACTCTTACAAATAAAAATATAATAAATATTTATGTACATTCAGTATTTGCATACATGTGTATGTGTTGTGGAGGAAGAATTGGAGTTAATGATTATATAGAATTGGAAATAAAATGATTAATAAGATAATAATTATATAATTTATTAATCTTCAAAAACGTTAGAGAAATATATTATGATTACAGGATGAAAAATTCTTCTTGTATCAAATGTTATTTTAATATAAAGTAAATGAAAAAAGAAAAATATAAAGAATTGAGAAGTTATTTTATTATCATTTTAAATGTAAGATAAGTTATGCAGGCTATTCTTCATATATAGACTTAGTGTATAATTTGGATTGTATATAAGCATGGAGTAATTAGATAGAATGCAAAATTGCCAATATATGTTTATGTTAGAGAATACTATTGACTAAAACTTTATAATCATCTAATGTATAAATAACTGAAATACAGGCTTATTATATATCTGTATCAATATATGTAATATATAAGGTATATGAGTACAGACTTTCACATGACCTACCACTCTCCACTCTATCTCATAACACTGATACATTTGAACACAAATATATCGAAAAGATAAATAATCACTAATATATGTATTTCATGCTAAACCAGCAATCATCAGTTGATCCAGATTATCATCTTGACACATATATGCAATAAGTGCTCAGATATGTATTAAGATAGCCAATCTTCATACTTTAATGGACAGGCTTCAATCCACTCCACACTCTAACTCTTCAACCATCCATCCAATTGAAAATCTGATGATGGAATAATCAAAGGCCACTCTGAGGCTGAGATGTTCATCACACCCATGTCAACCTAAAGCCAATCTGCCCCCTCATGTACAGGACATAATCCATTTAATACATATATGAGGAATGGGTGTTTAAATGTAAATATAACAGTATTTAAAATCATATTAGTTTATACATAAACAAAGAAAAATACATTGTCTATTTTTCAATATTATGTCAAGTAATGTCAACACATCTTGTATTGCAAATAATAGTAAAGCATCAGAAATATCAATAATCAATAATATTTTATTGTCTGAGTAGTTGCTTTTATCATGAACAGTTAACATGTTCTGTATATACTAAAATACCTTTTTGAAAGTTATTTAGAAAAAATTTCATTATGCAGTTGGTTTTAATAATGAATATTATTTAATAATATGATAAAATTTGCATCTTAGTGATTTCTATGGCCGATTCCTTCCATGTTGTATTGACCGTGGGATAGTTCTATTTACAGTCAATATTGTAGGCAGTATATTTCACATATATAAATATTAATAAATTTAAAAATATTAATTTATGAAATTATTAAGTTTTAAAAAAAATCCATAAAATATCTTAAAAATAATTGATTTCCATAATGTTAATCACTTATATAATTAAAAGATTCAAATACTATAGTTCATGCAAATATATAATCTTTGACACATGTGTAATGTAATGTAAGTGTAAAAAGAATATTCACATTATATCAATTACACATATATTAAATTAATTCCAAAATAATAATAAATTAGTCTTCAAAATTACAATCAAAAATGATTAAGGAAAGATAGATCTTAATATCAAAATAATTAGAAAAAAATCAATATTTAACAGAAATAAAAAAATTATATACGCAAAGAAACTTGAGTGGTATGGAAATTATATTTATAGACTTATATAAATACAATTTATCCAAACCACTTCAAACACTTTTTAGCAAAAACTCTTTATTTGTACATATACATATACCTACACTTCAACTAACCTGCAATCTTCTTCAGAGTCAGAGTTTTCGCTAAAAGCATTTGAAGTGGTTTGGATAAATTGTATTTATAGGATATTATGGAAAAATAAAGAAAAGTGTGATTTTGGTAATATTTATGTAGACTTATGTAAATTATTAAACTTTTATTAAAAAATGTTAAGAACATTTAATGATATGGCAACAAAACATTCAATTGTAAAATTTGTATATAATAAATGAATTATTACATTTATATTAAGTTGATCTTTTATTATTTTTAAAATATATCAGTTATTATATCATAGAGGTACATACCTTAGTAATCTAACTGAGAATAAAAATCAGTGATGTCAATAGTTATAGAGATAACATGGGAAAAAATAGTAAGAGAATATGAAGCAATCTGAATAAAAAATAAAGTGGATTAAGTTAAAAAAATAAATTGTAATATTTATTATAATACTTATTTCTATAAATATTTCTTTTTATTTAAATCTATTAATAAAACATAAAAATTTAATTTGGAAAAAAAGATTCTGTTTGAGCTCCATCTTATCTTTAAAGTTCTGTACAAATTTAGTGATATCCAATGAAATATAAGAAGTGTGAAAAAGATATAGGCTGTGATATATTATCATGTACAGAGATTACCATTATAATATATATATATATATATATATATATATATAGTAAGGGAGAAAAAGAGAGTCAGAGAGAAGTTACCTAGTTTTACTTAATGATAGTGGGTAAATATAGTGATTTGATTTTATATCATCATCATCATAATAATAATACATAGAATTGTGAAACAGTGATTTCATCTACTTGTTTGTATGTTTAACAGCTTAGAGTTATGTAACAGGAAAAATTACTCACAGCTAAGTCTATTGTGATTGAGCCCACTTAGAATTGGAGTTAGAATTCTTTAGGTTTTAATAGAAAAAAATTTTTTAGATGAAAAAAAGAAATGAAAACCAGATGTCACCTTGTAGTAGACTAATGTAAATGAGCTCTGCAGTTCAAGGCACTTATTATAGGCAATAAAATTCTAATGAAGCATTATTGATGTACGTGGATTTTAAAATATCATTTAGTTAAAACTATGTATTGGATCAATAGTAAAGTGTGCTTTCTCTATTTTTTGTTAATATATTATCTCAACAAGCATTAGAGGACTTTCTGGTTTTAAATTGGAAGCTTCTGAAAAAACATTAAACAAGAAAGCATCCCATCAGCTATTTACTGATAAATTTCTAAATATTACAAACACATGTACAGCTATCTGTCCATCATTAAATATATATATAGATAAACTTTTGAATTCAAGTCTGAAAGTTTTAATTGGAAAATATAGGTAGTGAATAATTAGGTTTACTCATCTCTTATGAAATAATTTATTTGATATCTGTTATAAACTTTTTATTGTTTATAAATATCAAATAAGATGTATAATTTTTATTATGTTTTCTTAAATAGTTTTTTTTTTTTTTTGCAAATATTTAATTAGAATTAATTACTTTATCATAAGTGACCCATTTAACTTGGCATTGTTAAAAGTCTTAAATAATAACTAACCGTTAAGAATAAATAGAGTATTATCAGTATTGCGATGACGTCATTCTGTTAATAATTCCAAATTTTTGATTAGATGTAAGCTTTTCTTTTATATTCATAAGTCGCATTGCAAAAAATCAACTTATGCATCTCTTATTGTTATTTTATTAGTAAACTAATTAAATTGAAAAAGAATAAATATCTTTATGCTGTTTTTCCATAAAATAATAATCAGAAAATAATATCTGTTGTAAGAATTTATTATTTTCTGATTATTATTTTAAATAATTAAATATACCTAAAATTGTTATTTATCACAAATACTTTATATAAATAAGTAAAAACATTTAAGGAAGGTAAATAATCTTCAAGATGCATTTGTAATTGATTCAACATTTTGCAGTTGGCTTAGGTCACAACTGCTCATGTGTGTTCATCATGTTTACTTAAAATTAAAGTTTATATTAGAGATAAAAATGATATTGTAACATCTAGCCTAATAAATGATTAGCTATAATCATTAATGTAATTAATTAAATATTCTTTTGTTTAATTTTTACTGTTTATATTATTCTTTGTACTCTAAAATCTTGATAACACCAATGATGATTATAATCTAAATTTCCTCCAATAAAATTATACTAGGATATTGTAAGATGTATATATACAAGTGTTTTGCATGTTTCATTGCCTTCCACATATAATTAATCAGCAGCATGTCACTGTCTTAATCAATATCATTTTCAATCATTATTAGTTTACTACAGATGTATGTATAGCCTCTGTTCTCCATAATCCTACCAGAAAACTTTCTCATTCATCCATTCACCCCATATGTTACATCTCTTTGTAGATATTCTAAATGTCATGTAGTTCAGTTTAAGATTTCAACTGTTCATGTATTCTCATTTCTTGCAGGTTCATTTCAGTCTAGTGCAGGTCCACTTCAATCTCTTAATTCTTTTAATAATCAAATCTATCTGCCTGTTTACTCATGTATTTTGCTTTTGGCCCTTTCTTTTTATACTTCTGAACCAAAGTTTTTGTATTATTTTTCTATTCAATGTCCAAGTTTCAACAATTTATGCAAGAGTTTGTCAAACATACCTAGTAAAAACGTTTTTTAAAAACATAAATATATTTTTTTAAGATTACATTATTTCTACCAAAAACATTTATATCATGTTTAATTTAATGATTAATGTCATTCATTATATTCCTATCTGTATCAATAATCTAATTAAGATATCTTATTTCTTCTAATTCCTGATTATTAATCTTTATTTTCTTCTTCTATAAAAGTCATTGAACATTATTTGGATCTTTAATACACTGTCTTACTTCCATCTGATAACTTTAGCAACATTTCTTCAAACTCTGAAGTATTATTTTCTAAAACAACTACATCATCTGTTTAATCCAGAAGATTTGTAAGATCCATATTTTTTTTCCCATAGCATTTTATTTTACTCCAAAAAAATACTTCTTATAAAACTATAATAAAAAATGTTGTAGTTATGGAATTACTCTAGCATATATATCCTTATCAATGTTAATCTTTTTATAACCCTATGTAATTTAATCTTTAATATTGCATTGATAAAATATTTTTTGAATGTGACAATACCTCAGTCTATATCTGGGTGATCCAAAATTTTAATAGCTGCAGAACTGCTTATGGAATTAAATGCCTTTTCAAAATCTACAAATATAAAGCAAAATAACAATTCATATTTATTTGTTCTGCCTCTAAATTCTATGATTGCTTTAATGTAGTATATTGTTCTAATGCTTTCAAGTCCAGTTCATTCTTTTGACTTGTTAAATTAAAAGTTTGTGTTAAGTAAATTGTAATAATCTTTGTAAATATTTTGTCTATAATTTTAATATCTTTTTATTACTTTTATTAAATACCACTATTGTATTCTTCTGACTGTGTGGTATATAGTTATTGTTTAGATTTATGGTAAATAGTTCTGCTAATAGTTTTTCTATTTCTTCATTTGCTTCTTGTTAAATATAAATAATAATTTCTTCATTTCATGGAACTTTTACATCTTCATAAACTTAGTTACATATCTTATCTCTTCAATTAAAATATTTAATAATTCAGATATTATTGTAATTGGAGCAGTTACTTTTTTTATTACATATTTATAAAACTCTTCCAGATACTTCATATCATTTTTTTAATAATGATGTTTTTTTTTTTCATTTCTAAAATCACTTTTTCCAATACCAAGACATTGTTTTATCCTTCTGAAACTTTTATTTTCTTCTCATTGATCAATTAGCAAGAATTTAATACTTTCCTGTTTTTTTCCTTTTACTCATACATTGTCTTGTCTTCATTGAAAATTTTACTGGTATTATTGCTACTTTTGTATCAGGTTATCTTTTCACAGTTCTTAATAGATTATCAGTTATCTTGTTTGTAACAATAGTATGTTTTCCTGAAGGTTTGTAACAATAGTATACTGTTTTTATTGTTTGGACTATTTCCATCATCTATTATGAGTATTGAATGTCTTTAAAAAAATTTAACTTTATTTAAATATTCCAACATTTAACTGTTAGTAATATCAGATCAAATAGGTTAGTATGTGCACAATATTTTGAGAGGTACTATTATCCCCTTTTCTTAAGGTGTCGCTGGCCTGATCATTGATAGTCCTAGCATAGGAATTGAACCTGATCCTTAGATTCTTGAGTATTGAATTTTAAGGTAACACTCTAACCAACTGAGCCATCCTGACAAAAGCAACAGGCAGTAGAAATTTCATATACTTATCTATGAAGTTCCTCCTGATTTCTCCTTTTTTTTCTTAAGAGCAAAATTGATTAGTGATTTCCATACATTATGTATAGTCATGGTAGGTAGACTTAAAGAAGAAAATTTAAAGAAGCTGTTCACATGATAATAGCAAACAATCCCACAAGTCAACGTAGTGTGACTATCCATAATGTATTGTAATGCTAGCAAGATATGTATTGTAAAATTCACATATATTTGTGTTACATATGTCATAATTTTAAATATATATTATCAAATTTATTAAGAAAGGAAGAATAATTAAAGAATTAGTTAAGTAAATTTTAAAATGCAGTTTTGTAAAATAAAAAGATTGTGTTATATTGTTTATTTTAAATAGAATAAAGTTTTAAAAGCGATGTGGGGAAATCTAAAATAAAAACATTTAACTCTCTCCTTTTTAAAGAAAACTCTTCTTTTATAATAAATAAATAGTATTATTTACTGAGGCTATAACCTTGAGAATATGCATGTAAAATGCAATAGTATGGACCTCTACATGTGTTTAACCACAAGCTTACGCTATGGAAGAAAAGAGGGGAACCCTCTTTACTTCAACCTACTTTCTATTTAAATAGGTGAAGCTGAAGCAGTTAGATCTGTGAGTGTGAAGCTATTCAATACTTCACTGATTAAGTCCACATTTCTTATTACACATTAATACTCACAAAATCTTTCGATTTACAATGAATCAATGGAAAGACTTTATAGTTAGAAATCTATTACAGTAATTTAAAGTTGTAATTATAAATTTATTAAATGCAGGAAAAGTTAGAATAAAGGTTGGAAATGTAATTAGTTTAAAATATTACTGATTGAATTAATTAAAAATCATGTAAACTATCTCATATAAGTGATAGTAGATTAATCTAAAAAAATAGATTAAAGCAAATGTAAAAATCAATTAGATAAAATGAAATGTAAAAATAATTTGAAAAACAGATTCATGTTACGATCAAAATTAAAAATAATAATAAGGAATTAAAACAAAGAGAAAGGAAGATTATAAAAAAATCTCAGCTGCTATTATTATTCAATTCCAGCCTTCATTTCATGATCAAATTATTCCATTCTTAAGTCTGTTAATTAGTCCAGTTTTCATTTTGTGCTGTTACATTATTCATTTCTCCAGAGATCCAGAAATCTAAGAACAGAATATAGTCATTCATTACTGCTGTGGAGAATATCATTGCAGATGCTGCAGATCTAGAAACATGTATTGCTAGATCATTTTACAAGTGTTTAACTGGGCTTCAGACCCTAAAAGTGCTTTGCAAATCAACTCTTCATGCCTGAACCCTCACTGGAAACTAATGCCAAAGTGGTGAAATAGACACAGTCACAAACTTACTCTCTCCTCCCATTGTTAAGCCAAAGAATGGAAAACAAGCCCTGGAACCACTGATGAAGACCAAAAAGCCAACTGGTTGGAAAGTAATACTGATGCAAACCAAAACCAAGTGAAATGTGTCATCTCAATATCATGAAAAAGATAATATATTTTTTCCATAATAATTGTTTATAGACACTTTATTTTTAATAAAATAACAAAGGATTATGATAAAATTTAGCCTGATTAATTACTTATATGTTTTATATGTAAATTTCAATATTATTATGTTATATTACAAATGTGTGTGGTTGAATAAATGCTAATGCTTGCCTAATTATTATTCTGTCTATTCTCTCTCTCTTTTGTCACTGTGTCACCAGTAATTTAAGTGTATAGTTATTTTTTATGTGTTAAATGAATGTGCTAGACCCTGATTTAAGAGTATGAGCTAGTTTAAAATATTTCAAATACTGGATTGTGTGCCTGTTATCCTTAGTATGCTGGCTATATAATATGATCAATTGGTGCCTGATTTTGATCCTTAAAACAAATAAAATGCTTTGGATGGCAGGGGTCTGTTCCAGAAGTTGAGAAGGGCTATGGTCAGCAAATGTGGTCATGTTATGCTTTGTATAGACCAATCTGGCTGTGGCTATCATTGATGGTCATGCTATCAATGACTTCCTCCCCTCTTCTTGAAGGATCAGTCCATCCCCATAGTATTAAAGATATAAAATAATAATTACCAAGAAGATAAATTTCAGGTGACTCAGTTCAGAATGAAAACCACTAGTCAACTTTGCTCTTAAAAAGAAAAAAATGGTGAAATCAGGAGGAACTTCATAGATAAGTATATGACATTTCTAATGATTGTTGACCTTGGCAGGATGGCTTAATTGATTAGAATGTTACCTTAAAAATCAATACTCAAAAATCTAAGGGTCCAGGTTCGAATCCCATTCCAATACTGTCACTGGTCAAGCCAGCAACACATGAAGAAGAGGGAAAATAATACCTCTTGAAACATTGTGAATATACTAACATGTTTGATGTGCTATTACTAACAGTTGAATCTATTTGGATTATTTAAATAAAGTTAACTTTTTCTAAAAACATTGAAACAATAAATATAACCATTTTTGAAGTCTATTAATATTTTAAAACAATTTTCAAATTCTACTATAAATTCATTGGAATATTTTGAAAGATTAGGAAGATTATTGTTGATAGTGATTTTTTTAATAATTTACATCTTTCTAGTTTTTTCTTAACATATATCTTACATCTCATTAATGAATGATAAGTTTTTGTGTTGAATATATTGAGAATATTAAAAGCTTCATTTAAATTCTGTCATGTTCATTTCCATTAAATAATTTTTAAAGAAAAAATTATTATATAAAAAAAATTTCCTGCAAAGTCCCCATAATCAAATTTATTTGCAGTTCTTTCATCTTTTGCTTTTTTTTCCCAATGCCCATAACAATTGTAAAATGTTATTTAGTCTAATCTAAAGCATTTTGTACACCTGTAATAAAAATTCTCTACTTCTTGTTGAGGCATAAACCTAAATTATTTGCATGTAGCATCTTCCATTAAATAGAATAACTAATATTGATATTCTGTTTGAATCTCCATAATATTCTTCATTCACTTATTGTTCATAATGCATCCCATTTTACTTGGGTTTTCAATATTTGTATCTTTTCAATAAAGTACACATTTTTAAAAATCAATTCTTTCCTTCTAATTTCACAAAATCCAGCAATGTTCCATCTAATATTAAACAGTTCTTCTTTCACTTCATGCAATCTTTTTTTACATGAAATAAATCTTCAGTTGTAGATAGCTAAATAAAAGATTATCAATAAAAGGCAGTTTGGGTCTACAATCAGAATATTTTTAGCAACCACTGCCTTCAACTACTAACTGCTGCCTTGAATTATGATTTTACGTTTTCTTGGGAATAAGAACTATAATTAAATTTTGCTGTTATTATTATAATAGTTTTGTCTGTCATTACCTTAATTATCTAAAAAAATAGCATTCATCCTGCCTTCAAAAAACTCAGTAAAATTAGAGTGTAACTAGAAGACAAATACATATTTGGTGAACAGATATGTTTAAATCACTTTATGTGTACATATATACTTGTGATTAGTTATATCAGTTGATCATTTTATTTCATTAATAAATATATTGTTAGATTTATTAACCCAGAATATTGTCATTTTAGCCTCATTCTCAAATATGTATATATTTTACATCCAGGTTTAATTATTTAAGAATAGTGTTAGTGTATGTATGATCATTATTCATTATCTAGGCTTTAGGCTAGTTAAAATCTGGAGACAAAAGTTAATAAAAAATGTATAAATGTTGGTATAATGTCTACAGGATAGTCCTTTATGTTGAAGATGGTATCCAGTATTATAATTCTTATTTGGATCAGATATAAATAAATACTATCTTTATTATTTATCAACCATTTGACATTACATATTATATTTCAAAGTGTAACCAGGAATCTGACAAAAACCTTGTGACAGTATAATTGTAAAACATTGTATAGTATTTGGTTTGATTATCACAAATAGCTTGAAAGTTAGTTACTATAATAATTATATATTGTGCTTGAAACGCATATCTGCGAAGCTATATTAAAAGTTTATAATTGCTTAGTGCTTTTGGAAACTTCATGCTCCCATATTTATAGCTTATAATAATAATGTTTGTTGTTAGCTTGTCTAATAGAAATGTATGCAAATATATGCAAATGACTAGACTGCGCATTGTTTTCAAAATTGAGAAACAAGCATCCTTTCTATTGATGGAGTTGGAATCTTCTGCTATAAAGCATGCCTCCTTTATCATGCGCTTGGTGTCATTGCACTCACTGCAAACCATTTCAGCCATCATAGATTCGAACATATGGCCTGTGGACCTTTGATGTTCAAAAATATTCTGCTACAATATCATAACTCTGAAAATTATTATTTGGCACAATCAGATTTGTATTATATTTTGCTAAGTATTGTCAGTTATTAATATATTTGCTGAATTTCCTTTCATACTCTATTAAAAAATTTCTAATGTCCACTCCATACATTCTTGTCAGTGAAGCTCTCACTACTATGTGATTATTTATGTAGTAAATGAACATGCATATATTACTCATTAGCATGCATTAGCCAGTGTGATGAGTTTGTTGGCTTTTTGCCACTGAGTTTAAGATCAAGAAAGAGTATGGTACTATTTTCTCAGGTGAATGATAGTTCTTAAGTGAAATATCAGTTGAATTTTCTTAAAGGCAACAATAATATGTATATGAATAAGCTTTTTTTATAATAGATATTTACAATCATGGCATACAAAAATAAATTATAGCTCTTATTCTCAGAAAGCTATAAACTGCCAATCAAGACAGTAGTTAGAGGCTGAAAGTGAAGGGAGCTGAGAATCATCTGATTGTAGAACCAGGCTGCTATTTATTGATATTTTATTTAAGTATTTACAACTGCAGATCACTGATAAATGAAATCAGATTGCATAAAATAGAATAAGAGCTATCAAGTATTAAATGGGATATTCTTGAATGGTGAAATTAGAAGGAAAAGTGAAGAGACAATTGATTTAAAAAATGAACATAATTAGAATATGATATATTATAAATGAAAAAATAAAAAAACAACATTATAAAAATGTATCAGACAGAATAGTAAGATTAGTTATTCAATTTAATAGAAGATACAAATTGAGATTCCAACAAATTTTCTTTGTGATGAAAAAGTATAGGATTTTTATATGGATGTACAAAATGCTTTTGATAGGACCAAACATTTTTAAAATGTAGTGAGAGACTTTAATGCTAGAATTAGTAAATAATTGAAAGATGAGTGCCTTGAAAGTGAATTTGGTTGTGGTGATAGAAAAGAAAGAAGACACAAACTTTGAAAAAATCACAGAAAAAAAAACTATACAAACTTGAAGAATTCACAAGAAAAAAAAAAAATATTATAAATTCTTTCTTTGAGAAAAATGTTAAACAGAAATGGATATGAAAGTATCCAAGTGATTATATTTTGAATAGCAAAAAAAAAATGCATTTCAAGACTGCAATGTTCTTAATGTATTTAACACAGAAAATGAGCATAGATAGTGACATGTAAGAATATTGCAAAACTGGAAAGACAAAATTATTAAGAAAAACATTGCAATATTAACAATTGATATTGCTAACCTTCAAAAATAGTCTAGTGACTATGAAATGGTTTATATTTGAATAATATCAATAAGAATATAACATACACAATTAAGAATTGTGAGAACGGTAATTGGCACAAAAAAGCACCAACTTTCCAGTAAATTTTTTATTGAGACAAGCTAATATATGAAAAAAAGAAGAAATAGAAACATATATAAAAATTCTCCACAAAGAATAATTAAATATGTAGTTAATAATAAGATAATATAATTGTGAATTAGCAACGAAAGTTATAGAAGATAATAAAAGACTCAAGAGTGTAAAATAATATATTTGTATTGGTATTAAACTTACTTCTGCAATAAGCAGAAAAGATTGAAGTATTAATAAAAAGAGAGAGATTTTAAAATGTATGGAAGAGATTTATAAAGAATTATGTAGTAATAAGAATATAAAGACAAAATATCCTCTACAATTATCACACCATCTGAATTGCCCAATATTTCAAAAGAGTGACATGCAATTAAATCTTTGAAGAAAAAAAAAGCTCAGAAAACAATGAAATTGTATTTAATATTTTAAAAGAAGCAAGTGAAGAAACAAAAAAAAATGTTGTAGAGTTATATATCAAATGATAAAGATGTACCAAACAATTGGAATAATGAATGCAGTAGTAATATTGAAAATTTAAAAAAAGGTGGTAAAGAAGATATTAGAAAATACAGACTTATCAATCTTTTATCAGTTCTATACAAATTTTTTATCAAAATAATCACTACTTGTCTGTGGCAATGTTTTAACCAACTAAAAAAACAAGTCAGATTTAAAATTGATTTCAGCACTCTGGATTACATCTAAGAATTGGGAGAAGTTATAGAATCGACTAATAGAATACAAATTGCCAATGTGCTTTGGATTTGTAGATTATGGAAAAATATTTGATTTATAAGCATTTCTACAGTGATTAAAGCATTGAATACAAGATATAGATCCAGAATGTTGTTATATTTTGAAAGAATATTTATCAAAATGCAATAATAATTAGATTGTGTGGTGATGCTAAAAAGATTATCATGTAAGACAGAATGATTCCATATCTCCAAAACTTTTTATAGCAGTTTTACAAAAAGTATAAAAGTAAATGCAGTTTATTTAAATCATTTAGATTTTTCAGTTGATGTGGTTTCTTCACCAAATAATGTTTCATAGTTTCAAGAAATATTGCAATAGTTATCAGATGAAAGTGAAAAGTAGGACAAGATAACTTCTAAAAAAGTTAAATTAATGCTCAATGGATTTTTCAGAAGAAATTAAAGATTTATAATAATTGGAAAAGCTAACAACTATAAATATTTTGGTCACACTATTAAAACATATGGAAACATAATGGATGAAATTAATCATAGAGTTAAAATTGATTGAATCCTTTTATGTCTATGTGTTTGAAAAGAAAAACATTTAATAAATGTGTTAATCAATTTTCACTTAGCAGAAGAGCAATTTAGAGATGACCACTCAATAAAATATGGAGATATGCATATTGGAGAAAACAGAAAGTAATTAGAAATGAAATACATGACTGAGAGAACAAACAGATTTATCCCTGACATCATTGAAAGAATTAAAAAACTGAAATGAAACTGATCTGCACATATTGCTAGACATGATGATAATAAATGGTTAGTTGAAATCTTAAATTGGATCCCAAGAGACTGTAAAATACCTAGAAAGTGACAATATGTATGATAGCTGGGAAAACAAAGAAATTAGCTAATATGATGGTCAAAAAAGAAACTAGAGATGAAAGATACTGCATTAAACTTGTAGAGGCCTTCATCCTGCATTAAACTAATGTGTGGCCAATTTATAACCAAATTATTTTTCATTATGTATAAATATAAACTTTTTCCAGTGATTAATATTATATAATAATTAGATTACAAATCAACACTGGTTTTATACAATATAAATGAATTTAGATAAAAAAGATAAGATGGCCATTCTTATCTTTTCGAAAGTTTTATCTTATGTTTTGGATTGAGAGTATTTCATATGCTGAATAAACTGGTAATAATTTGTTAATATATATATAAAGAAAGTTACTGTTAACACTAACTGAAATAATTATAGAAAATATACAAACCATTTAACAATTACAAATATCCAGTAACGCCCTCTGTTTAAAGATCTATATCTCAATTATTGAGACATAGATCTTTAAACAGAGGGCGTTACTGGATATTTGTAATTGTATAATGGTTTGTATATTATATATATATATATATTAAACGTAATGAAAGAGTAAGCTCATGAACTAAAATTTCTAGGCAAATTATTCAAAAGAGAAAAATAAAACCAAATATCTATTCTATTGACAGATTTTTAACTACATCTAAAAACAATATAAATGGGGAAAAGGACATTAGATTAATGAAACCATGCTGCTAAATTTAATAAGAATAAAAAATCATATATAATAATCTTTAACTAAGTTTGAAATTTGTAATTAGCTTATATAATAATCTCTAACTTAATAAATTACTGTAATTAACATAGGTGCCAAAGATGGGAGAGCAAAAAGTTTGACGCTTTTAGATCAAATTATAGTAACTGGAATTTACTGTGCTCAGTTTTTTATCGGGCTCCTGAACATTAATAACCTTTTAAAAAAACTTCTCATACAATTGTTGTTTGTTGTTATATATATTTATCCTTAATTTAATCTAACTAAAAAGAAATTAGAACAGTGATGTAATATCCAAGTATTATTCTATTGCATTATTACATTTCATTATTTTTAATGTGTACCATTTTAATTTTTAAAAAATTATTTAAAATATAGTAGTGATAATTGTCTGCTAAAGCTTGTTATCTGTGAACAATAAATAAGAATCCCACCACAATATTTTAAATGCTGCATTATACATCTTTAAATATAATTAGATTTAACATTACCTACTGTTATTCACATGATGGCCTAATGTTAAAAATTTCATTTTATCATAGATAACATTAATAGTTGAATTACGTAATCTAACTCATCTTAATTACAATTATTTATATTGTGCTGGATAATTTTTAAAATTAGATATTTAATCTTTATCTCTGAAAATTGCATATATAATGTATACCAATAAGCTATTACATGCATCATAAAATTCAAATATAAGCGCTTGCTTGATTATCGATTGATCGTTTATTTATAGGAATAACTGAAACTCTTCTAATTTGAGCTGTGGTTTGAGATAAAACTGCCTATTGTCTAATGTTTTCATTTATAAATCACAAATTGCATAATTTATTACTATTAAAGTTTTTGTTTTTATTTAAAAATTATTTTTAGGAAAGGCTTAAAGAAAAAAAATTGATTTTAGATTTGTTTTAGACAGTTTTATATGTAAAAAATATGTAGTTTGTTTCTTGGGAGATCTTATGACATTCAAGTTCCAAAGTAACTACTCATTTAATCAAAGTGAGATTTTTTTTTACTTTTCTCATCTAGGAATCAATCCAAAAACTTCTAGCTCTTGAGTTTTCCACTGCATTACACTATATAAGATGTTATTATATATCGAGAGAGAGATTATTAACTACGAGCGACTGTTATATGTTTCATAATTGGCAACAGATGGAGATTTTGTTGCTTTGTTACTTACATTTAATTTTCAATGCAGTATAATCTATTTCCTTACATAAGCCATAATATTGTATTTTTTGTTTAATACTAAAATTTGTATTATCAATGAATATAAATTTTCTGAAACTCTTATCAATGAGAGACTGTATTTGTCATCTGCTATCAGATTTTAAAAGAATAATTATCATCCTACATTTTATTTTATCAATGTTTAAAATAAAAGTATTTTTGAGAACAAATCTGTTTAGACAAAGCTGTTTTTATTTCTACTGATTGTTGTAATTTCTTAAAAATTCTCATCAATATTCTGTTACATTCCACAAAATGTTGAGTTTTATGGTCTTTTAACTATTTTACTAATTTTTTCCACCTGATGTTTTCACCTGTACCTAATTTCAACAAATTAGATTTTGACATAAAACAGTTTTAATTGACAGCGAACAGAAACATGGTTTTTTTATCTTTTTAATTGACAGTTAATATTTTAAAAGATAAATCATTTATTCAGATAAAATAGAAGTTAATCATACCTATTGAACGCGGAAATTTTAGACTTAGACTTGAGTAAAATATGATCTAATTCAAATATATTTTTAGCTACAGTTTTTATATAAAAGTTAATCTAAATTTCTACACATTGAGGAGATATTCAATCGCTACTTTAAAATGTATCAATATTTTAAAGGCAGAGACACCTAATACTCATTTTTAATTACCTTGGAAAAGATCTGTGTCATTCCCAATATGCAATATTATAAATTTATTGTGTTAAATATTATATATTCATAAATATCTTACTTTTGTTGTTTATTCAGTTAAACATGGTAATGCAAGATTTAGAAGATTATTGATATGTGGCATTATAAGGCTGAAGCTTCTGAACTTCTTTAACATAAATAAAATAAACACGATGTGGGTTCAAACTTGTAAAAAAAAAGGTAAAACAATATCTTATTATATTATAAACTTTAAAATATTTAACAAATTGAATCTGCAAATATTTAATTACCTCTTAATTAAATTTAAGCAATACATATATTATTATAAATGTTAAAACTTTAATCCTAAAAAAAATGTAAATAGTGACAAACTTCATATGATGTAAATTTTAATTACAGTGACAAGCATAAAAATGCATAATGATAATTAAAATAATACATGCAACAGAAAAAAAGCCAATATTAAATTGATAATTAATATTATACTTAATCTCTTAAAAAATCAAATGTTCATAGTCTTTAAGATACAAATTCATATTTGATAATTAAAAAATATAAAATATTATGACTGGTGAAAGGAAATATCTTACTATTTGTAATTATGCAAAAACATTGCACAGTATCAAACATTCTATGATGAAAGTTCTAATAAAATAATAATTGTAAAATAGGCAAAAAAAAAGATATATATTGTACCAATATTGAAATTGGCATATAATAATTTTATCTAAAAAAATTATTAAAATAAAAGTCTTTCATAAAAGAAAACATAAAAGTTTATAAAAGAAGTAAAGAGTTTTTTATTCTTATTATTCATGAATAAGCATTTATTTTATAACGTCTTGCGTGCGATTATAATTACGATAGAATGACAGCCTGTTAAGCTAATTGCGCAGACGCTGTGAGAATGTTATTAATAAATGAACACCTTCGAACAACCACATGATATAGTATTTGTATAAGAGTAAAAAGGAATCCTCTTACCCTTACGACTCAAATGTTTATATATGAGCAAATCTAAAGTAGTTGTAACGAAGGCGTGACTACATAATAGTCACTTCAAATTACTATATATAATGTCTGTATGAATGACACTGATGAAATTTTCTAGAATTTACTAAACGCCACTCTAAACGAAACTGAATCATATACATGAATAAGCATTTATTTTATAACGTCTTGCGTGCGATTATAATTACGATAGAATGACAGCCTGTTAAGCTAATTGCGCAGACGCTGTGAGAATGTTATTAATAAATGAATACCTTCGAACAACCACATGATATAGTATTTGTATAAGAGTAAAAAGGAATCCTCTTACCCTTATGACTCAAATGTTTATATATGAGCAAATCTAAAGTAGTTGTAACGAAGGCGTGACTACATAATAGTCACTTTACTCTTGCCTTTTTACTCTTATACAAATACTATATCATGTGGTTGTTCGAAGGTATTCATTTATTAATAACATTCTCACAGTGTCTGCGCAATTAGCTTAACAGGCTGTCATTCTATTGTAATTATAATCGCACGCAAGACGTTATAAAATAAATGCTTATTCATGTATATGATTCAGTTTCGTTTAGAGTGGCGTTTAGTAAATTCTAGAAAATTTCATCGGCGTCATTCATACAGACATTATATATAGTAATTTAAAGTGACTATTATGTAGTCACGCCTTCGTTACAACTACTTTAGATTTGCTCATATATAAACATTTGAGTCGTAAGGGTAAGAGGATTCCTTTTTACTCTTATACAAATACTATATCATGTGGTTGTTCGAAGGTATTCATTTATTAATAACATTCTCACAGCATCTGCGCAATTAGCTTAACAGGCTGTCATTCTATCGTTCTTATTATTCATTAAAATAAATAATTAAAAGTTTAAGAGTTCTTGAAATAAAACTTACAATTAATTAATTAAAAGGGGGGAGGGGGAGTTTTCCTGTAGAAAAAACTAAAAGTTTAATAGAAGTTAAAGAGTTTTATTTATTATAAGTTAAAATATAAATCTCTTTTAATTCAAGTTTATTAGAATAAATGCATATATATGTGCGATTGTAAATAAAAATAAATGTATGCATATTAAATATTAAAAAATAAATGGAAGTTATCATTAAAAAATAGAGTGGTGGCTACTAATTAAAGATATAAAAACAACACGTTTGTGATGGCCACTACTAATTAAACAATCTTCAAAAACACCTCAAAGGATTAGTTACTAAAGGAATTTCGACAACAAATATTGCCGGAGGATATTAAAAGGACAACACATTGTAGGTATAAAGAGCCAATTTTTATTGGACATTCAGTAAGGACAATCATTCAGTGAGGGCAATTGTTTCAGTTCAGATAACAGTTCGGTTTATTATGTATCCAGAAACCAAAATGCAGTGCTGAGCAGCTTTTGGGAATATACGAACTTATTTTAGCCCTAGTCCAGTGAAACAGCAAAACCTGCCCATGAAATAATGTCTGCGTAACAGCTTGAAAATCTCCATCAATATCTAATTGTCTCCAATAATTATAAAAGTGAATAATAATGAAACTCCTTAAGGAAACATCCCAGCCAGCTGGAAATATTCTCACCTAAAGCAGTAACCAAAGAAAATGAAGTTCTATGTCCACATTCAAAATCTTAGGTAATAATATTTCATATTCTTATTTCTATAGTAACCATCACATTAATTCGTAAATCCTCCAGAGACAAGTAATTTGAACTATATAAGCATGCATAAAATGAACTATTGATGTGCATGTTTGTGAATGCTATATGATTTATAAACGTCAAATATTATTTATGCTTTCTCATAAGAGATATTATAGTGTGTGAATCAGATATATGCGTGATTAAAAATACCAATATTATGTTAGTAAAAATTTATAAAAGTATTTATATTTAGTATAATTAATGTTAATAAATTGTCTTTAAATTTAAGCCTTATTTTGTCGGTCAATTCTTTTACCAATATTTTATCAATTCTATCATCACTAATTAAACTATATTTTATTATTAATTAAAATTAGATTGGGCTAGTTTTAGGCATTGTTAAGAGCACTGGATTATGAGCCTACTGTTTGAATATGTTAGTCTTAGACTAGCTGGTGCCCAGGGTTTACTCCGAAACAAATAAAGTGTTTGGATAGTAGGGGTTTGAATCTAGCAGCCAAGGTGGGCCACGATCTGATTGTGGGTATTGTTGATAGTTAAAGCTATCAATAATATTTCCCATTTTGCTCGAATGTGCCAGTTCATTCATGTAACATTTATAATTAAATAAGATTATAAATGTATTATGAAAAAGTTTGAAACCAGCCAAAACAAATACAGTGTAAGTAAGATCTTCTGCAGATCGATCCAGTACAAATAGTGCACCAACGTGGGCTGAACCTGTCATAAATGACAGTTAATTAAATACTTTGTTTCTTGTTTGAAAAATCTTTTTTATACAAAAGCCAAATTATATATTTAAACTGGTTTAAATTTAAAAAAAAAAGGAATTGACCGAAAACTTTTTTTCTTTAAATGAAAAGAGATTTATGCTATTTACATTCGTTAAAATAAATCATTCTGTTAAATCAGAGACAGTTGGGTGTTTTGGGCAGAGTTAAGGCATTAAGAATGGGTAGAGAAAAGGACAAAGGGGGTGGAGTCAGCATGTATTTCCATCTTAGTAAGAAAAATAAATAAACAATAATAATATTTGATTTGTTAATGCAAAAGATAATTTAAAAAATAAATAAATAAAAAGTAATAGCGTAACTATAAATAGAAAAATGGAGCTGGTAGAAAGCCCAATATATTTTTAAAATCTGCAGTTAGTGGAAAAAGAGAAAGAAGAAATATCTGAGATGTGAATGATGATGAAAATGATGAATATGATGCAAGAGTTTAAAGAAGAATTGTATCAGAAATTTGAGCAAAGCCAACAAGAGCTCAAAGCTGAATTCAAAGCAGAAATATGAGAAATCAAACAAAGCCAGCTAGAATTGAAGGAAGAAATTAGTCAGGTTAAAGGAGAAATTAGGGAACTCAGAACAGAGGTAAAATAAATAAGATGTGAAATTACAGGAAAAGTAGAGGAGAACCAAGAAAGCAGAGAGTTAGATTTAACTAAAGAAAGTCAGGAAGTTGAGGTGATAAAAGACATAAAATTTGAGTTAGAATCAGATAGCATTGAAACAGATAAAGTAGAACCCTATGTAGATCAAAAGGCAGAAGATAGCATTAAGCATAGTATTTTGGAAATAAAATTAATCAAGATAGAAAATAAAAATAAAAAGATGAAAGTAAACATTCGTATTCATTTTAGAAGGAGACTTAAAACAAAAAGAAAGTGTAGAAAAAATATTCTAATATTGAAGTAATACAGAGTTGTGCTAGGTATCAAGCTTTTCTGATTTACAAAGTTGAAAATAGAATGGAAAGAGAAAGAGATAAAGTAATAAATTATAAAAGCGGGATAGATAAGTGAGAAAAGTTAGTTTATATTATAGAGTTAGTATGTAAAAAGAAGGAACCGCCTGATAAAGTTTAAAAGTTAGTAAATGGGCAGAATAGTAAAGGAAATAAACAAAAAGGACCAGAAATGGATGATGAACACGAATATGATTATTCTAACATCAATAATTTGATAAATTTAAATCTGAAACTTCTATTTAAAACTAAAATAATAAATTAAAAATAAATGAATAATGATAAATTAAAAGTAAAGTTAAAATCAGGATTTGTTTAAGTAATAATAATAATGGAGGCTTCGTAAAATAAAAGATTTTGTTTTTTCTCCACACACATATTAATAAAGAAAGTAGTGTAATAAAATAAAAGTTTGTTTTGAATACTGTAAGTTAATAAAAGGATGTAAATAAATTGTTTAAAATAATCAAGATAAAAAAAATCTCTAGTAGAATAATAATGAATGAATCATAATAAAGTAAAATAGTTTTTCTGAGTACACGCACATTAATAAGGAAGTTAAATAAATAAGTGTAGTATATCCATAGTAAAATAAGAAAGAATGACCCGTAATAAACTAATAGATTTTTTTTTTGGAATACATGCAGGTTAATAAAAGAAACTAAATAAATGGTTTAAAGTAAGTAAGTCAAGTCAAATATCTGTATAATAATGAAGAGCAATAAAATAAAATAGTTTTCTAAATATATGCACGTTAAATAAGGAATTTAAAGTAATAGTTTAAGAAAAAATTATATCTAATAAAAATAAATATGTAAACTGATGTCCGTGATAGTTTTGAATAGTATGTAAGATTAAATAAACATGTAAAATAATGTTTGTAATGGTTTAAAGATAATATTATAAGATTAGTGTAAATAAATATTTTAAATAATGTTCATAAGGGTTATAAGTAATGTTCGTAATGAATTTAAAAATAATATTGTAAGGTTAAAATAAATAAAAAATATATAATCAATCTAAGTTGTATTAAGAGTATATAAGGGTTTGAAATTAAGGGAATGAGGGTAGTATAGAAATAAGTTTAGTTAAGGATAAGTTTAAAGCTGTCGACTGAATAAATTTTAGTACCCATAACGTATTGGCAGGGATCATTCCTCTTTTAAAATGCGCACTGGGAAAATCCAGCATAAGCTGCAAGTCACTTCTTCAGGGGAGAATCTTCATATCTCATACCTCATTTTCCAAAGCGTAAATCAAAAATGGACTGTTGATAATTCCTGCCATTCGCCGTGACCCTTTCTTGTTCCAAGTCCGGTAGAAACCCGGCAAATGAAGCTTCGTTTTTCACAGTGTAAGTCAGTATAAGTCAGTGAATCTGCATCCGCCTCATTTCCAAAAGATCCCTGTGCCACAAAATTAGTTTGTCCCAGTGGCCACTATCCAGGACTCAGAACATTGTAAGCAGTGTATCCAGCATAGAAAGGAGTAAAGAATAATTGAAGATTGCCCTTAGTATGTAAAGTGAAAGATATTAAAAAGCAAACTTAGAAAAATAATAATATTTGGAATTAAGAATTAAAGTTGTCAGAGATAAAATGGTCAAAAATGACAAATTTTACTCTCAAATGAAGGGGGGTGCAATGTACCAATATTGAAATTGGCATATAATAATTTTATCTAAAAAAATTATTAAAATGAAAGTCTTTCATAAAAGAAAACATAAAAGTTTATAAAAGAAGTAAAGAGGTTTTTTTTTTATTATTATTCATTAAAATAAATAATTAAAAGTTTAAGAGTTCTTGAAATAAAACTTACAATTAATTAATTAAAAGGGGGGAGGGGGAGTTTTCCTGTAGAAAAAACTAAAAGTTTAATAGGAGAAGTTAAAGAGTTTTATTTATTATAAGTTAAAATATAAATCTCTTTTCATTCGAGTTTATTAGAATAAATGCATATATATGTGTGATTGTAAATAAAAATAAATGTATGCGTATTAAATATTAAAAAGATAAATGGAAGTTATCATTAAAAAACATGGCGGTGGCTACTAATTAAAGATATAAAAACAACACGTTTGTGATGGCTACTACTAATTAAACAATCTTCAAAAACGCATCAAAGAATTAGTTACTAAAGGAATTTTGACAACAGATATTGCCAGAGGATATTAAAAGGACAACACATCGTAGGTATAAAGAGCCAATTTTTATCGGACATTCAGTAAGGACAATCATTCAGTGGGGACAATTGTTTCAGTTCAGATAACAGTTCAGTTTATTATGTATCCAGAAACCAAAATGCAGTGCTGAGCAGCTTTTGGGAATATACAATCTTACTTTAGCCCTAGTCTAGTGAAACAGTGAAACCTGCCTGTGAAATAATGTCTGTGTAACAGCTTGAAAATCTCCATCAATATCTAATTGTCTCCAATAATAATAAAAGTGAATAATAATGAAACTCCTCAAGGAAATGTCCCAGCCGGCTGGAAATATTCTCACCTAAAGCAGTAACCAAAGAAAATGAAGTTCTACATCCACATTCAAAATCCTAGGTAATAATATTTCATATTCTTATTTCTATAGTAGCCATCGCATTAATTCATAAATCCTCCAGAGACAAGTAATTTGAACTCTATAAGCATGCATAAAATGAACTAATGATGTGTGTGTTTGTGAATGCTATATGATTTATAAATGTCAAATATTATTTATGCTTTTTCATAAGAGGTATTATAGTGTGTGAATCAAATATATGCGTGATTAAAAATACCAATATTATGTTAGTAAAAATTTATAAAAGTATTTACATTTAGTATAATTAATGTTAATAAATTGTCTTTAAATTTAAGCCTTATTTTGTCGGTCAATTCTTTTTACCAATTCTTTTACCAATCTTTTATCAATTCTATCACCACTAATTAAACTATATTTTATTATTAATTAAAATTAGACTGGTCTAGCTTTAGGTATTGTTTCAAGTGCTGGATTATGAGCCTACTGTCCGAATACGTTAGTCTTAGACTAGCTGACGCCCAGGGTTTACTCCGAAACCAATAAAGTGTTTGGATAGTAGGGGTTTGAATCTAGCAGCCAAGGTGGGCCACAATCTGATCATGGGTATTGTTGATAGTTAAAGCTATCAATAATATTTCCTATTTTGCTCAAACATGCCGGTTCGTTCATATAACATTTATAATTAAATAAGATTATAAATGTATTATGAAGAAGTTTGAAACCAGGCAAAACAAATACAGTGTAAGTAAGATCTTCTGTGGATTGATCCGGTACAATATACAGAGAGAGAGCAAAGAAGAAATATATAAAAACATGTTGATTGATGTTATAATAGTTGATATCTTGAATAAAATCAGATATCCAAACAATTGATCAATTATTAATTGTAATGGTATAAAAGTATATTACTCTTTTCTCTCAGGTATAAGTTTATTGAACCAGTGCCAACAATTATAAAGATATAAATACATAAAAATAACTACTCTTTTATCTCAGGGTATAAATTTATTGTCACCCTTAAGTCAGGAAAGCCAAAAACTGGAATGGAATGAATAAATTCAAAAAAACTATTCTCAAGGAAAAAATTATCACCAGGTCCAATGAATTGGGCAAGATAAAATCTGTAATAAAATAAATAAATATAAGCATAAAAATTAGGTGTGGCATCAAGATCAAATATATTCTAACCTGAAAACAGTTATAATTTGCTAATAATGATGAGGAGCACCATGCAAGCTACATATTTATTTTACAACCAGATGGATGACAATTATTAATCTTTTACAGTGATTTTATGGTTTGTAATCAATGTGCATGGATAAAGTATGAATGCTTTAAAGCTTTATATTAGAATGTTAAAATAATTGAACATAATGAATAGATGTAACATATCCAAATGCCATACCTATCATTGATAGATCTTGCATTAACACCAAAATAAAATATAGAACTTAATAAGTTTAGAGATCAATGACACCATGATAAATGATAACAATAATAATTTTATGATACAAAATATGCATTTTAATAATTATAATTAATATACTACATAAAAATAACAAATACAGTCAATTAATAAACATACTCTCATTATAAACAATGAGGATTGCCAATTCCTCAATAAGCTTTGTGTTAAATGCTTAGCCAGAGAAAGCATTTAAAATATCTGTCAGGAACCCCCAAACCCCTGACCATGGTGGTCAGGGGTTTGGGGGTTCCTGACAGATATTTTAAATGCTTTCTTTGGCTAAGCATTTAACACAAAGCTTATTGAGGAATTGGCAATCCTCATTGTTTATAACTTACAAGCTTAAGAGAATAGGGTCATGTGATCTATGACTCTTATTTTGACTATTTATACACTCATTATCTATTTTCCATAATAATTTTACAATTTTAATAAGAATATTTTACATATTTTAAACAGTCAACTTGATGGATTATTATGAAATAGCATTTCAAAATAATTTATTGGTATTTTTTCTTATATGATAATTGAAATAATCTAATATGTATGATTTAGAATGCGTTTTTGAATTGGATATATTTATGAAACACAGCAGAAGTATATCTCATTAAGAGTTGACAATATTTAACTCTTCCCATATGATAAAGATTAAAAATATATCTCTACTCTGCTTCAAGTTATACATCTTTAAAGTATAACAAAAGTTAATACCTATAATCCTGTTTATTAATTAAATATTTTTATGTTTGTTCAATAATTTTTTTTTTTTTTCAAGCATCATAGCATCGGCCGGGACGTGAACCCGCAACCCAGGTAACTGCTTCTAAGGCAGTCGCGCTGACCTCTCAACTACCAATGCAAGACCATTCAATAATATTAAGAATAAATCATTTATCACATGATCACATCTCCAATACTAGCACATAATTGTTTATAAACAAAGCAAAGCAAAACTCCATATAGTAGTGCCACCTGTGCTAAACAGAGTAATCAATGGATGCCAGAAGGCTTGTGCATAAAATCCCTATCTAATGCCTACTCATCCAATATCCCCAGACTAGTTTCAGGCTTGTCGCCTTCGTTAATGAGGAGTTTTGGATCTGAGAGCACTGCATCTAGATCTTAGGATCTAATGCAACCCTCTAGCAACCACCTTTTATCTCTACTTAACTACAAAACTATGAGCATGAAATTGAAAACACAAAAAATATTTTCAATCTAAACTCAATAGCTTATATAGTCATATGGGTCTGAACTCAGACTATATAAGGTCTGAACTCAGACTATATAAGCTATTGAGTTTAGATTGAAAATATTTTTTGTGTTTTCAATTTCATGCTCATAGTTTTGTAGTTAAGTAGAGATAAAAGGTGGTTGCTAGAGAGTTGCATTAGATCCTAAGATCTAGATGCAGTGCTCTCAGATCTAAAGCTCCTCACTGATGAAGGCCACAAGCCAGAAAATAGTCTGGGGATATTGGATGAGTAGGCATTAGATAGGGATTTTATGCACAAGTCTTCTGACATCCATTGATTACTCTGTTTAGCACAGGTGGCACGACTATATGGAGTTTTGCTTTGCTTTGTTAATAAATCATTTAACTAAAACAATCATCTTATAATCGATTTGCATATGCATATTATGCATTAATTCATTTTTTTATATATTTTTAAACATAAGTGTTATTAAGATTATTTTACAAAGAATGCATCAGAAAATTATTTTTTATACATTAAAAACAATAATATTATCATTTTTATATTTGCCTTGGATAGTGTGATACTGAATAAAAATTGTTAATTGTTTTTATTTGGGCCCACAATAATTCCTTGATGCTAATATAATAATAATTGAGCGGATTTATTGTTAGTAAACATTAGCTTTAAATATCTGACATTGTTTTTGGATAATATTTCTTATCATGATGTTTCCTTGTTGATCAAAAGTATTATAAAATATAATACATTCGTTTGAAGAGAGAAATTTGTATTTCACAATACTTATTCCATGTTAAATTTTTAATGCTATACTTTCCATATTTTAAAGAGAGTCTTATATTTTTTTGAAGGTTTGTGATGATGGTGTTTTAGTTGTATTTATATATTGGACTATTTCCATCATCTAATATGATTATTGAATGTCTTTAAAAAAATGTAACTTTATTTAAATATTCCAAATACATTCAACTTTGTAATAACACACTTACATTGTGTTATTCCTATTTCATGTTAATTCCTTCATCCAATCTCCTGGGAAATGTTATACAAGATGAGGGAGACAAATCTTTTTCTCTAACTTCTGAATTTAAACAATCCATGTTTTTGATTTCTGATCACTTAAAATTTATGATTATTATTACAGTTGAGTTTTTAAAATGGGAGATTTGAAAAAATACATGTTACTCAATTCAACATATTCTTCTTACTCTATCTTTATCAAAAATTCCCTATTTTACCAAACAGGCAATAATTTCAATAAACTTTATTAGTTTTTCCCATTTTATCTAATGTTCTTACAAATACCCTAATTTACATATATAAAAATAATACAAAGAAAGAATATTTTTTTATAAATTGTAATGATAAATAAATAATCTAAAATAACATTTTTTTTATTCTGGGTACCGAATAATGATATTAATTTTATAAAAGATTTTAATATTGATATTTATATTTTTTATAATTATCCATTTATTGTAATATGCATGCATATCAGCTATTAACCAGGTTACCTATCCACAGCAATATGAATTATCATTTTCTATTAATTAAAGAGGATTTGAACCCAGACTTTCAAGCTCTCTACATTCATCCACTCTAAGTTAAGTATATACATTATATTTGTATTTCAATATTACATTTTCTATTAACAATACTTTAAATGATTTTTTTAAATAATAATAATATAGCTTTTGTTTTTATTTTATTTTAATCACTTTCCAACTTTCATATAAACTTTATAGTTTTAATATATATATATATATATATATATATATATATATATAGAACTATAAAGTATATATATATATATATATATTATAGAGAGAGAGAGAGAGAGAGAGAGAGAGAGAGAGAGATAAACTTAATTATTATTTGCAGGATGTCAAGAAATATGTTAGTGGGCATTTTCACATCTATAAAAAGTACCTTTCTGGGTATAAATCTATATAATAATTTGTGTTTTAAGAAAAATATAACCGCTTTTATTTTACTAAAATGCAAAATTAAAGAGCCATTGCATACATTAGTAGAAAACACATGTTTAGCCTCAGGATTGACAAGTAGTAATTGATGGTTTCCTGGCATCATCAACAGAAAAAGGTTATCTCTATTTACATGGATATAATCATTTTATTACTATTCTTTATTAAATTAAAATTTGTGAAATATAATTCAATAATACAGCTTTAAATAATCTGTTGCAGAACATAGGTATCACCATTATCTGTACACATTAGAAGAATGATGGAAAAAATATTGTTCATTAAGTTAGTTGTTAGTGGTTTACTTTTTTTTTGTTTTATCTTTTAACTATAAACAATTAAACACTCATTTCTAATCAATAATTTAATAGCAAATTACCTCACATTATAATCAACTTTTATTGCTTTGTCATAATATTTTATTTCCTGAGCAGTTCATGTTAGTATATAATGCACATATGTATATGCAGCAAAAAATAAATATTGATAAAGAAATAAAGCATTTTTTAATTGGATACTGGAAATTACACATGCGTATATATATATTGAGAAAGCATAATAAAATAAAATAAAATTTCTGGATCTTTGTAAAAAAAAAACTTGTAAAATATTTTTTGTGAAAAGATATTGAGAAATGTGTTTTGTTTTCAATGGGCTATTGATGAGTTCTAACACATATCTTATGACGTGTATTTCTTCTATGAAACCAAAATTTATTTACGCAAACAATTTATTCAGATATCAAAAAATAAAAGTCCATTTATGACAGATTTTCCATAAAAAATAAAATTATACAGGTAACTTTTTTAATTTTTTTTTTTTGGCTCTATTTATATATTAACTGCATTTCTAACTTTTATCAATGATTTTTTAGTCTTCCTCTTTCTTTTTTTTTGATCAAAATTATTGATTATTTTTAAGATATTTTAAATTTTTGTAAATACCAAATAAAAAATAAAAAACATAAAAATTAATCAAAATAACTAAAAATAAAATATGTTAAGTTTAATCAGAAAGAGAAAATTAAGGCCTAATTAACAATCTATGAAACATTGCAATCATCTCTTGAAAGACTTGATTATTTAGGTATACTTGATTATATCGAAGTAATACATATATATGAAATACATTAAAAGGGTTTTAAGATTAATTCCATTGCGTTTATAAGAATTTTTATGATGCTAACTACTAAAAGATATGTTAAAAACACAATTAGAATAAAAATGTTTATTTTCTTGTTGATTTATTTATAAAATGCATGACTAATCAACTGAAGAGTCAACAGTTTTTTATTTCTACAAATTTAGAAATAATATTGAAAGTGTACATTTTACAAACGATGTAGACTTAGATCATAAACTGGTAGCCATTGAATTGAAGCTAAATTTTAAAAAAGGGTTGAGATAAGAAAAAAATACCATTAAAGATGAAGTTATTGAGATGTAAATTTACAGAGAATAAAGAAAGATAAATACAAGAATAGAAATGTCTTTGAATGGTAAATAAATAAAATTAAGAATTATAAAAACAGAAAAGAGATTGGATTGAGCATAAGGTCTTGAGGAGGTTAGAGGAAAAAAGATTATCTTAGAAAAGAAATAATTAGTTATGGGTGTTTAAAGTCTACAACAAAATGTTAGAAGAAATTGGTGGAAAAAACAAACCTTAGGTAGGTTATAACTTGGGCAGATGAATTATAAATGTTGTATGGTTAATTCACAAATGTATGGCAGAGAAGAATAATTTTATTAAAGTCACAGTTATTTATTTTTTTTAATAGCAATCAATTCAAATACTTTTAATTTCTAGTTAGCCACTGTTACTATTGAGTTAAATGTTTAATGAAATTTTCAATTTATATTTAATCTATTCTTTATAAATTATTTTCAATTTAGATACAGTAAGTAACAATTAATTTATAAAACTTAACTAATAAATTTCAAAATTTAATGAAAAAAATTAATTATGCATAATCATTCATAAAAAAATAGTAATCTCTAGTTTAATAAATAATTTATAATCATCAAATGCATTTTCTCAAGTGGATAATATTAAAGTTATGAGAGCAGAAAGTTTGCCACTTGTAAATCAAATTCTGATTTTAAAAAAAACTGTGTTTCCCCCAAATATAAGACCTAACCAGAAAGTAAGCTCTAGCATAATTTTTAGGATGGTGATAATATAATCCCTATCCCAAATAAAAGCTTTGGTTAAGATTATCAGCTCATTGAAACATGTGACAGAAGTATTGAATTATAAAGTAATAGATGTATAAATAGATATAGTGGTAGATTTTTGTACTTGAATAAATGTTAATCAGAATTATTTTGCAGCCAGATTCATAACTAATCATTTTAATAATCTTTCAAATACAATTTCACTTTTTTATTTACATTTAGTCTGATATAAGAATTTCTCTTTCATCTGACCTCCAACCATATATGGTGTAAATAAATCATCATTGATATCTAAAAAGGCTGACACTTATTATTAATGGTAATCTTAGTTCACAAATTAATTAAGTCAGCTTAATGTTTCATATATTATTTTTAATTAAATGTTACTAATTTAACAAATTGTAAATAACTTTTAATATTCTCGTATTGAATGAGAATATTCTGTGATAAAATTATAATCCTAATCATTACATATTTGAGCTGTAGCAAAAGTTATTTACATGTTGTTGAAATTACTAATAATAAATAAATGTAGATTTGTATATTTGAATAAATATGGATTTTTTTACTTAAATAAATGAATATTTTTGTACATAAAAAATAAGACATCCACTGAAAATAAGCCTTAAGCCATCTTTTGGAGCAAAAATTAATATAAGACTCAGTCTTATTTTTTGGAAAATACAGTATCAAAAATTCAATTATTCACAACTTGGATCTTATTAATAAATTGATACTCTAAGAAGTTTATTGCAGAGATATGGTGCTGGATTCAATAGCTAAAGAGTTTTGATTCAATCATTAGCTTACATTTGCAACCAAATACTATATGATCTCCCAAGCAATTAACCCTACAATTATTTTTATATCTGAGCTAGAACTAAGTTAATAATGAAGTTAAATATTACTTGTAATATTAAGTGGCTGAGCATTTTCGAGAAATTTTATCTTCTCATAATTATAGTGAAAAGATCATCTGAAAAAGATGTAATATATAAATGATGAATATTTAAATATATGCAAATAGTGGACAAGAAAGTCCATTTTTTGAGAGAAAAGCATGTTTTTTTTCAGTTTATAGCATGGATGTTATTAGTTATATGCCATGCTTCTTTGATTTTACATTTAAAGTTATGTCATTCTACACATGCAATCAAAATAGAGAAAGGTTCAAACATATGTCCAATGGATCCTTGGTGTTCTAAAAAGATGGAATTATATTCTGGTTTATTAAGAACTCTTTTGTATAAGTAACAATGTTGGGAGACACATGTGGATAAAGATGATTGACATTCACCATAGTATAGGACACTGTAACCACTTTGAAGGCATTGGATTTTGTACACTGTGTGAAAAGTCTGATCAGAGGGTAGCAATTATTTGAATTAATTAATTTATTGGTTGAAGGGGGGGTATGAAAACTTAGCTTAAGTGAAAGAGAAAAGATTTTAATAAAGTATATAATGAGGAAAGAAATGTGTGGGGGAGAACTACTATTTAGTATATGATAAAATTGTTTTACCTTTCTAGTAAGATGACTGTTTTTGAATCCAACATTGGTAAGGTCTTTTAAATATTGTTCAATGTTAGTTTTTTAAGATGCTTCAAATTTACATAAATGGTAATTATGAAAGAGAAATGAAAAAAAAAACCTATGAATTTATATGAGCATAGAGAGTTTGACTTAGGATACGTAATGCCTCAGATTTCTAAAGACTTAATACACATTGTGTAATTTAATTGACTTGCATCTTATTAAAAATAGTTGTCTAAGTATTTAAGTTCATTGTATAAGTCTTCCCAAACAGTGGCAAAAAATAGAGAGGAATGTGCTTGAAAGTCATAATGAATATTAATGGTGACTGATTCTAGTCCAATGACAAACACAATATAAATGTAATAGGTATAAATGAGATTGGTAGTAGTACTAAAGTATTTAGGAAGAAGTTTATTCTCAAAATGGTTTAAGTATGTACTGAAAATAATTCCCACTGAGAGATAATCCCATGACCCAACCATCAGTCATTGAATGTGTGATAATATTGTCATCAAGTCACATAAAAAATTAAGAAAGAAAGTTGATACATGTCAGGAAGTAATCGCTTTATAATAGCTTGGATTTGATAATATTTATAGAAAGTTGGTAATTGATAGAATTGTATAATTCAATAATATCTAAACAAGCAATTTTATATTCTGGTTCCACCTTTGAGGATTTAATGTGGATAACAAAGTCAAAAGATGACTTGATGGTATAAGTCTCATACCTAATTTGGTTCATCAGCCATTGTTTGATTATTTTTGCACTAGTAAAATAATGAACATCTCCAAAATCCAACACAAGCCTGGGTAGAATTAGACTTGTGCAGCCTAACATTAGCAAACATTCTTGGTGGGATAGATGTGCAAGGATAGATTCTATAATATTCTGCCTTGATAAAGGCTTTGTTACAAAGTTTGTAAAGCAAGCCAGAAATAATGTTGTCCTTAAGTTTTATATTAAAGTTGAGAAGAGCATTCAATTTTAGTTTCTTTATTTTTTTAATAATTTGGTGCAAATTATTTTTTAAATAAATATTGAATTCATAATAGCAAGTAATAAACTTTACAAAATTAAATAATTTTTTGTAATTGTTGAAACTGTATTTATCTAAATAATGGGACTATGAATTGTGCTATAATTTATTCCAAACCACCATCCCTTTTAATGTGTGCAGCAAATAATAACTCATTTTTTATTGATAAATATTAATTAGAATAGAATATGTATTGTTTATTGAACTTCAAGTACACAATACTTTTCAATATGCATATATATAAAACACAAATACTTTTTAATATGTATGTATAAACAAAATTTTAAATAATAATTTAATTTTCAATAAAAATTTGAGGAAGAAATATCGACATATATTTCTCTGTGTTCACTCATACATTCACTGTGCTATAAAAATGTAAAAAAAGACTACTATATTTTTATTTTTAAAATAAACAGGATGATTTTCTTTCTTTTTTTCAAAAACTTTTGTTTCTTAATATAAGTGCTTTTAATATAAATGGAAGAAATTTTATTATTGTATATAATCATATACAGCACTCAGAGGAAAAAAATGCCTGCTCAAATATAAAATTTGTGACTTTTAATGGGTTTTTTCCTGTGTTTTTCTTTATTTACATTTTTGTTTGTTCGTTTACATCTTTCTTTGGATACTGTATAATTGCAGTTGTGCAGTTAGATATTGCATAATTCATGGCTCCATTATATAAATATATCATCATCATTATCATCAACCATAATCAATCCACTGCAGAATGAAGGTCTCTCTAAGTTCAAAGCATCTTCTCCAATCTTTAGCTTCTCTTCTCTACATCACCCCTGCACACTTTCTTATTTCATCCATCCATCTCACATGTGGTCTCTTTCTGGTTTTTTTACAATCTCTTGGAATCCAGTTTAAGATTTCAATTGTCCATTATTATCATCTCTTCTAACAATATGTCCAGCCCAACTCCAATTCAATCTTTTAATTTTTTCAATGAGTCAGTAACACCTTTTTGTTCTCTTACCCATATATTGTGTTTTCACAATATATATATATGAAAAACAAATTTTATATACGTATATATATGAAAAACAAAAACAAGTTTTATATACGTAAAAACCTGCTATTGCTTGTATTAATGATCAATAGATGGAGCTTTACCAAGATCTCCAAACAAGCGTATTTGTTTACATAAACATCAGAGTCAATATTCACTGTCTCTTTCATTTTGCTCCACCCTCAGATCAGCTGATTTCAAGCTGATTTGCTCTCATCAGTGAGGGATAGGAGTTAGAAACTAGACCTAAATATTAACTCCAAGCATTTATGCAAAACGTTTCTATCAGTTTGCAAGCATGAATTTTTTAGACACCTAAATGTCTTCAAACTCAGCCTATCAAGCTAGATAGCTAAATGGGTCTGCTATCAGTTCAGTTTCTCCACATAGTCAAAGCTTCTGCAATCTATATCATTGCAAGAAAACCTTAAAGGTACATTTATGAAAAACAAAAACAAGTTTTATATACGTAAAAACCTGCTATCACTTGTATTAATGATCAATTGATGGAGCTTTACCAAGACCTCCAAACAAATGTATTTGTTTACATAAATGTCAGACCCATATAGCTATCTAGTTTGATAGGCTGAGTTTGAAGACATTTAGGTGTCTAAAAAATTCATGCTTGCAAACTGATAGAAACATTTTGCATAAATGCTTGGAGTTAATATTTAGGTCTAGTTTCTAACTCCTATCCCTCACTGATGAGAGCAAATCAGCTTGAAATCAGCTGATCTGAGGATGGAGCAAAATGAAAGAGACAGTGAATATTGACTCTGACGTTTATGTAAACAAATACGCTTGTTTGGAGGTCTTGGTAAAACTCCATCTATTGATCATATATATATATATGGAAAGCATGAACTACTTTGCATCAAAATGTATAATTATATGCTATCCAAAAATAGTGTAAGCAAACAAACAAAAATATAAATAAACAAAAAAAAATCAAAATTTACAAATATATTTTATTATATTTGAGCAGCCATTTTCCATTTTTGAGAACTGTATGAGTTCACATTTAAAAAAATAAATAAAATTTGTAAATAAATTTTTAATTATTCCAGCAGCCATTTTTCAATTTCAGCATATTCGTTAATAAAATTTATTCAGTGTATATTGAAAGCACATACATTTTATTTTTTCTTTAGTAACCTTTGAATTTCTAAAAATTTTATAAAACTTTAGAACATACTTAAAGTTATTACTGATAACCTGAATAATTAGGGAGAACATAGTTTCTTTAAAATGAGACTAGTCTATTTGTTTCTATAAAAGAAATAAGTTATTGTTAAAAAAGAATATCAAACATTCCACTATTTACTTCATTTAAAAAATAAAAAATAAGGTTTTTTTTTTATTTTTTTAGTGAATAAAAAATATATATAAATGTATCTCCTCAAGTTTATTATTAATAACTATAGTATTATTATTATTTAAAAATTGTTTACACTATAATTTTAATTTATATATGCTTACCATACATATAAAAAGTATCTGTGTTATAATAAGTATCTATTGAAAATCACTGTACACTTGTAGTTTAATAAGTAATACATATTCTATTCCAATTAAAGTTTATCAACAAAATGAGCTATTATACACTATGTACAATGTATGAGAGATTATTTGGAACAAAATATAGCATATATTGTGGTTCCACTGTACACATAAAACAGTCATAAATAGCTTACTACAAAATAATGACCTTTTTAGTGATTAACTCTTACAATGAAGCAGTGAAAAAAAAGAACTTCTCACTAAGCTAGTCAACTGCTGCTTGATAGTTAGATACTCATTTCCTTATCACTTATTTTATGACTAATTGGAATGATCAGATATCTGATTTCTTGAAAATAAAAAATAGTCCAAATTTCACTCAGATTCAAACTCCAAATCAAGGGCATAACAGATTAATGTGCTAACTATTATACCTACATACTTTGTATAGATATTAATTTAGAAATATTTTAATTTTTAAATTATAGATTGAACTGTTATAAATTTAACTACCCTTTATGGTTTAGTACACTGGTTGAAGAGTTGAATCAGGGCTGAAAGTTTTAAGATGGATTTTCAGCTGAGTAGCATCACAAAAAAAAGCTGGTTTAGATCAAATGAACTAAAGTATTAAAAGCTCAAACTGTTTTAATGGCACATAGCTCCCAAACAATCAATAAACAATTATAATTTAACTGTAATAAATTTTGCAGATTTTTTCCAATTAATTTAAAAGATTTTACATTTTAGATCACAGAATTTTTAAGTTAATGTATTATAAACTCATGTAAGAATTGTGTGCACAATCAGTATGTAAAACATAAAATTGTTTTTTTGATGTTGATTAAAAAAAAAGGTCACTATTACTTTTGATAATAAGTCGGAAGTTTTTCTTTAAAAAACAAATTTAAATAATATTAAATAGATAATAAAACAATTGTGAAGGACTCGTTAAAGTACAAGTCTTGAGGTATTAAATTATGACTATATAGATACAAGCAATAGAAAGCTTATACCAATGATAATCAAGTGCTATTATTTGTTCGTAAATTCTGCCAATCAGTCTAATCTTCAAACAGAGAACTTAACATTTATCATACATTGGTAATGAGCCCCTGGGTCTTAGAGATTCTTTTGTTAAATATATTTAAAAAGTATTATTGCCTTGCGTTGTTGGCCGGGGGGGATCGCGGCTGCCGGGGAAGAAGGGGGGGGGGGGGGGGGGGGGGGGGGGTGGCGCGCCCGCCGCTGTGATAAAATAAAAAAAAAAAAAAAGTATTATTAAAGTATACGTTATAAATATTTAAAAAAGTCTTTTTAAAAATAATTTTCGCTTATTTAAACAACGTCGATTATTTTCTAAATTTATTACTAAATATTTACTATGTAATCAATAAAGAGTTGAAAGATGTCAATTCAAATTTCTGAGTAAAACTACAGTTGCTTTGAAATTCTAGCATGCGCTTTTTTCTCAGCCAAATAAAAGGGTAAATATAGCAACATATAAATTTTAAAAAGTCAACAATCATAAAAAATTGAAAGAATCATTGTCATCAGTTGTGATTGACCATTACTTCAGTGGCACCAGTAAATAATACGTCATGATCTTGTTCTTTTTTTTTATCTAGAAAACTTTTTAATATTTTTTATCTCTATTCTATTTCAGAATATTTCTTCAGATAATCAATCAAGAATTACAATGAAGAGATCATTCTTACTTCAGATATTTTTAGTACTTTTATTCTATGCACATGTATATATTGTAAAAGTAAAATAACATTCTAAATATAATGGCTGTACAATAAAGAATAGTAAATGAGAAGACAAATTATCAGATGGAAAATATTTTTTATTTATTTATTTTTACTGTACAAATAAGAATAACTAGATGTTCATTTTTCAACTAGTAATTGAATTGTTAGTTGAGTTAGTTATAGGCCAACTATCTAGTTGTAACCTGAAAAAAATGATTTATGTATCACCAAACTACATTTAAACTCAGATTATAGACATAGTTTATCAATATTCTTAAGTTTTGAACGGAAAACTCGTGTTGTCCTTACAAAACAACTTCAAAAAAAAAAGCCAGGCTTTTCAAGGAACGCCGATTACAACGGTGTGAAAAACTTTATCTGTGAGTTTTTATACAAAAAAGGGCAGGCTTAGGGATTTAAAAGTTAAAAAGAAAATGAGAATTCGAAGGGGGGTACTCCTTGCCGTCACATTTGAAACTTGTGTTTCTGGTTTTTGAATTTTTTTATAAGGGAGAACAGGAAAAAGAAGCCAGTCATGGTGGCGGATAGTTGGGGGTTAACATTTTGAGAAAAACGACAGAAGGGATTGGTTTAGGCAAATATTTTCTTTCCGGCTCCACAAAAGTTAAAATATTTATATTTATTGATATCTACCTATATTTTACCAAGATATTTGAAATGAAGATAGGATTTCAAAAATTATTCATTAGAATGACACACTTTAAAAACATTATATAAATTTTTTAAATCCTTACATTTTAAAATCATTATCTAATTAAAGAAAAAGGTTTAGATTGAATTTTGTTTTTAAAAAATAAAAAAATATTAGGATTATTTTTGCATTTTCGATATGGTTTTTCTGTGTCTTTATATTAGCTCCTTTGGAAATTTAGTTTGAGGAAAGGATTTTGTTTGGAAAAGAAATTTTTTATGATTGATTTTTGTGTACTTCGACATTTTTTTTTGACTGTTATGTCGAATCTACTCGTTCTGGGCAGTTATTTTTCCTTCTGTCTTCTATTCAGGTTGTCTACGGAAGCCAATAATCAGAATCAATCGGAGTTTGTTTGCTTATATCTTAGACTGTTATCTGCATATATAGGAAGATAGAATGTGTATGTTTGGTTCATTTATTGATGTCAGTGAACATTAGATATTTATATATTAATATATTATATATATAATACATGAAAGATTAAGATTTGCATATAATAACCAATTTATTCTATAAAAGTCGTATTGCATTTATTATAGTTATTATTTTAAAATGTTTTATTAAGTGGATTTTTTTAAATTTGATTGTTAATTACTCTGATTGTTCCAAAAAGCACAAAAAAAATTGGAATTATTTTATGAAATTTTATTTTATCATTTATTAGTTAAAAGTAAGAACGAGAATCTACTAAACAAAAGATTATTGGATCAACAGCCAATTAAAAAAGTAAAAAGGAGTGAGAAAGAAAATTTATAAATATAGAATAGTAGTTCATTTATTAGTTTAAATTAACAAAATATACTTTTAAAAATTAAATTAAATATAATAGATTTTTCTATATCAATCAATCAGTTATTAGAAAAAAATAAAAATTCATTTAAAAAATATTTAATTTTTATTTTATATAATTGTTTCTGTAATTGTTAAATGTCCAAAGAAATAGAACAATACCTTTATCTTCTTATTATAAAATTTCTTTTTTTTTTTAAGTATACTTAAACTGTTGAAATATTTAAATGAAAATTATTCTTTACCTATAGTTTTGTATTTATATATATATAAATTGAATACATTTACTTTATTGATGTTTTTTTTTTTTAATTAAAGCTTATTTTTGTATGTAAGGGACTACCAAAAATAACTGGAATTTTGTTATAAAAAAATGTGTATCTATTTTTAAGTGTTACAAATTGAATTCCTTTCAAAATAACCATTTAATGCAATGCATTGGTCTAAATGTGTATTTCACTTTCAAAGTAGCCCAAAAACTCTTACAAAGAGATGTCTTTTAACATCTACATCATTTTTTTCTTCATTACTTCTAAGTCCATACAAAAAACGAGACATTTTTTTCATTTGAGAGAATAAAAAAAAATCACACAGAATGAGGTCAAGTAAATACGGCCGATGGATAAGCTGGATTATGCTAAATTTAACTAAAATTATTATACACTCAAGATTCTGTATGTTATTTCCTCCTCATTTTGCCAGAAAACAGGATGTTTACATTCATCACATAAAAGCTTTAGATCTTGTAGGTTTTAAATGCCTGATTGTTATGAACAAATTTGCAGTGATCAATGTATTTGATAAAAAAATAACATATCATACACTGAATTACTCAATGTTTATGTGGAATGTGGTGATTTGCATTCTATTAGACTATATACTTGTGTTTTTTCCCAGAAAAACTTGATTGTAAACTGTTTCAAACATTACAACTATTTTCCTGGATATTTTATCTAAAAGAAAACAGGATTTCCCATTGTTCCAACTTTTCAGCCATTTTAAAAATTGTCAAATATGCAAAACACACTTTTAAAAAAATGTACTATGTGGTTCCCTGATTTCACATAGTGATATAATTAGGCAGACTAATGCAAAAGGGTCTTTACAAGAAGTTATTAGATGAAGAAGCATGTATTACAACAGGAACAATCACCAGAGAATGATTCTGGTTATTTCTGATATCCCCATGCAAGTACACATTTTTTAAAAAGCAGCAATTAAAAATTACATCAAATGTATACTTTAGTTTTATTGAAATATCAGTAAAAATTATTTCAATATCCAGTTAAAAATAATGTTAGAAATTAATCTAAAAATAAATAAATTCTGGAACTAGTATAAATAAAAATTTCATTAAAAATTCAAGTTTTAAAAAACTATTCTTTTTTTCTTTCTTTCTCAATGACTTAATTTGAATTAATTACAGTACTGTTCATAAATTGAATAGTGTTATTAAAAAAAACAAAGCAGGCAGCACATTGCAACTAGATATTTTATGAGTATTTACTTGTCTTACTTTTTTCTTTGATTTTATTTTTAAACGAAAATATACATCTATACATGTACCTACATGTTTTAACATATATATATATGTGCATATTTAAAGACTATGCCATTTATATAATTCATTTGAAAATATATAAATAAATAAAAATTTATGTTTTTGAAGTTATAAAATATGTAATTTTATGATTTGGTGAAAGAACAGAATGGCAGATTTTGGGGTTTAAAGTCCATAGATTGTAACCTAGCTGTGACATTTCTGATACCTTAATTTTTTATGAAATTCTAGAATAATTACTATGACAGATTTAAAATTTTATTTCTTGATAAAATTCCTATTAAAAAGTACTCAAAATTATAAAGAAAGAAGTATTATATATTTTCTGAAAACATTTTTTTTTTTGGCAAATATTTATAAAATAGATTGTGCAATAAATTAGAATAAGTATATTAAAAAAAAACATATATATCTTTTTCGTAATTTAATATTATTTACTAAAATATTAATCACTATTGGCTACATTTGTCTAATGCAATGGTATAGAAATTATTAGTTTAATTATATATTTATAAAAATAATAATAGTAATAATAATTATATGCTAAAATAATTGTAAAATATATTTGTGTTTGAGTTGAGTTATCTATATAAAAACAAGTAGAATAAATAAAGAATAGAATAATATGATTGAGAAATAACTTTGTCTATCATTGATAATAGTATAATTTATTTTGAAACATTAATTTTACAGGAATATCATAAATTATATATATATATATATAATTATAGGGGTCTGAACCCAGACTTTCAAGCTTCCTTCAGCTATCCACTCTATCTCATACAACCGATATACCTGACTACACATGTGAAAAGATAAATGATTTCCAATATGGTCCAGATCACCATCTCTCACACACAGATATTATATATATGTGGGGGAGGGGGTTTGATCCAGACCAACTGATGAGTGCTAATGCAGCATGAAATACATATATGGAAGATCATGTAATGTTTTCATATGTGTGTAGTCATGTGTATTGATTGTATAAAATAAAATGTATAGCTGAAGGGAGCTTGAAAGTCTGTATTCAGATCCCTATAATTACATCTAAACTTCATGTATAAAAATTATTCTTAAATTCAAATATATATATACTGAATGAATAAATACTAATTAATGCAGAAAGTAAAAAAAATTAAATTGACAGAATTATAAAGCAAGGCCATCTATTAAAATTATTTTTAAAGAACTGAATATTATATAAAAAGAGTAGAGATTTCTAAGTAAAGAATTTCACATGTAAATTGCACAAAAGGAAACTTTCTAAGAAGAATTGAAATTATGATATGAATCAAGATAAATTGAAATAGTGATATTGATAAAAAATGAAATAAAAATAAATTGGATGATTATTTTTAGAAGAAGATTTATAGAAGTACACAAAAAAGAAACAGCAACAAAATAATATAAAAAAAATATTGGATAAAAAAAATTAAAAAAAAGATTTATTAACTGAACAAAGAGTGTTTTTAGAAGCTCTTCTCAGATATGAAAACAGTTTTATGGAAAGCTAATTTGGTTTTATAAAAAAGCTTTTATTATTATAGATAAAATCATAAGTTTCTATAAAACAAGTTTGGCAAAAGCAAAGATTTGATCATATCAAGAAACATTACAAGAGAAAGTAAAACTCAATATAGATAATATGGATGATTTGAGGAAATAAGATTAAAAAACAAATTTGAATTAGTGAATATATATATTTTTAATGATAAAATATGAATAAATAATAAAAATATTAATCTATTGTGTGAAGTTTTAAGTAGTCATCATTTAATACAAAATCTAGAGGAGTTCTTTGGTTGAAGAATTTAGGAGACAGATAATGCTAAAGAAAATGCATTTAAACTTTTTTAAAAGTACTGAATATTATTATTAACAAAACTGTGGATTGTATTTAGTATAAAAAATAATTCATATAAAATAGAAAAAAACAATGTTTTAAATAGATCAAAGTTTGTACTTTAAATATTTCATAATCTTCATTCATTGGTAAATGAAACAGTTAAAAAAATCTATATACTATTTGGTAAATTGAAAATCTAATTGGATATATTTATTTAATTTTATGTTATGCAAATTAACAGAATACAATTTATAAGATGTTATATGAAAGATGAAATGATACATGCAAGATAAAGTAAACAGAATGTTAATTTTTCAGATATTTTGCCTACTGAGACTAAATGCTTCAAAATAGATCTCAACTTAATTTCAAAACTCTTAGCTATAAAAACTAATGTTACAATTAGTTTCTGGAATATAAGAAAATATATATATATTAAATTATTATTATCATTATTAAAAAAACTTTTTCAACAAGAACAATAAATCCTTCTTTTTTTCTTTAAAAATATATATGCCCTATAAAATATATTATCTTCATATAACCAATAAAATATATTCTCCTTATTTCCTTTAAAAAAACTTTATTTCTTTCTCATTAAACCATATATATTTACATCTTTAATATACTATCATTTTTCCAATATTATATTTTTTATAGATCCTTGAGAATGATTGCAGGAAAAAGCAGTCAAAACGTTGGAAAGATGATAATATATTAAAAATGTATACATATGGTTTTGAAAAAGAAATAAAGTTTTTTTTTTTAAAAAAAAGAAGAAAATATTTTATTGGATTTATATGAACGGAATGTTAAAACTATGGCACACTAGAAAGAGTAAACATAAATAAAAAATACTAGATGTTGAGAAACCAAGTGAATATATTGTGATTAAAAGTTAAAAAACATTACAAAATATGTATTTAACAGGATAAAAAATAAAATGTAATATATACTTAGATATATTTATAGTTTAAGAATTGATTTTTATACTTATCAAAAAAGACATCTAAAATTTTGATTTTTTTTTTTTTGTCATTCTGTTTTTTATTTTCTGGAGTTAGATAATCATCTTATAAAAAATTTAGCCAAATGTTGAGAATTTACCTCTTATAAATAGACTGATTTAAAATAAGATTAATATTGCTATGAACAAAATTTATTTTTAATTATCCATGTTGACAAAAATTTTGCAAATAAATTGATGATTAGTATTATCTTTTTTAATCTAATTTTAGAACAAAAATTATTAACTTAATTGATTGACTACCCTTCTACAAAAAAAATGGACTGTCTTTAAATGATAATTGTAGAAAATATAAACTTTAATTGAATGGACTTCCACAGAATTCAGATTTTTCACCTAACTTATAACAAAAAAAAACACTTACTTATAATTGTTAATAAAGAAGAAGATATAAAGTAATGTTAAAGTTTATCGGCTTAACGTTTTCGAGGATCCATGCCTCATATTCATAGCCTTCATAAAATGTATAGTAAAATATATGCAAATATTCAAATAAGTAATCAGCTAGAAACAATGCAGAAAATTATCTGTGCTGATAATATTGTCTTAATCTCACAAAAGATAACCTTTCCAAAACAGAAAATTATTTTAATAAAAATATAAAGATTTTTGAAATGGTTTTCAAAGACTGAAATATTATTCATAATTTCATAGAAACAGTAAGTCAACTGTTTATTTAAACAGCAGAAAAACATCTCATAAACTGAATATAACTTTTTAACTAGTTGACTAAAACATGATCAAACCCTATATGACTTAGGAATAGCCTTAGATCATAAAAAAATCAGTATGGTGTTTTCAATTGTAAACAAGCTAACTTAAACATTTAATCTAAAAAAATTTCAATTATCAAATTTCAGAGACATCAATTTATGAACTACATTCAGAATTACAATTAAGTAGTTTTTAAAATATTACAATAGAAATCAATATATCAATAATATATTTTCATTTACATATAATAAAAACTTACATTGCTTGAATATAAGCACAAGCTGATCTTTTTACTTGTTATATTTTTACATATTAAAAATGTTAATTGATAAGTCAAATATTCAACTTTTCAGTACCTTTTTTATATTATGTAAATATTTTCAGCTACAATTTATTTAATAAATTATAATAAAAATATTTGTGCTCCCAATTAGGGTGCCATTATTAAAATAAACTCTAAATCATACATTAAATCTTTTCAAAAAAATAGCACCATGATAAATATATATATAAGTAAATTTTACTATATAACAATTGGGTTAAAACAACTAATAAATCCATTTGAAGGCAATTGTAGGTTTTACTTCGTTTAAGGAGAAACCACAATACATCACATCACATCATCACATTACTGTTATTAACAGCTTGTGTAAGCAAAAGAAATGGAAAATGTGATGTTTTGATTAAATTCTTTTATTATTTATGACATCTTTTTTTATTTGATAATTTTCTGCATACTTCAGGTCCACTATAATCAGAAAATGAGGCATCAATATTACCAGACAATAAGCTAAGTTGTTTCACTTAATCTAGCTTTCCAAATATTTTTATTTGCATTGATGGTTGGATGTTTATTGATCAGTTATGTTAGAAGTACATTCAAAACTTCAGTTATCTTTCCAATTTCTTTGGAATAAAGTTAATGAGGGAAAGAAAGCCTCTCCCTATTTCTTGCAGCTGTTTTTTAACTAATCATGATGTTTGTAAGTAATCCAATAAAGTAAGATAGTTTAAGCTTTATTTTCTAAAGGAATAACATTTTATCAATCTTTCAATTTTTGGCTTTTTTTTTCTGTTCTATATCAAAATGACTATTAGTTTCATGTTCATCTATTTTAAAATCAGTTATCATAAAGACAATAAATACATTTTTACACTGATATTTCAGTGATATATTTATTTTAAAACAACAATAATTGATTAACCTATTTTTTTTATTACTAATATATATATATATGTATAATAAATTCATTATTTGTAGTAACACTTTTTTTACTTTTATAAATGAATATATGAAATTGCTAGTGTGAATGTGCATGTGAAGATTGATTCTCTATCATATGCTTTCATTTCACAAATTTTCCAAACATTTACAGTTGAGGAAGAAGACCATTTCCAATATTTTTACAGATTATATTCTTATGGTTGCAATGAGTTTTAATAAGTTGATCCCATAAAAGAAATTAATAAAATAATTTTATTATTTTGATTTCTTTTTTCTTTTTACTTGTTTTCCAACTCTAATTTGCTAGATTGAGGCTGTCAATCTCAATATATACATGACAGATGAATAATGTAGTTGTTAATACATTTAATTGCCATAGGTATAAGATGAGATTTAAATTCGAATGAAACGTGGGAATGTCTTCAGTCGTTGCGCTAACTTAAGTTTTTCTCTTTTTTTTTTACAGGCAAACTAGCTAACCATCTAATTATTGGATAAATGGATATCTATTTACATTTAGATAAAGAATAAAACTAGAAAATGAAGATCAGAAACTATTATTATTCAAAATATGGCTCTAAAACATGAAAAATTCAATTTAGACAAACTGTTACTTAGAAGTTTAAATGTCACATGATTAACATTTAGTTTTAAGAATACTATCTCTCATTCTGCGATTTGTTATAAACAGCAATTTATTATGAGCAAAAAATAATTTGGGATCCTCTTCTCTCTTTTTTAAAAAAAAATAAATTCTAGTATTATATTAACTTATTCAAAATTATTTTTTGCTTATATTTTTTAAAATATAATCAATTTTTATTGTTTTATCTCTTAAATTAATATTCGCATAGAGGATCACGGGAGATACTTTCCTGAATGAATTTCAATTATATTATTTTTATAAATGGCGGTATAAAAAGTGTGAAATATGACAAAGGATCAAAGAGAGTCTAAAGAAATGGAATATTTTAAATTAAAATTTAATTTGTTTCACTTTAAGAACAAATAAATTAAACTTTTTTAATTCTCTGAGAAATTTGTATTATTATTGTTTTTCAAAATAAAATTTAATATAAATATTTTTTCTCTCTTTTTTTTTATTTAAAGTATAAAAATTAATAAAAATGAAGATTATTATGATGTGATGTTATTTTATTCTATTTTGTAAATAAAGTTTGTTACGAGTCAAAGTCATGTGATTTATATAGTTTCAGTTTTTCATAACTCATTGCTTTGTTATTGTCTTGTATAAAATTATAATAAATTTATTTTTCTGTGTTGGAATAGTTAATATTGCAATGTAATTTATCAAAATAATATATTCTTTGATCTACTTTTTTTTTTCTAATATTTAGCATCTTTGCTTCGTCTCTGTATGATCTCTACTACTTCAATGATTGCAGATATGATCCTGCCGAAACTTTGGTGCAATGCGATTGTTAATGACTAGAAAATTTATAGATAAGTAAATCCATAAGATATGCTTTAATACATACAAAATAGCAACTCACAGCAATAGGTGCTCTCTTAATAATGATTTTCTATTATGTTTCTGCATTTAAATTCTGTTCATGTTATTTTAGAAGATTTTAGAAATTCCTAAACAGTATAAAATTATCATATATTATGTATTATACTTAAAATAATATTTTTGGGTTTGTGATATTAAACAAAATTATAAATATCTTGTTTTAATTCTTATTTTTAATTCAATTACTCTATCACATTATTATTGTTGCATTTTAAAACTTCTCTTTAATTTGATTTGTAAATGTTTAATTAATTTATGCTAATAAAATAATTAATGAAATAATAAAAAATACTTAATGTTGTTTTGCTCCAGGTATTCATAAGAAATTCAAATACTGGAAATGACAGAACTAGGCCATGAGTCATGAATCTTGAACTCAAAACCTGTCACTCTATCACATTAATGAAGTGGTAAATCTGTAATCCAGATTCATGTTCATGTGCCACCACTTAACTAACTTCCAAATGAGGTTCAAATCCCTTTTTCTCACATGCCTAGATCATATAGATAGCAGTCATGCATCTCCATGTCACTCTACCTGATCTTAAATAACCATTTAGTCAAGTTATTATAAATATTTCATTTTATAAAGTAAATTATAGTCAAATTTCCAAAATAATTGTTGTTATTACATGTAGAGTCATGTATGTACATTTACATATATGCGGCGGATAGATATATGTAATGTAAATATTTTATTTAATATTTCATATTTTTGTTACATTATTTCATATAAAATAGTTTCAGTAGGTAATGCAAATATTTCGAAGGTTCTTGAAGCTGCCTTAAGACAGTAAATTTAAAAAATAATAGCAAAATCCATTAATTAATATAGAGAAATCACACTATTGAAATAAATTAATTTAAATATTTTAAAATCAAAATTAAAAGCCATGCAAATCTATTTCTAAATTAGAAATAGATTCAGAACAATAGCTTCAAAGATTTATCAGTCTATTACATCTTTTTTTGCACAAAATTAAAAATATTTTTCCTGCTAATTAAGATCACATAAGGTAAGTTTGTAACTGCATTGCCTCAGGTGATTTTCTTAAAAACATTCCTAGAAAATTCCAGCCAAGTATAAATAGAAAAACAATCAGTAAAATTAAAATTTGGTTGTTAAGTCGAATCCATGCCAGTTTGAATTTAAATATTATGACCAAAGAGTAGAGAGACTTTGTCCACCTTCTCCTGATCCTTTCAGGATCATCTTCATGCTATGAGGCCATGCTTTTGCTACTCACAAATGGACTGCCTCATAATGTTTTGAAATGATTTGAGAATACAATTCTATCTCCATTTCTCATGAACCAAGGATCACTCCTGCTCCAGTATAAATTTCTCACAGAAGAATGAATCTTTCAAATCAGCATGCTATTACAGAGGAAGATAACTTTTCTCTACTATCTTAAGGATTCAATTAATCTTCTATATTAATTGCAAAGCTTTGTTTAACTCTATAACTATATAATTTTACTTATATTAAGTTCTTTTATATTTTAAATACTAGCCATGTAATCATAATCATATTCTTGTTATGAGTCTCTATAATCATATCAAATCTATATGTAAATGCTCACATCTCTCTCATACTTTAAATCCTATATTTTATTTTAGTGTGGTAGAATTTTATTATTATAATTATTTGCTATTTGCTTTTATTAAATATGTAATTTATATACCAAGTCAACTCAACTCTATGAGCCTATATTTTATGTTAGTCTTATAAATCCCAAGCACTTCATGGATATTTTAATTATTTCAAATTATTTATTTTAACATCCTTGCTTGCTGGGTTGGGAGCTAATTAAATAATGTCATTTCTGTTTCCAGGCAGATTATTATTATAATAGTGCCATATGTATATTTATTGAGTACAAATCTAATATTATTTAGAATGCTATTATTTAAATTTCAGTTAAAATATTTTTAAATAATAATGACCATCACTCTTCCTTCATAAATGCAATAATCATTTATGTGTAACACCTTGAGCATGATAGTATTAAATAAGGCTTATTGATCCATTTAATGAAGGGAAATGTAATCGTGTATTATTAAGACATTCATATAGTTTTAGACTTAAGTTATTTAATTTGCTTTAGTATACAAGTCACACCATTACACCCGATTAAAACTTTATATTTAAGTCATTAATCATTTAGATGTCATTAAAGACATATCATAGTTTCACAGCATTGCCAGCATGGGTCAGCTATCATCATTATCTATTAGTTTTACCATATTTTTGGGGATCATCAGGAACTTTAGATCCTCCATCTTCATTTATATATGTTTTAGCTGGCATTGTAAATGCCCTAGGATACCTTGTAAAGAATAGCAGAAGCTCTGTGTGCAATGACCCCAGGATAGCCAGCCCATCACATCTCATTACCACCATTCCTCTTCAAGTATAGCACTGCAGAAGAGTGGGCATACCCTTTTTTTCACATAAATGATGAAGCATCTCTTCGGCTGAAAAAGGACTGAATCTTATATTTTGCTGTCTCATGCTCACACCGCCATTTATTATAGTAATTTAAAATTATGCCTAAAACTAATTTGTAAGCTGTAATGCTATGATTTAACTAAACCATTTGGTTATTTATTATTGGATTTATATTTAGAATGTCATGAAAAGCTTGCATTAAGCTATTTCCTTTAAATGAGTGACTCCTACATGCATAAATGAATTCTTTTTATTTTTATAATTTGTAAATGTAAGAATTAGTACATAATGTTTGTTATATTGAATATGAAAACATTCATGTATTCAAATTTATTGTCTTATAACTTTATTGTTTAATATTTAATAAATGTAATAGACATCAGAGACTAATTTACCTGGCATCATGATTATATACATGTAGATTTCTTGAGCATCAATCATATCTTGCTTATGTATTGTACCAGTCGAAAAACCACCACCTCAACTGCAAGTCGGATCCAAACTCAGCTGAACCAAACTGAATTCAAACCCAACTCACCAGCTCAGATTAGTAGAAATCTAAATTGACAACACAGTGCTATGCGCCAAGAAACTAGCTCAACAGTTGGTGAGGATTTGAGACCCCTGAACTGATACTAATATCGGATAATAAATTCTAAAGATAATTTTAAATCGAATCATATGTATATGTTCGAGTTGCCAACACAAACAGCAAGCCTTAACATTAAATAATTTTTGAATAAGAGAATTAAGAACTAAGAAACCAAGTGTGTTTAGAAAATATTTAATAATAATAGTTTGTTTTGTTTGAATTTTAAATAATGATTATATTAATTAATTCTAGTCATTAAACAAAGTTTATAATTATAATAAGAGTGGCGGTCCTTATTATATGCCAATGAGTATTACACAATATTTGAAAGTCTATCTGTCTATGTCCCCAACAAGAAAATAAAGGCAGATAAAGGTATTCAATTGTAAAGGAAATTATTACTCGATTTTTATTACGACAGAATGTGAGATTTATTTTCACATTCACAAATCCATTCATGAAGAGCAAGATGCATATTTTAGGGCATAACTTTAATCTTTATGGGAAAACATTTACTTTGAGATAACTGAGAATTTGTTTGACTTTAATTGAAATCACTTCATCATGAATTATGAGCATCAGAGCGGACTTTATCAGAACAGAGAGGCAATGGTGCTGACGAATTATGAGCTATAAAGTGAAATTGAAAGACAATGGCTGGTCGATGATCTAAGTCCTATGGCAGCTTGCATTTCACAAGTCTTACTGCCCTTTAAGGAGAGGTGATTTAAAAGTAGTATGACGGCTTGTATTTGACAAGTCTTATGCTCTTTAAGTAGCTGGGAACACAGGAAAGCCAAGCTGAGTTGTAACTACGGGCCTTTGGTGTTCCAAATATACCATGAGTGGAGGAGGAAGTGCTTTCTTCCTCAATAATTTAAAATAACAGAAATATTATCACCAACAAACCTAACAAAGTGGAAGATTGCCCTACATCAGCAACATTGAAGATGATGACTTGATAGTCACCGTTTGAAAAATAAAACCCAATTATAGAATGCTCTACGTGATGACTTGATCAAATCAATTAAAGTCAAATGAGCTTTTAACTAAAACTATTTTAACGCATTATAAAATTATATTCATCATGCCCCAAATATCGTGCCCTTCCTGAATATTAATAGTGAAAACAATTTGAATTAGAATATATTTAATTGATTCCTTTATTGACCCTTTTTGCAAAAAAAACATTTTAGATTATACATGAATAAATAAATATTAGTAAACATGAGAAAACACATTTTAACATTATGTGGATATATAAACATTTGTAAATTAGATAGAAGCCGGGGACATAGGTGAGAAACGAAGCTAATAATTTATTATTAGCTAATTATAAAAATAACAAACATTTAATAATTTCTTTTGACTCGATGATTGATAGAACTGTATAAATCTAGTTCTAATGGACGAGAATTATTATCAGATTTAATATTATATTTTCTGTGTAAGGCAAATAGAACAGGAGTTTATCGAGTCGAAAGATTATTGGCATATAATTAAAAATAAACTGCATTAATAAATCACACAATATATATATATATAGTATAGTATAGTAAATGAACCGCCATAGTAAGGAAAGAAAGTTAAATTTAAAGACTAGAGATTGAGAGAATTACTAATTTAAAATAGCATAAATAAAAGGTGTTACACAGAGATTATTACATTAAAGAATGAAAAGAGCTCTTAAAGGGAGTGTAAAGTAAAGTTCAGAAACTGGCCAGAAAGTTTAAGGTTCATTATGGAAATATATTACCCATTTCTTCCGGGGCTGGTTCCTTTAGTTTACACATCCGGGTGAGGAAAATGTAAGCATGCATTTGGTCAATTACTTGAACAGTATTTTAATGAATTTTCATGATTTTAGTAGCATGATTGGTCCGGAAAAGATTCAGCAGCTTCATTGAAGACCTTTAGGGGACATCAGGAACTGTAGCCAGATTCCTGATGTTTTAGCCCTTCACCATGATCAAAACCCTATTTAAATTAAAAAACACATAGAGTTCACTGCACTTCTCTACAACAAAGATGGCTTCTCTCCTCCAAACTTTTCAGAGCTATATATACTATATTTGATGCCTTCGGGCTAGCACTTCTTTTTATCAAAGTTACAAAATTCACTAGTTGTTTTTAGATACATTCCTTCGATAAGGCTTTCAAACTCATTAACTTGATTCATTTTCTAATTAGAAAATGAATTCTTAAAATCAGAAAATGATTTTAATTAGGAAATCCTTACATTTTAAATACTTATCTTTTTTCTAATTAATAAAACTTAACCCATTGTTTTGGAAAGGGAAAATCTGAAAGCTTATTGAAAGAATGTAGCTTTTAATCATTAAAGTTTTAACAAATTATTTAAAGTAAAAACAAACATTCCCGATGCTATGAAACTTTCGAACAATTATATATATATATTTAAATATTTACAAATATATATGCACAATCCACAGAGTTGTTATATATATAAATTCATGAATAATTCTATCATGAATTTATTAATAGCATTGATTAATTTAAACTCAAACGAATTAATTTTAATACACATTTCTGTAATAGTTTTTCTTTATGGAAATTTGCGTGGATTGAACGTATAAAGCCCCATTGCATCGGAAATTTAAGGTTAGTACAGGGTGTGAAGTGGTCTTATGGCTAGATGTCATGAAGCTAATATCGAACTCAGATCTGACTGCTTCAGTATATATGATATTAATTTATTCAGACACCAAAGTGTCTCTCATTGTAAATTTATATTGTGAAGGTCATTAATTAATCATATATCATTTAAAATAGCATTTCTCTTCTTAAACCTATTATGTAAAACTTGTTTAACTAATCATTGGCATATAAACAAACCACACTCTATCTATATATGTCAGTGTGACATCCCATAATGGTCACTGATGTGGGCAAAGTCACAATGAAACTGTTCTAGCATGAACTTTGTAAATAATATACATGTATAATAACTTTTTATACAATCATTAAATATATTTATTCATCATATTATCCAAGTGTTTGAATTCATTATTTGCTTATCAAATTAGTATTTTATTGGAAACTAAATATAATATTTCATTATTAATATGTCCTTGTACTGGGTTACTTGAGGTTTCACGCATATATGAGCAGGTTTATCATCACCATCTTTAAGATATCATGCTTCACCACTGTTTCTCTGGGACATGGATTAAGAATAAACTCATTATTGGAGGTGTTGTTTATGATATCTTAGGTTTGGGGAATAAGCAAATAGGTTATAATTCACAATTGCTCCTAACCTTTGTATCTTGGTCATAGTTGGATTCGAGGTACTTTTGCTCAGATTCTGAGTCTTGTTGGATGAACATACATGTTCGACCGGTATAGTAATAATACATGAATATATTTTCATGAATATAAAAAAGCCATAATTCACTCATTAACAAAAGTTTTGTCCTTAACTTGCCTTTGTATTAATAAAAAATATTTGTCAAAACGTAAAGAAGTAAATCATAAATCTAACAAATTGATTGGTTTATATATATGCAGTAAATCATTACACAATTCAAACTTTATAAAATGGATAGTGAATAAATGCACAAAAATTACTTGATTTTTTTTTCTTTTTAAATATATCACTATTAGTCGCTCATAACCAAATATGGTCACAATCTAATTCCAAAAAAATAAACAAAAATATAAAGATGAGAAAACAAACTTAAAGATGAATTTTGCAATAAATTTACGGAGGGACCTGTAAACCATAAACACATGTATGTATCTCATATTTACTTATTTAACTTTTTATAATGCTAACTTTTAACTTCTCTTTAAACTAAATTTTTTTAAATGAAAAACTGCAATCACTATCCTTAATCATAAGCTTTTAATAAAAGCAAACAACATTACACTTTTTTATAATATACTTAAGATAATCTTTATAATGAAAAGATTTACTTCTAGGAAAAAACTATAGCCACTGCATTTTCTTTATATAACAATACAATTAAGATGTGGCTTTAAAATATTAAATTTAATGTCATACAAAATGGGGAGAACATCAACTGATTATGGAGTATTGTTAGATAAAATTTTTCCAGTGATTTTATTCTAAATTGCTAAGGGAAATATACAATAAACTTGTCACAATAACAGCTTTGTATACAATTCATTTAGTTAAAATAGTTATATGATTATGAAAAAATATCCTATCTTTTGATTTGTTAATGCAATAATACCATATTGGAATCTGTGATGTAGCTCAGTTTTTCTATCTAGAGGGTCACCAAGATATTTTAATTAATTCACTTTTTCAAATTGACAATCGTCGTTTGTGGCTGAGTGGTCGGCACAGCTGCCTTACAAGCAGTTGTTCCGGGTTCGCGGGTTCGCTTCCCGGCCGATGCTTTGACACATGGAAAAAAAAAAAGGTTGAAGATTTTTTTTCATTACTGGTTGATAAAAGTTGTGAGCTTTAGAATATGAATTATTAAAACAAAGCTTGTAAAGGTTGCATAGAAAACATTACATGTTCTGTAGATCAACATATAAATTGGAAAGAATAACTTTACCATTAACATATTGTAAATCTAGAAAAAAGACAAATGAAGTTTTTTTTTTGCATTCAAAATACATTGTCAAATGTATATTATACTACAACATTATTCATAAATGTCTGAAGACCAAAATTCAGCTTTCTATCATCATTTCATTCCATTATGTGAATAAAAATTCTGGGGTAAACAATTAATTTCAAATAGAGCATCAAATGTTTGCTTGACAATCAAATCCACATGCAGAGCCCTAGCTATCACCAACCAAATCAGCCTCTCCCACAATTCCAAGTACAATTACTGGAAAACATATAACCTGCTTTATTCAGATCCTAGCAAAGATTATCCCCATTCCCATGCTTGGAATAAATAATCATCACCAAATGGGCACTAGAACCAAAGTTTTTTGACTTCCTAATTAGGCTCAACCTGCACACCCTTCTAACATCTTTTTTGTGGTATCATCTGTATAAAAATGTTGACCCATTCTGTGGGTTATACCATGAAACCAATGATAGTACTAAACTCAACATGGCAGATTATGTTAAATGCATACAGGCAACCTGATACTTTCATTCACTGCATAACTCAATCTCTCTAAAGATTACACATTTCTGCAGTGCATGCAGCCAAATTTACCTTGTTTGCTGTCTGGTGTATCCATTGCACCTTCTTGTTAAGAAACAGCACCAGGAGGCTTCCATCCACATTTTTCAATAAATTACACCAACTAAAAGCATGGAATAACAAGGTATCCCCCTGCTGGATATTTTTCTGGCCACATGGTCTTTCATTAGAGAGCAGTCCAACCTATAAGCTGCCACAACCACAAGAAGCAATACTAACAAATTTCTTGGACCTTTTTCTGCCCCTTAATATAATTAGCTACATAAAAACCTATGTTTTAGCCACTCATTACAATTATTTAATACCACTAAAGGCAAATGAACTTTAATTCAAAGATCATTAACATTTCTTTTTTATCATCCATTACTATGTTATACAAAAAAAGATATCATTAACAACAATCATGTACAATTATCAATGTTCATATAATTGTAGTGTAATCAGCAATGTTAATCAAATTTATATAATAACAAACAATCATTATACTTAAAATGCCTTCATAACCCTGGAAAAATCCTTGTAAAACATTTGTAAAATCTATGTAACATCTTTTGGTCATTAAAGTATATTGTTGAAACAATAATAATAATAATATTAATAATAATAATGATGATGATGATGATGATGTAATAGAGAGCTTTATCTCTATTAATGTAAATGCATATATAATAACAACAACAATAATAATAATAATAATAATAATAATAATAATAATAATAATAATAATAATAATAATAATAATAATAATAATAATAATAATAATAATAATAATAATAATAATAATAATAATAATAATAATAATAATAATAATAATAATAATAATAATAATAATAATAATAATAAAAAAAGAAAAAAAAGAAACTAATTCTAAAAGTGTCATAGTAAATTTAAATTCAAAAGTAAAAAAAAAAAAAAGAATACATTTTATTGGCACATATAAGCTTTATTGAATTGCTTTATACAGATAATATTGTCAGCATTAATTAATACAAAAAATGCACAATATAAATATTAAGTTATCAATGCATATTTAAGGTATGTTGGAGGGTGTTTATAACAAAATAAATTTACATTTATTGAACATGGGGAGAAGTCTTTTTTTATAATATAATCTTTTGATTTGATTAATGAAGAATATAGTTTAGCATATATTAAATACAATCTTTAAAATAGAGGTGGTAATAATTAATAAGTAAATGTGTTCCAGTATAAAATTTAGAATACCCAAAATAATATTTTCATATATGATGTTTATAATGTGCTTATTAAGTCAATTGCTAAGTGAATATGTCTATATTTGTTTATATGTGAATTCAAGCAACAATCCAAATATTTTTTCATAATACTGATGTTTCAAAAGGAAGAATATTTGAGAAATAAATAAAATAAAATATTATTTAATATTTCTGCCTAAATTCAAAATTGAAAAAGCTCACAAATAACATATTTTTAAGGTGCAAATGAGGAATAATTGAAAGTATAATTTAGTGTATATATCCTTATCTTAGAGTTAACTTATGTGTGTAAATCTGAGGCTGCAGCACATTTTGATCTACATAAAATTATTTGAAACATCTGATTATCATATTTATTTTTTAAATGGAAACATGAATAAAATTCTTTAAGTAAAGTTTTCTATGGATCAATGTAATTGTCATATTTTGAACTGTACACATATCAGGTATCACTTATTTATTTATTTATTGTTGTTATTCAATTTTCTTTTATTAACTTACTTATGTTTATATAAATAAATTTATTGTTTTATTTACTCAATGATTTTCATTTTGTTTCATTTATTCATTCATTTATGTATCTTATTTTGGGGTTGATTAGGTTTACAAATTATGTTTAGTTCTCTTATAGTTTATTGTGGTTCAATTAATTTTATAATATTAGAATCTGTTAGCCATCATGGGTTAATACAAATTGCTCAAAATTTAGAAATTTTTGTAAGTCAGGATAAATAAATGATTTTGACTTTTTATTCATATGTATTCTCTGTTTATACTTGCTGGCTCTTATAATAAATTGATTGATTCTTTTGATTACGTCATATACTCTTTTTACCATTATATGTATAGTGTCAATTTTAATCTGCGGTGTTTTTCTGCCTTTATTTGGTATATATTTGTAAAAGCTTATGAACCTACAAATGCATATATATTTACACTTAAAACTGCAATTATTAATATATACATTATAAAATTTCAAATGTATCTAAAATATATTAAACCTACTTTTTTAACATAACTTTATTACTTTATAAAAATAAACTTTAGATGATAAATTTGACAAAATGTCATAATTTGTGCTGCATATAAACAGATATGTTTTTTAATTCCCTGCATAACATTTACATATATTAACTTGATAGTAAACTACATTATGTAATACATTTAGATATTTAAAATGGTTAAATATTAGATCTGCATCTTTTTTGCTTATTTGTTATATATTATCTGTTTATTAAACAGGCAAAACTCTCCATACAGTAGTGCCACCCTGTGCCAACCAGAGTAATCAATGGATCCCAGAAGGCCTGAGCATAAAATCTCCATCTAGTGCCTACCCATCCAATATCCCCAGACTAGTTTCTGGCTTGTGGCCTTCGTCAGTGAGAAGCCTTGGATCTGAGAGCACTGCACAGGGTGGCACTACTGTATGGAGAGTTTTGCCTGTTTAATAACAGTTGTGTGCTAGCATAAGAGATGGTTATCATGTGATATTATCTGTTTACTATATCATAAATCATATTTTGATATTTAAATCATTATATATTAGATCAATAAGTCCTTTATACTTTGATAGCAGATAAAAGTATTTTGTCTGCACATTTAAAATTAATTAAGTAAAAGATTCACTCATTTTAACCTGTAAAGGACCCATAATATGATGGATTTTTATCCATGAATTATTGTGATGCTATGCATCACAACCCCTGAATTGCCATGAAGTGAACCATTATCATCTCTGAATTGGAAAAAATATCAAATTTATTCTTGTGGACATTATTTGGAATGATTTTTTAATATTAATCTTCTTATATTCTTAATACAATTCCAAAATTGATTTTATTTTGGATTTTTCCCATATGTAACAGACCCTGTTTTAATGATGATCGAGATTATTCTTTTATAATTTAATTTTAAAATGAATTTTGAAAATAAATTCTATCATAAAGTTACATGATAAAAAAGTAAATACATTCAGTGATAATTAAGTATTAATTTATGCCAAATCAATAATTATATCTTCAGGCATAAAATATATATACATATATATTAAAAACTTCAGATTATAGAATATATACTCAAAATAAGATTGAAAATTTTTAAATAATTTAATATATAAATATTCGAATAAAAAAATATTTAAAAATTAAAAATATACACATTGATATCAACGTAATGGGGAAAAAGTATGAAGAGTTGAAATATTTATTTTATAAACGTATTTTTCAACAGTATGAAAAATATTGAACGAATTAAATAACGTCAGCTGTCAAATCCTGATTAATATTCAGTCACAAATTAAAATTATTTTTTTAAGAAGTCAAATTTAAAAACTAAGTATGGTAAGTTGATTTTAATATATGTATAATTATATTATCAAACTGACCATAGGATTTAAAATTTAACACAAGAAAAAAATTCTTTTTCTGAAAATTAATGATCAAAATACCTTCCACAAGCATATTCTAAATTTAAAACATTCGTTTATTTACAGTAAACATATAAATCAGTCACATAATTATTAAGAGAGAGAGAGAAAAGAACCCTAATGATGACATAGTCAGAAATTTTCAAAAATTTAAAGATGACACTTAAAAACTGTTTATTAATATTATTGAATAAGTATTAACATTTACACTGGCACACACCATAAAAAAATAAGATATGACATATTTTTGTTTTAAAATATAACTTCATTATTGTTTAAAATATAGTTAATTATAGATGTAACCGATATCTTGTGAAGGATTCTGATTCTTCTTCAAATATTTTGAGCATATATGAAATACATATAACATTTGCACAGTACCCACATTATGTGTAATTGTTTGAAGACAAACTAATTAAATTAAGCACTGCTTAGTACTAATATTAAACAAGTATCTTTGTAAATGTTGGGTTTTAATTCATGCATTCCTCATTACAACCTCACAATATTGCAGCCATCCATTGCATAAATTAGAACACTTTCTTTCATTATATGTATACATCCTTTGCTCACCTGGTGAGCTAAAATATCAAACAGCTATTGTGATATCTTGATTTTTTTTCATTATATCACTCTTATGCAAAGTAATGACTAGTTTCTAATCACTTTTAATAATTTTGTGGCAGAGTAAATAATCATTGCATTACAGAGGTTTGGTTTTTATCAGTAGTTTTCTCTGTTCCACATATACCAGTGCAGAAACTCAGACACTTATGGGAATAACTTTCACTCATCAGGTGATCTAGAGATGTCAAATATTTAAATTTTCAGGATCTGATTGATTCTCTTCCATTGTGCCCATCTCATACAAGATAGGTATTGGTTTCTAATGACTTTTATCACCTTGTGGAAGGGTGAATAATTGTTACATTGCAAAAATAATTTCATGGGTTTTTTATGATTTTTATGAGTACGCCTCATACCTCAAATCCATTATATTGCAACAATTCATCAGTGCAGAACTTAATTTAAACTCACTATAACTGGTTGAGAACATGCAACTTTATGGGTGTAATTAAATATTTTTCTTATACTCATAACCATACTTTGATAAATTCTAGTAGAAAGATCTCTCTGCTAATTTTTCTGGATTAAAGCTCAACCTGTTACTTTTGTTGTTTGAATGCCACTTGACTTTCTGATAAATTAATCAATCTTGATTTGAATAATTATATAAATTGACTCTACCTCAAGTGAAAATTCATTCATGTTTGTTAATATTCTTCTTTGTAGCTTTTATCAATTTTGTATATACTCTTTATTATAATATAATTGTTGAAGATTAAACCCAATAAATTGTAGTTAGCTTTTGATGTTTTTTTATTGCAGTCACTACAATTAAAAATAAATTTTTTAATTCCTCTTTTATTCTAAACAATAATGCATAATTGTATTCTAAGTCCTTGGCAATGACAACTAGTTTGCAACTGATAAAAATTCTAACTTTATCACTACATAATATGGATCCCTGGTGTAATGTAAGTTTATCTGAGTACTTCCAATTAAGTGAAGACAATCAGCAGCATATTTAATGAACATCTCTTTGCAACAAATTTTTTAATATTTTATAATTGTCATTCATATTAGTTGATAGATTTTTTGACTGTTAAAGAAAGTAAACAGATTTTCAATCACTGTTTTGCTGGAAATACCTAAAGAGTGAATTATAGAGCATGGTTTTCTACCAGAAGTACTATATTAAGTATTTAAAATGGTTTCATATCAACAACTTTGATGATGTTTTTTAACTTAATATTTAAATATCAAATATATCCAGCAATGTCCTGTGGTCCATATAGATGAGAAGTTCCCAAATTGAGGTACCTTTATTCCTAGGGAGTACAGAAATATTGTCCAGGAGGTATGGTGAATAGCAGGTAAAGAAGTATATTATGATATTAATATATTCCAAAAATAGTTATATTATCAAAATTTCTGGGCTATTTCATGTTGGTACTGTCTGTTAGCCACACTAGCAACATTTCAAGTCTTTTTTCAGATATGGACAAAGTGATGTTGCATAGACGTTTTTTACTGTGGGGTCTGAAAAGTCAAAATGCCCCATTAAGAATCAGGGTAGCTTATGAAATTGCCAGATTGGCATCCCCTTAAGGCTAACTTCCATGGCATTTACATTTCTGCACATGACATATTACATGGTACACTCTCAAATTTATTTATTTCTTATTATAATGAGTGGAAGGGGGTGATACTATAATTTACTAAAAGCCAAGGAGGTAAGGGAACCAAAAAGATTGGGAACCCCTGGTGATATTTCTGTACAGATAAGAATAAACATCTAATTAATTGACAGACCTTCACTGTCAATCTAACTGCTTTTACGTAGCCTTACATAATATCATGAAACATATAAAACTGGATATCTCATATCTTCTCTTGTAGATATTAACATGATAGTTATTTTATAAATAAATGCATTAATAAATAATTGTCTTCATTGATCCTGTCATATACTTCTATCCTGCAATGAATTAATAATGTTAGAAAATAATATAAATAACTAATTACTGACTAGTATAATGAACCAATAGAGTTGCATTAGTCACCTTCTTTCATGGCCAGCTATACATTATTATAAGCTAATTATGCAATGGATGGTTGGTCTTTTCACCAGATTTTTGTTGGAGTAAAAGTGTAAAATATATAAATATAGTATAAGTGATTTTTATATGATCAACACACCAAGAATTTATTTGATTCCAGGAATCATTACTATTAAATATTAAAGTTATAGTCACAGAAGCCATCTTTTACCAATGCCAGCTTTACTGCATTTTACTTTGCTTGATAAACTACTAATTATATTATAGTAGCAAATTCTCCATATAGTAGTGCTCAGCCAGAGCAGGTCTTAATAATCAATGGATGCATGAAGGTTAGTGCACAAAATTTTCATCTAGTGCTTACTCATCCAAATTCCCATACTAGTTTCTACGTTGTAGCTTTCATCAGTGAGAAGCTTTGGATTTGAGAACACTGCACCTAGATCTTCATCAGCTATCTTTTATCTTATTTAGTTAATTATAAAGTTAGCACTATTGTAATGGAGAGTTTGCTACTGTTAATAACAGTTTATGTAAGCATAGGAAATGGTGATCATGTGATAATTATAATGAATGCATGAATATGGATTTAAATTCAACTTTGCATGTTCTTCATTCCTACTATTATTTTTGATGAAAGTGGCTCTTCTCTCTTTACACCTAAGTAATCTTTCCTGAACATAGTATTAAAGAGTTATTTTAAAACACAATATAGTAAAATATAAACCTTAAGAAATATGCTTTTTAAACTTAAGTTATTTTAAGATGGGATTAATTTTATCCAGATTATTCTTAATATCTCACCACAAAAAAAAAAAACATTTTGAGTTTATTTTCTTATTGTTTAAAGATAGTGTAGAGTATTGATTAATAATTAACTTAAAAAACATTGGATTTAGAATGTAATAATGGGAGCTTATATCACTGAAACATTTTGTATATAATATGAATTGATTATTAAATATGAAGTGTTTTTGATAAAACTGATTAATATTTTTTAGACTTTATTTTTATAAATGTAAAAAAAAAAAAATCAAAATGTAAAGATAACTAACTTATAGATGTATTTTATTATATGTCTTAAATTAAAACATATATTATTTCAAGTTTAATAATTTACTAACTAAAATTAATTAAACATTTTTAATATGTAGACATTACTTTAAAAATTATTGCAATTTCAAAAAATATGTTTGAATTAATTAAAAATTTTGGTGGATTGATTATAAAAAAAATCACTTATATTACGCTATTTTGACATATTTTAAATATATTGAATATTAATGATTCATTTTTTATTTGAACCATTTTAATGCTAAAGGGTTTTATTGTGGAGATTTAAGAAGCTTAAGAATATAGCAAAATATTCAAAATGTTATACCCATCTGAATTTTATAGCTTTTAATTTTTTAAAATAAAAAAACAGTCAATAAAATAAATTCTTTAAACTTCATCAACTTACTGTCAAAGAACAAATATTATTTTGCAAATGATAGAATATCCTTGCAGTTTAGTAACCCCAGATCTTTCATATATTAATTTTCAGTCAAAAACAGCTTCTTTTGTTGTTTAAATAAATACTTTTTAAAAAAAGTTAATCTTTTTAAGACTGACTTTTTTTATTTTAAATATATTTTATATTTTTAATAGATGATATATATATATATAATAATTAGGAAATGGTAAAATGTTGAATTTTGATCTTGATCTGTATTAAAGTGTTAATAATAAATTTCAATGTGTACTAATGTATTTAAAGTTTTATTTCAACATACGACCTTTAAACTTATAAAGATATTTCAAAAAGATAAATGACCTCCAAGATGTATTTCTTGCTGAAACAACACTCTTCAGTTGATCTAAATCAAAAAATTTACTACTTGTAGATTAAATTATGTTAATATATATATTGATGTGCTAATTATATATTGCAAAAATAGTAAATGAAAAAAAGTATTGCTTTTACAATCATAACTATTTATTTATATGGTTTTATTTATACATAATATACTTATCTTAGATATAAAAAGTATATTAATCAAATAATTTTAATTTACCAAATATATTGCATTTAAATTAAATAACAAAGCGTTAAAATCAATAGAATCTTTTATTTTTCAATTTATTTATTAAATTTCAGACAGAATAACATACTAGATGTAAATAATCAATAGGAATATTTATTGAAAAGTTGCCATCAAATTACTAATAAAATAAATATTTTTTGTTGAATATCTAAGAATTATTGGGAAAATATCTAAATAACTGGTTTTTAGATTTTTTTTGGGATTGAATTGAACAAAAGGCGTAAAAATAGCTGTCAGATGTACATTTTTTTTAACTCTTATGGATATTAGCATTACTAATTTAATTAAAAATAATAAATAAATCTGCATAATTAATTATATTTATAGTTAAATATCACCATTAAGCATCATTTTTATTTAAATAATTAAAATAATTTTATATTGATGTTAAATAAAGCAGTACTCTCTTTTTTTTAATCAAAACATGTATGTGTGTTTAATAAAAGAGCTTTTTCTGCATTCCTCTGAGGAAAAATGATTTTAAAAATCGACACTACTCACTAGGGGCGTGATGAACTGGAATGTATAAAATATTCATACACATTATGTCAAATATTTCTTAGTTTTAAAAATAAATAATTATAAATTAAAATTCAAACACAAAATAAATAGTGGAGGCAAACAACACAGATTCAAAATGGGCTTTTTGGACAAACATAATAACACTTGAAAATCGATTAATTTTTTTATTTTTTTAATGTGTCATAGCAACGGCCGGGAAGCGAACTCGCTAACCCGGGACAACTGCTTGTAAGGCGGCTGTGCTGACCTCTCAACCACCAACGCTTGTATTAAAGTTTATTTTGCCAAAAAAAATGCATATCAAAAAGTAATATTAATATAAAATTAATGAAGTTTCGAAAGCAGACTGGACTTGAGAACAATAAAGATAGTAGTGCAGATTTGCGTAAAGGAGTTTGTAAAATTATTAATACTGCTTCTACAAAAACAACCAATACCAAAAAAATAGTCATATGTAAAAACAAAAAAATTAACCTAAAGTGAAATAAAAAGTTTTTAACCATGATAGAGTTATAAAAGCTTCTAGCATCGATTGCAATGATAATAAATAAAACTATGGGTGGTGAAACAGATTTCAGAAAAAGGAAGAATATATAGAACTAAAGTATGAGATATTAATAGGAGCAGTCTTTATATGATTCTGGAGAGAATCATATAAAAAAACATTATGGTATGATTTTTGTGGCTAGAAAAAGATGCTTATTTGGTAATCTTCATCATCATTTTCAACAATTATTTCCTTTTTTATAACTTCAGAAAACTTTCTAATTTCAACCATACATCTCATATATCAATTTTTTCTAGGCTTTTTACAATCTTTGAGATCTAGTATGAGATTTCAACCTTTATCTACTATCATCTTTTTTAGATTCTATTTAACTCTCTTTTAAACTATTGATTCTTTCAAAAATGTCAATAACTATTTATTCTCTTATTTATGTATTACTCTTTGTAAAATGCCAACTTTTAGATCAATATGTTAGAACTATATTAAACGCCTTCTTCTATAAATTCATAAGTATATTCTTTTTTAATATTAAATTATATCATTAATTTAATTCATTATTCTTTTTATCTGTATTTTTTTTTCTGTGAAAAACAATTGAACATACATTACTAATCTTGTTAGCATTTATATTTAGTCCTATGGTTTCATCTGATAACATTTGCAACACTTCCTGAATGTCTGAAATTTTATTTGTAAAAGCAACCACACTATCTTCAAAATCTAGATGACAAATATATTTTGTGTATTTTTATTTTTTTATATTCCCATTTTAATCTAAAATTTACATCTCATAAAATCTGTAAAAGTTTTGGTGATATAAATCGTCCATCTGTCATATACCCTTCTCAAAGTTAATCTTCTTAGTGTCATTATTTAATTCTAATCACTGTTGTTGCATTTTCATTAATATGCTTCATAAATAATATCCTAGCTAAACATCTCCATGGTCCAAAGCTTTAATCTCTATAAAAATTCTTATAGAATCAAATGTTTTTTTTTTTTATAATTTACAAATACAAAGCATAATGGCAATTTAAGTTCACTGGTTCTTTCTATAACTTCTCTCAATACTTGGATTTAATACCTTGTGCTAAAACCACTTTTAAATATACTTGTACTTTTATTTGATTTGAATCCAAAGAATGAATTGTAAATATTTTAGCTAAATATACTGTATAAAATTGATTAAATAATGACAAGCTTAATAATTTCTAATATCTTCCTTTCACATTTCTTAAATATTAATATGACTACTGTATTTTTACAATCATCTAATACATATTTATCACTTAAACATTTGAGATATACATTTTAACAACTGTTTTTCTATTTCTTTCATTTATGTCTTTTAAGATGTCAATATTAATTCAAACATTTTTTTTTTTTGGGGGGGGGGTGTCTTTTATAGATTTAATTGCATGTAATAATTGTAAAGAATACTTTGTTAAAATATTGTTTGATCTGATCAAAGCATTTTGTACATCTTTATAAAAATCCTTTATTTTTCTTATCACAATGATTTAGATATAAATCTGAATTATCTGCATTTGGTATCTCCTATTAATTTGAACAATGAATTTTATCACTTTGTCTAATATATCAATAATTTCCATGTTTTGTTTTTTTTTATTTATAATGAATCTTACTCTAAACTTTTAATATTTTTGCCAAGGTATTGTACTTTCTTTTTAAAATAAATGCTCTCTTCACCTGTTCTTGTAACTTCATAAAGTCTGGCAATGCCCTATTTAATATTAAACAGTTATTCCAATTTATATAACCATTCTTTACCTAGAGTTGTAAGTGGCTAAATAAATAATCATAATCAAATAACAGCCTTAGTTTACCATGAGATTTGATTAAAATAAGTCTTCTGGATGCAGTTTGAGAACCAGTTCCAATATAGATGAAAAAATTAAAAAACTATTGTTGTTTAAATTATTTTATGAATATTTTACAAGTGTTATTCAAAGATCTATTAAATACTAATAATAGCCATATATTTCTGCAAAAAAAAAAAAACATTTTTTTAATATTAAAATTAGTTAAGAGATAAATATTTGGATGAATCTATAAGTAGTAAATCGTGTTTAGAAAAAAATGGAAAGCATAGAGGTAAAATATATGTTGAACAACAAAAAAATTTATTGTGTGATTATCACATAATCTTGAACTCATGTCCACTTTACATTGACTTAAAAAAACCAAAAATCCTTTAGAGAGGAAGCTGTCTAAGTGAAATTATTTTTTGAATACTAAAAAATTATTGAACATTTAAATCAGATTTGAATGTCACGTACTTTTTTCTGCTTACATTCAATATATACTTTTAGAAGTAATCATCCATTCTATTTATTCTACTTTAGACCTGTTCATTATTAACTTTAATAATGAATAATTAATGAATATTACATTCTAGTGTTGTGTTTTTCTGGCTATATCATGCCTACATGAAATAAAAGCATATCAACCTTATGATTTGAAATTCAAAAATACTCGAAGGTTTTTGAACCCAACTTGCTTATATAATTATATAAATCTAGTATTATCCCAGGAATTAAATATCTTACTGTCAGTTTTTTGTCAACCATAGATATCTTTGACCATTTGATTAGTTTAAGTCAATAGCCAAAAATTAGTTTTAGAATGATAGTGTAAATAATACTGGCGTTGAGTGTTAAGAGATTCTGCTTTAAAATAATATGTTGACTGTAAACAAAGAAAGTCATTTAATGTTTTATTGGCATAAATTATTCTATTTAAAGAACTACAGTTAATATATAACTGAGGTCATTAAAATATGTAGTTTTTGGTATAATAAAATTCTTATAATTTTTTTTTTCAGGTTTTTATTCAAATATCGTCAATCATGGATGAAGATATAATATTGCTATCTAGTGTCTAATGATTATTCAAGCTTAAATAAATAACTTTGGATATAAATTAAATTGAAAGACTGCAAATCTTTCATGCTTATTATAATACTTATCTGATAGCAAATCAGATGTTATGATGGCTGTCTGAATGATCAAACCATAAACACAAGACAGAGAATTTTTACAAAAAAAGGATGGTCCACCCTTTTCTTTACTTGTCTTTTTATATATCTAAGCCAGTCTGAAATATTTAAGTTTGAAAGTGTGAAGCTTTAAATATTGTCACATTTAACTCACTGAGTCTAAATTACAAACATATAGTGTGAAATCCTACGATTTACTACGCAGTAGTTTTAGGTGTTATAACTTGCAATAATGTATGTAAATAATATGTATTTTATATAAAGTGCAGATAGTTGAAATTAAATTGGAAGACTGCAAATCTTTCATGCTTATTATAATACTTATCTGACAGCCAATTAGATGTTATGATGGCTGTCTGAATGATCAAACCATAAAAATTCTGTCTGTGTTTATGATTTGATTATCCAGACAGCCATCATAACATCTGATTGGCTTTCAGATAAGTATTATAATAAGTGTGAAATATTTGCAGTCTTGCAATTTAATTTCAACTAACTATCTGCACTTTATATATAAAAAACTTTGGATAGAGTAAATAAAATGAATTAAAACTCCAACATTCCCATTTAGAAAATGAAAGGTATATCCAATTAACAGTTATTTCATCTTTAAGAAATATTTTGATTATGACGGGCCAGACCACTAGAAAGCTCTATACAATAAAGGATTATTTACTTAAACATATGGGTAGGTCACTGATAAAAAAGATCCTTTACAGAAAAAGAAATTATCCTTCAAAAGAATAGAAACTCTTAAAAAAGTTGTCAGCAACTAGAAAAACATTTACAAAACAATGGAGAAAATATTCGCAGCTAATTAATCTTACTATAAAGCAGTACATGTAATATAAATGAGTGTGTTTAGTATAAAGTAACTTTATGTACTTATTTTACAATCTATAGCAAAGGTAATGTTTTTACGAATATGCACCAGAATTAATCAAAAACCTAAGCATTATCAAATCCCTTATAAATATATTTTTGATTACTTTGAAAATATTATAAAGAATAAAAATCTAGTTTCATCAGCAAAAATACTTTACTTCTTAATGGATCTCAGATTAGTTAATGACAAATCCATTTTGCTATAAGAAAATAAAGCCAAAACATCAATTAAGAAGTTTCCAGAGATTATATTTTGGTGTTATTAATAATATATCATCAATGAGCTCTTTTTTTTTGTTGCTTTCTTTGTCTACTAGATGTGAATTCTATTGATGTGTATATGATTTGGTATAATTAATAAGTGTAATGACCGGGGGTTCAATAATCCCCGCCGCCCTTCGCTTCACCAAAAAAATTTATATAGGAAAAAAAAAAAAAATAATTTTTTTTTCCTTTTTCTTTTTTCTTCATCCCACCACCAATAGCAAATTTTTTTATTTATTATTTTTACTAATAATTTTTTTTTAAAATTATTAAAAAAATACTCAATACAAACAATATTTATTATAACAAATATATAAAAAATAAAATTTTTTTATTATTTTTTACATTTTAAATTTTCTTACATTTTTATTTTTTTTTTATTTTATTTTACTTTTTTTTATTTTAAATATATATTTTTTTTTTTTTTTTTATAAGTACACATAGAAAATTAAATAAAAATGTTTTAAATTGAGTATAGATAATATAAAAATAAAAAAAAAAATCAAACGATCAAAATATAAATCCTCCGACTTGCGGGGAATATAAGACCCATGTTTCCCATAAGTCTGCTTATCACCAATACTAAAAGATATCCGAATAAATACATTTTAGATACTCCTGTGAGGTATCTTTTTATCTATGTCTTATATTTTGATCAAATATGAAATCCAAAACATAATTAACCGATAACGAATCCATGCAAACATCTATAAACAACAAATTTATGCTTTTTATTTAGGTGGATGAATAGACTACTAGTTTGCTTTGAAAATAAATTCCCTATTTACTTAGGCTAAATGTAGTCAAACGGCTCAATTCTCTGTATATCGTGTTTCAATGTAATAAAATAGGCGCCAAGAAAGAGAGAAGATGCCCGCAAATAGGAATTTACATCTATCTGACAAGAAGAGCAATATAAAAAACCCAGAGGCCGTCTCCTCTATATTCCTTCCATAGGCAAAGGGTGGTGTGGCTATGAACGTTCGCCCATAGTGATCTGATATTACATCTACTAATTACACCAATATACCCATCCATTGACCCAATTCAACTACGACACAAATAACCTAAGATTACCCTCCCCTAATATAACTTTACAAATCTATACAGCCATTCACGCCCGACTTAAGTTTAACATTTATATAATTATTTTAATGAAAAACAAAAATCATGATAAAACTTAAAGAACAAAAAATAAATAAATAAATGGAAATGATTTTACAAAAAAAAAAATAAAATTATAACTAATTAATAAATATTTTAGTTTGGTCAGATAGGATTCTATTGCGTATTTAAAAAGTTTTAAAATTTAGAGTTCTTATTGTTCAAATGAATATAAAGTTCTTACGATTTTTTTAAAAATCAATTTTATCGTTGTTGCCGAACGTAATTCCCATGCCATCTAAGATTGGTATTCTGTTGGCCGATTTATTTATCCATCGGAGGTTTTTGCTTTAACTAGTCCTCAATGTAGAAAATGATAGTTCATTTTCCTTCTTTTTAGCAGAACTGAAGGGATTGAAGAGTATCTTTTTCCCTTCTCTTTCACTGACTAAAATATCTGTCATCTCTCAATAATAATCAATCATTTTCAAACTTGTCCTTTTATATTAATTTTGTGGATTGAATTGACATTACGTATCAATGTGATGGTCCTTTCGCTGAGGTCCGATTCCATTGTTTTTCTCTCCTATCTGACCGTGTTTATACATATAAATGCCCAAGGCTAGTTTACTAATTAAAATAATCATTTCCATTTTCTGATTACTTAATGTGTTTTCCAAAATTAAAGATATATTTTTATCTCTAAATCTTTTTAAGATTTAGTTTTAAAATACTTTTTCTTTAATAAAGTTTTATTTTAATAATTTTTCATCTGCGCGATTTTGTATATATATATGAGTTTAAGATTTTCAATTTTTATGTCTAACAAAAAAAAAAAGAAGTTTTTAAATGCGAACTTTTTATTTTAACTTTATGTTTAATAATAAAAAACAATGTAACGACGTCTGTGTTCGTTACACAAGGATGTTGAGTGTAGATATGGAAATGACTTTTCTATTTCTGGATTGTACACGATTTTTTTAATTTAAAGTTATTAATTGGTATAATGTATATAGTAAGTTTTTCAAAAGTTAATCTGAAGTAGATTAGTGAAAGATGAATTATGGATTTTTTTTTGAAAAAAAAACTCCTGGTATTCATAATTTCAATACAAAAAAATATTTAAAAATTTAAATTGAGGGAAGAGGTAGACAAATTAAATAGATTCATGATAATGGAATATTGACTCCAATAAATGTATCAAATAAAGTATTATTTAGAATGGCTAGATATTTAATTTATATATCAGTTTGGTTAACTGGAAATGATGATAGGGATACATAATTGATACTTTCACTTGCATATAAATATTTTTGTTATTATTAAAAAGTTTTTTCTAATTTCAAATATTTTTTTATTGTTATTATTGATATTTTATCTCATCTGTAAATAAATTATTGATTTAATCATCATCAAATGGTCAATGATTTACTAGAATCTTTTTTTTTCAATTATCAATTGACTCTCATATATACACACCAATACAATTGTTTCTTTTAGTATATAATAACATAGTGAGATAATAAAATGAACATTCTAATTGTTTTATAACTCATGTAAATATATGATTATATATATATATAATGTAAATTCATTGCTGAAGAGAGTTTATTGCAAGGTTCTACCTGAGTTTGAATTCTGAAGCATATGTGGAATCTGAAAGAGGGGATAAGTATAGATGAACTAGCCTAAATTGTGTCTAAATTTAATGTGTAATAAAAAGCTAGCCCATTGAAAATAGGCATGGTCATTGGTTTATTTCATCATGTTATTCTTAGTATCCTACCCAAAGACCCTAGGTCTGACAGTAGTAAGATATGAACTCCTCATCTCAGTATGTAAGGACCATTACATATTTATGGCTGTTAACTTTTGGGGCTCTAAATGGTAAGGTCTGAGCCGGTAGAATACAGACAAAATTTTTGTATATATGTTTCAAACAAATTATGGAATGGCTTAAATATTGATTAATTAAATAAAGAGATCTCTAATAAAAATATTTTATTTATTTCTGATTTAGATGAAATTTTAAAAATTTTAATGTTATATAAGAAAAAAACTTTTTTGATTAAACATTATATATTATAACAGTCGGGGATGATGATGAAATTTCCAGTCTTACCGCATCTGCTGACACAGCGCCACTAAGCTACTTTGAACCTAGAAAATTTATAAAGTCGACAGATACGCGCTGTTAAGACACGACCACCAGCCCTAGTCACTAGCTCAAGTAGACACAGAAACTTATATATTTATTAAAATATACTTCTTTTAATAAAAAAAATAATAAAAACAATCACTGTCAGTTTTAATAACACAAAAAAGATTTTATTTACGTATATATATATATATATGTGTGACGACACAAACTTTAAAATTATCATATAAGAAAAAATTATATTTTATGTTTCATTATTATTTACTATTATTTTATTTGTTTTAACTCTTATTTTTAATCTTAGAAATGTTGAGTATAAATGAGCTACCTAGATGCACTCACAAATTTTCAAATCACTTGACTCCTGACTAAAAATCTGCAGCCACACCAATACTCGCTTCCAGATATATATCAGCAACCATTGCAATGTGAACATGTTAGCATAGAATCACGTCGACAGGAATGTCCATCTGAACAACGTGATATTATTGGAGAAACATGGCCTTCATCCCACAGGAATGTGCATCTGTCAGGCAAACAAAACATGCATATAAAATAATAAAAAGAAACACTATGTATGGATGGGAGAGCGGTCTTATCTTGCCGGCTTATCGTCCAAAATCCATAGAGCTGGAATGGGTCAATGGCGCAGGAAATACCTCTACATCCATTTCAATGATATGACTACCTCTTTGGGATCATGCATTCAGTTGGACTCATCACCCTAGGTGCTATCACACTTCACACTACATTGATATAAACGTCCATATATCTCTTCACCAGCATTGACACAACTACAAAACAAATAGTCCAAAATCAAAACCCCTTTAAACTAACATATATTTAAACTAGTCTAGCATCCATCTATACTCAACTAACATTTAAATCATTTTAGTAATTTAATAAAAATAAAATATTTAGTTTACAGTTTTAAAATCATTTTAAAGCATTGTATTTAACTTTTTTTTTTTTCAGAAATACTATTTTTAACCTATTTTAAAATTTAATAATGCACAAATAACGATGTGTTTTCTATCCAGTGGTTTGTTCCTGGAATCCGTGGAGATGAAGGCTGCCTTCGGCCGGCTGCACCGAAGGAAGCATGATGAAACTGATTACATTTTTGGTGACTGCGATAACTTTTTAAATTTTTATTTTTACTTTTAGCAAATACGAATGAAATCAAAACTTTAATTTTCTGATTCTCTCACTCTAATTATATTTTTGGATTTTCCTTTTATAGTCCTTAGGCCTCTTATCTCTGGAATGCAGGATTCATCATACATATTCCATATCTCTATTTTATTGGTTAATTCAGTTTGTGGCCAAGTAGATTTTGGGTTTTCCACTAAGGTCTGTGTCTCTATCTCTGGGCGGGAACTCTTATCTATTTCGTAATCACTTTTTTAATTGTCGTTTTGCCTTAAGGATCTGTTTGTAATTTTTATATTTGAAAATTAAAAAAATCTTCACTATTATTAAAAAGGTTTTTATTTTATACTTTCTTTAAAGACTAGAATCTTTGTTTCAATTCTATAATTTTTTTAAAGCTTATTTTAATATTTAAATCAAACATTAATAAATTAATAATTCATTATTTATGCATTTTGAACGTTTGTGTTTTTAATTCAGTATTAGATATTTGCAAATCATTATGTATTAGAATTTAAATGTAATGCATATATATATATCCCGTTACATATCACTGAAATCATTTAAAAAAATGATTTAAAAAAAGACTTTAGTTAGGGTTAATATTAATTGGCAATAATAATGCGTTAAAGTTCTTTTTTTTTTGTTTCTTTTGTGGGCGTATCTTTAAATTACTAAATCATTCATTTTCTTTTTTAAATATTAAAGTTACTTAATGATCATTTTTATACCTGACAGTGCCATCCTATCCTAACTTATTCTTACTATAACTATTCTGATGTTCAGGGTGCTATTCGCACTATTTCCTAAACTTACTTTTTTAATATTATATTTCATAAGTTTTCTTTCATACGTAAATGCATGCATATGTGCGCAATATACATTCTGACAGTACTTTTACATCTACATTATATTCTACAGCTTTAAAATATAAACAAAAATTTATTTTAAAAAAACTTTTTTTTTTTTTACTGGCATAACCTATTTTTTAATTTTCAGGGTAATCGTGGTTAATGAGTATCATGCCACATGCTGGGCAGCCATTTATAATGGTCAGGCATGATGATGATATATCCAGTCTTACCACATTGCTGACAGAGTGCCACTAGGCTACTTTGAACCTAGAAAATTTATAAAGTCGACAGATACGCGCTGTTAAGACCGCAACCGCCAGCCCTAGTCACTAGCTCAAGTAGACACAGAAACTTATATATTTATTAAAATATACTTCTTTTAATAAAAAAAATAATAAAAACAATCACTATCAGTATTAATAACACAAAAAAGATTTTATTTACGTATATATATATATATATATATGTGACGACACAAACTTTAAAATTATCATATAAGAAAAAATTATATTTTATGTTTCATTATTATTTACTATTATTTTATTTGTTTTAACTTTTATTTTTAATCTTAGAAATGTTGAGTATAAATGAGCTACCTAGACACACTCACAAATTTTCAAATCACTTGACTCCCGACTAAAAATCCGCAGCCACACCAATACTCGCTTCCAGATATATATCAGCAACCAATGCAATGTGAACATGTTAGCATAGAATCACGTTGACAGGAATGTGCATCTGAACAATGTGATATTATTGGAGAAAACATGGCCTTCGCCCCACAGAAATGTGCATCTGTCAGGCGAAGGAAACATGCATATAAAATAATAAAAAGAAACACTATGTATGGATGAAAGAGTAGTCTTATCTTGCCGGCTTATCGTCCAAAATCCATAAAGCTGGAATGGGTCAATGGCGCAGGAAATACCTCTGCATCCATTTCAACGATATGACTACCTCTTTGGGGTCATGTATTCAGTTGGACTCATCGCCCTAGGTGCTAACACACTTCACATTACATTGATATAAACGTCCATATATCTCTCCACCAGCATTAACACAACTACGAAACAAATAGTCCAAAATCAAAACCCCTTTAAACTAACATATATTTAAACTAGTCTAGCAGCCATCTATACTTAAACTAACATTTAAATCATTTTATTAATTTAATAAAAATAAAATATTTAGTTTACAGTTTTAAAATCATTTTAAAATGAGCATTATATTTAACTTTTTTTTTTCCAGAAATACTATTTTTAACCTATTTTAAAATTTAATAATGCACAAATAACGATGTGTTTTCTATCTTTAAACACGTTTGCAATAGCAAACCCTTGCCCCATTACAAACAGATATTAATTAGGCATGAATAATAATAAAAAGACAATACATATTTTAAGATATTACATTTAAGACTTTAGATCAGAGTTTATATTTTAAAAGTTTATAGAAATAGAGTTCAGATTTGATTTGGAAAGAAAGTCTATAGTTCATATTTAAATAAAATTAAAGTTCTGAGATTTTAAATTAAAGAGTTCATATTTATAATTTGTACTTTCCTTTTTCTCCGTGCTCGTTCCATTGCGACGAAGATCTGAGTTATGCAAGGGCCATTTCTTGCGGATGATGATGATTTTATAAAGATTTCCGAAGATGTTTTATGAAGACGGTTTCAGTGTTTCGATCCATGGAGATGAAGGCTGCCTTCAGCCGGCCACACCGAAGGAAGCACGATGAAACTGATTACATTTTTGGTGACTGCGATAACTTTTAAAATTTTTATTTTTACTTTTAGCAAATACGAATGAAATCAAAACTTTAATTTTCTGATTCTCTCTCTCACTCTAATTATATTTTTGGATTTTCCTTTTATAGTCCTTAGGCCTCTTATCTCTGGAATGCAGGATTCATCATACATATTCCATATCTCTATTTTATTGGTTAATTCAGTTTGTGGTCAAGTAGATTTTGGGTTTTCCACTGAGGTCTGTGTCTCTATCTCTGGGCGGGAACTCTTATCTATTTTGTAATCATTTTTTTAATTGTCGTTTTGCCTTAAAGATCTGTTTGTAATTTTTATATTTGAAAATTTAAAAAATCTTCACTATTATTAAAAAGGTTTTTATTTTATACTTTCATTAAAGATTAGAATCTTTGTTTCGGTTCTATAATTTTTTTAAAGCTTATTTTAATATTTAAATCAAACATTAATAAATTAATAATTCGTTATTTGTGCATTTTGAACGTTTGTGTTTTTAATTCAGTATTAGATATTTGCAAAACATTACATATTAGAATTTAAATGTAACGCATATATATATATATCCCGTTACAATACATATATATAATGTCAATTACTCTATCAAGTGCTATGTTTTTCCAGCAATGACACCCTGTGAATAAAACTGAATTTCAAGCAAAATGGTCTATTTTGTATATGTATGTTCTTAAAGGATTAAGAAATAATTATTTAATTAAATTATTTTTGGATTAATGAATGTAAATTAAAAAACAGAATTGTAATTTTGTTTTTTGTTTTTGTTTTTTAAAAATGGGAAAATGTACTTAGTCCTATGTTTTTAAATTTTTGTATATTTCATATTATCTATTATTAATAATGGGATCAGTTTAACTAAAAAAAGAAGGCTTCAAAAAAAAAAAAAACACTTGCAGTTAGTCTTTGTGTTAACTGAGTTTGAGCTCATAAAGAAGTGTAGCATGTTAGTTTCATTGCAGTAACTAATAGCCCAAACATAAAATCTGTTTATTCTACTTGAACATTGTATATTATGAAAAAAGTTTTCCTACATTTATCTTCTATATATGTTAACAGGATATGTGATATCAGAAATTTTTATGAGAATCTAACCCATTGAGACATTCTAGAATATAAATTAGTCTGTTATACATATATGTAAAAATAATGAAAAAGGTTATTATTTAGTATTCCTTATACTGCTAATGATATAGTGACTATGCATAAAGCTACACCTGGAAAAACAAGTAGCTAATGATCGTCTTTGTCAGTTATATATATTATGATGGTATTATTTTTAAAACAACTAAACTCCAGTAAAATATAATAAAAAAAGTCTGTTACTTTAATCAAAGACAAATTAATACTTTCCTTGTTTTAAGTGGGAAAGGAAGGTTATTACAGGGTAGCATCTATTGGCTCAAATTGTTGCAACTACTTAGAAAAAAACTCTCTAAATTTTAATTAAAAATACATCTAATTTTAAAAAGAGGTGAAAATGAAAAATGTTTTATGTTAAGTTTTTTTGTCATTGATTTAACAGGGTTGATCTTAGCTCAGAATGTAATTAGTTATTCATTAAGATGAATTTTTTAAAAAAATTGAAACGATTTTATAATACCATCTATCATTTTTTAACGTTTTTTTTATAAGATTAATAATGTTATCGATTAGTAACATCATTAAAGCCATGATATTCAAAAATAATATGGTGAGCATCATGCTAAAAATGTGCAGTACAGAGTTTATTCATTATACAGTATACAATATTTTAAGGTTTAAATCTAGAATCCATGTTTTTATTTATAACATTTTTATTTATAACATATTAAGATTTTCATTGTTATTGATTAAAAATGTCCGTTTCATTCAGTACAATATATAATCAAAACATACCTTGATCATAAGTGCATTAATAATAAACTTTAAAATGGGTGCACTAAGTGAAATATATTCACTCAATTTTGAAGTAAAATTCCTAAGAATGTTATTTTGCTTGTAGCTAAAAATACGATTATCATAATTGTAAAATTCAATCATAATAATTATATATTATTTTAAGAGAAAAAAATAATTTTGGACATTATGCAGTTAATCAATTTTGTATGATCAAAGATTGCTAAATATAAATTTGAGATATTATTTATTTACTCAATTTTAAATCAGTAATCTCATAATTTATTTCTGACATACTCAAGGTAATGAGAACTTTTATCAAAAAGGTAAAAAAAAAAAAAAGATCGTATTGACAAAAAAAAAAAAAAAACAATCATTTACATTTGTAAAACTATATAACAATCAACTGTACATTACATTTTTTAATCTAATTTTTATTTAATTTTGACTACAATTATGTAAAATAAATTCTTATGAATATTATTTTTCCTGCATAAAAAATGCCATCATTGTCATTGTAAAATATACACGTTGTAAATGAAAGTTATTTGGGGGGGATGATTTCGTAAATTATCAAAGTTATTAAACATACATTATCATAAGCACAAAAAATATGGTACTTATTTATTAAATCTGTTCTGCCTTTTTCCATTTGTATCAATCTGCCAATAACTTTCTAATCTTGCTATGTCATCAAATAGTGGGTACCCCAAAACTTCTAACAAACTTAAGTGATAAATTTATCAAAATGGATCACGTATACAGTTTTTTCCTGACACTTTTGCAAGATTTAGAGTTATCGGCAGACTGATACATACATGAAAAGGCATAGCAGCTCTGATATATAGCACTAATTGAACCAGACTAAATCTGTAAAAGTAAATTTTTGACAATACAAAAAATATAAATTTTTACATAAAAATAATCAAAATAACACATTATGATAGTAAATAAAAACAGCACTTCCTGCCATCAAAGCCATTCTTTTCCCACCCACACAAGGTATGGCATTCTGCTGTTGCACTCACATGGCCAGTAATTCCCACAATTTTACTTAAAATTAAAAAATGATACATATATTAACTCAGGCATGAAATTACCAAAAGGTCATTAAAGCAAAATTACTAAAAAAATAATCATAAGCAAATTAAATTGACTTAGAATGTCAAAATACTATGTATATTAAGTCTGGCATGAAATTACAAAATGAACACTAAAGCTAAATTGGCAAATAATAATACTATATAAGCAAATTAAATCAATTAAAAAAATACTGCATCTATTATACCTGGCATGAAATTACAAAGCTGACATTAAAGCAAAATTGGCAAAAAATAATACTACATAAGCAAATTAAATTGCTTAAAATCACAAACATAGCATGTATACATAACAGGAAGTGTGATGATGAAACAATTGCTTGTCTCTCTGAAAATATTGTTCAGATATTTCTATTTTATTTTAAGTAGATTTTCCTTTCATCTGGATCAAATATTTCAAAAATGGACACTTAAAATGTGTTTCTGCAATATAATGCCTGTACAGGATTTTGATCAAGAAATGTTAATAAGTAATGTGATGTTTATTGGCTTAAATATATTTTGTTTTAAAAAAAATAAATTAAAACACTTTTATTAAACCTTAAAATAAAATTATTAAATTTTTATTTTAATGGAATCAATGGGGTGGACTGGTTGTTGTTTTTTATTCCATCCATGATCCAAAGAAATGTGTCAACATCTTTGTGCAATCTCTGACACATAAATTCTGCCAAATAGGATTCTGGGTGCTGGAATCCTGTTCTGTGATGTTGCTTACTATGCCATTTCACTGATTCCTAAAATCTTTCTATGTTCTGAGTGTGAACTCTGGTTTCTAGACTCACAAAATTACATTTACAATTCACATGAAAATGGTCATAGCTGGCAGCTCATAGTTCATCACTTTTATATGCTTTCCAAGAGTCTAAATAAATTGGCACCCTCTTCCACTTTTGTTTGATGACCTTCCATCAGAGTTGCAACTGTTTTGTCATCATTGTTATGATAAAAAAAATTATGTCTCCATGCACAAGCCATCAAACATTGACTGTTCTGGAAGTATTCATTTGGCTTGATTTTTTTTTGTTTTTGTCAAAAGGTTCTCATCAATTTCAACAACTTTGGTAGGACCTCCTATTTTATATTTTTCCAGCCTAAGATTGCAGTGGCACAAACTTCCTGCATGTAGATGTTTCAGAACTATTATATTTTTTTCTGATAAATCAAGCTCTGATTTTTCCTATTCTATGGATGTTAATTTATGAACCCAGCTGTAAATAAATTATATCATTGTCAGAAATGGAATTCTGGAACCATCTAACCATATTTCCATCAAAGATCTATTTTAGTTTTGCATCCTTGAACATTACAATGTCATTTCTTGTTTAAAGTGTGTGTGTAAAAAAACATAGTATAGCCATTCAAGCACACTATTTCAGACTTCAGGATTCCTTTTTCTTGAAAATACTGGACCATATCCCAAATTTCATTATTTTGTACTGTAACAAAAAAAAAAGTAGTATAAATCAGAAAATAAAGAAGTAAATCAAAATGAAAACTACATGAATTCACTCACTTAAAATCAAAAATAATATCCTAGGAAATCCACAAAAGGCAATTGAGAGCACTATGAAGTAAAATCCAAAAAAGACAAAACACTTCAGAACACTTGTCCCAGTGAAATCTGGCCAATAAATAAGTGTTTAATAAAAAATTTGAAAATGTAAATTTATCACTTATCTTCATCAGAAGTTCTCATGTACATATTATTTGACACAAATGTATAAGTTTGCAAGGTTTATTTGATGGGATCACAAGGTTAGACATTTATCACAGATGTGAAAAGGCATATCAGGTCTAATACATAAGTACCAAAAATACAGTATCAGCAAAAAGCAAAAGTTTAATCATTTATATTATTAAATTACAGAAAGCAATTTTGCATTACATTTTTAAATGCTTTTATTGATTTTGGAAAATCTGTTTTTTGTTTGTTAACTCTTGATCTTTTTCAAGTTAAAATAAAATTTTAAAATGGAGGTTTAATATATTTAAATTTAAAAGAATTGCTTGAAAATTAATATATAACTAAGTAATAACCTAATTCATTTTATACACTTTTCTTTTCAGTATATCAACTAGTTTGATAGATATGGAACAGAGGGTGCAAAAATATGAAAAATATTCAATAATTTTATGTATTGTGATTAGAAATTGTTCTTAAACTTTTCATTTGTTTTAAATATTGGTCACTTGAGAGTGGTTTAAATGTTTTTTCTCTCAATTCAATTTTTAATCATTTTAAACTCAATGTATATATCATATTTAATATGTATAATAAATCAGTAATTAAGTTTTCTATTTAAAAGTGTTTCTACTTTTATTTTAAAACAATTGTTTTAAAATAAGTAAATTAGAAAACACATTATTTAAAGCAATCAAGAAAAGTTAAAAAGGATTGTGAATTTTTTTCTTTACCATTTTTTTAAAAATAACTATTTTAAAATTAAAATAAATCTATTAATTTAAATAGAAAACCTAGTTACTGATTTATTATACATATATGATTATCATTAAAATTTGGCAACAGTTTGAAAATGTTGATTGTTGTTGATATTGAGATTGTCCGAGTGTTGACTGGTTTTTAATGATTACTTACAAATCCATTTATCCTTGAGCATTATTATACTTATATATAATTATGTACACACCTTAAATATAATATATACATTAAAAGTAAAAAATAAAAATTAATATAATTTTAAGAGTATACATATTGTAACGATATATAAATATGTCATTACATTAATTTAAAATAAAAACTTAAAAGTTCGCAAATAAAAGTAAAAAACTAAACGCTAAAATTAAAATGTTTGTTAAACATATATACATTCGCACAGAGGCCAAACTTTAAAAATATTTTTCTTAAAAAAACAAATAAGTATTTGAACGTATTTTTTTATAAAAAAGTACAAGATTTAAAAATAAAAACAGGTATTAATTAATGTAATCTGTAAATGGAAATGATTGTTTATGAATTATCGAAAACCAAACTGGCCCTTGGGCTCTTGTATAATTAAAATGATCTGATGAAAGATGGATAAGAAAATAAAGAGAAATTAGCTTGACCAATGGAAGCACTAAGCCTTGGCTCAGACCCTAATGAAAGTGATGGATTAGTGACGTTTTGTTGATTGAATCCGTGTGGATAATATAAAAAGGGAAATACAGTTTTTTCTGACAGTTCCAGCGTTTTGTGTTTGAGAGATGTGGTAGGACGCACATACCACACTCTCTATTTAAAAAAAAAAAATGAAAAGACTGTGATACCTTGAACCAGCTATTGCCATCTCCAGAACATTATCTTCCAATGGAGGTGTCATGGGAATTAAAAGCAGAAACCTGGACTCTTCTACCGTGAGCTATGAACTTTACAAATTAACAACAACAAAAAAAAGTAATTAAGAACTTTCGTCATTGTTTTTTTTAAAGATTCAGCTAATTTAAATTTTAAAATGAACTCTTATTTGATTTTCAAATTAATAATTGATTGTTTAAATTTATATAGTTAAGTTTTGCTAAAATCATTTCCATTTTATTATTTTTATTTGTAGTAATATTTATTGTAGAAATTATTAAATGCATTACATTTAAGTTGGGTATAGACGTTGCATAGATTCATTAGCGGTTGATTATGTTGTGGTTTTCACAGTCGATTAGAATATATAAGTCAACGATGTCACTGCGGTGTCTTATGATGAACACCAAAGGGTCTTCTGTATTCCCTCAGCAATTGACGTTATCGATTGACTTTGTATTTTGATCGGTTGTGTTTAATTTGGAATGTTTTTGACCGTGGAATCTATGCAGCCGATCTATACTCGACATTATAAAACAAATTGTATAAAAATAATCTGTGCGAATGTATTTAAATGTTAAATTTAAGTCGGGCGTGAATGGCTATATAGTTTTGTAAAGTTATATTAAGGGAGGGTAATCTTAGGTTATTCGTTTCGTAGTTGAATTGGCTCAATGGATTGGATATATTTGTGTAATTAGTAGATGTAGTATGAGATCCGCTACGGGCAGGATTGTGTATATACACCACACACCTTCTGTTTGCCTATGGATGGGTTTGTAAGATGGCAAAGGACCGCGATCCATTCCTATGGAGTTTTATGTTTATTGTTCTACTCGCCAACAGATGTGACATTCCTGTTGGTGGAGAGACAATGTCTTCTCTAATTCTACTTACTGATCAGATGTACATTCCTGACAGTATAGTATTTTGTGTTGTCGTATTTTCATGCTACATTGAATACATAAATGTATCAGATGGATTGGCGCCGGTTTGATTGCAAATTTTTTGGCCTAAGGTTAAATAAGTGATAGAATATTTTCTTTTCAAATGCAGGTCTATGTAGTCTATTCATACTTGACTATCTAAATAAAATATTAAACTCATTGAAACTTAGTTAAATGTAAAATTAAAAGTTAATATAAAAATCTAAAATGTTAAACTTATTCCTCAAATTAGAATGATTTTATATGTGCGTAAATAAATATTTTTATGTGTTAATTTCTGGCAGTGGCTTTTATTTATTTATATTTAAGATATAAATTAAGATATAGATTTTTATCTCTGCGTCTCCACTGAGCTAGTGACTTGGGCTAACGATCTGAATATTTAAATAAAGTGGAATCTTAACAGCATGTATCTGCCTACTCTATAAATTTTTCTAGGTTTAAATGCCTAGATGGCGCCCTGTAGAGCAGATATCGTAGTTTGCGGTTAGATTCGATCTTCACTTTCATTTCGATCATTATAATTGGCATCCCAAGTGTGGCCTTACCTCAGAGATTGACCCTGAGAAGGGGAATTGATGATGATGAAATTTTCTATCTTTAATAAATCACGAGTGCCCTGAGAATTTTAAAAGTGAATCATGCAAATAACATTTGTTGTTTTTTCTGAAATAAGTACATTTTTGTACTAACGTAAAGTTATAGCCAGATGTTTAATAAACCACTAGTACTTTTGAAAATAAATCATGCCCGTAATATTTTTTCTGAAATTAGTATAAATATATTTGTTGTATTGACGTGGAGTTGCAGTTTGAAGTTTTGTTTAAAAAGTGCTGCCAGTAAGAAAAATTGCGCATATGTAGAGATAAATTCGAGGAATAAAAACTAATAAATAAAATGTAATAATAAATCTAAATCATATTTTTTTTAAAAAAAAAGTCTTGTTAAATTAAAATCTAATCGTTCAACTTGCCTAAGTAATAGTTAAAGGTAGGAGAAATGAAACTTGGAAGGGAGGGGGCAGAAATTTAGCTGGTAATAAGGAATCAACAGTCAACATTTTTTTTAATCATTATATTTGTGTGTAATTACTGTTTTGTCTTTTAAAAAAAAAAGTTTTGTCCTTTTGAAATTTTCATATATAATCAATTTGTGTAACGAAATTACTAACACTAAGTAAAGTCTTTTTTTTTTAAATGTTTTTTGTTTTTTGAGGAAGTTTATTGATATGTAACGATATATAAATATGTCGTTACATTAATTTAAAATAAAAACTTAAAAGTTCGCAAATAAAAGTAAAAAACTAAACGCTAAAATTAAAATGTTTGTTAAATGTATATACATTCGCACAGAGGCCAAACTTTAAAAATATTTTTTTAAAAAAAAAAAAACAAATAAGTATTTGAACGTACTTTTTTATAAAAAAGTACAAGATTTAAAAATAAAAACAGGTATTAATTAATGTAATCTGTAAATGGAAATGATTGTTTATGAATTATCGAAAACCAAACTGGCCCTTGGGCTCTTGTATAATTAAAATGATCTGATGAAAGATAGATAAGAAAATAAAGAGAAATTAGCTTGACCAATGGAAGCACTAAGCCTTGGCTCGGACCCTAACGAAAGTGATGGATTAGTGACGTTTTGTTGATTGAATCCGTGTGGATAATATAAAAAGGGAAATACAGTTTTTTCTGACAGTTCCAGCATTTTGTGTTTGAGAGATGTGGTAGGACGCACATACCACACTCTCTATTTAAAAAAAAATGAAAAGACTGTGATACCTTGAACCAGCTATTGCCATCTCCAGAACATTATCTTCCAATGGAGGCATCATGGGAATTAAAAGCAGAAACCTGGACTCTTCTACCGTGAGCTATGAACTTTACAAATTAACAACAACAAAAAAAAGTAATTAAGAACTTTCGTCATTGTTTTTTTTAAAGATTCAGCTAATTTAAATTTTAAAATGAACTCTTATTTGATTTTCAAATTAATAATTGATTGTTTAAATTTATATAGTTAAGTTTTGCTAAAATCATTTCCATTTTATTATTTTTATTTGTAGTAATATTTATTGTAGAAATTATTAAATGCATTACATTTAAGTTGGGTATAGACGTTGCATAGATTCGTTAGCGGTTGATTATGTTGTGGTTTTCACAGTCGATTAGAATATATAAGTCAACGATGTCACTGCGGTGTCTTATGATGAACACCAAAGGGTCTCCTGTATTCCCTCAGCAATTGACGTTATCGATTGACTTTGTATTTTGATCGGTTGTGTTTAATTTGGAATGTTTTTGACCATGGAATCTATGCAGCCGATCTATACTCGACATTATAAAACAAATTGTATAAAAATAATCTGTGCGAACGTATTTAAATGTTAAATTTAAGTCAGGCGTGAATGGCTATATAGTTTTGTAAAGTTATATTAAGGGAGGGTAATCTTAGGTTATTCATTTCGTAGTTGAATTGGCTCAATGGATTGGATATATTTGTGTAATTAGTAGATGTAGTATGAGATCCGCTATGGGCAGGATTGTGTATATATGCCACACACCTTCTGTTTGCCTATGGATGGGTTTGTAAGATGGCAAAGGACCGCGATCCATTCCTATGGAGTTTTATGTTTATTGTTCTACTCGCCAACAGATGTGACATTCCTGTTGGTGGAGAGACAATGTCTTCTCTAATTCTACTTACTGATCAGATGTACATTCCTGACAGTATAGTATTTTGTGTTGTCGTATTTTCATGCTACATTGAATACATAAATGTATCAGATGGATTGGCGCCGGTTTGATTGCAAATTTTTTGGCCTAAGGTTAAATAAGGGATAGAATATTTTCTTTTCAAATGCAGGTCTATGTAGTCTATTCATACTCGACTATCTAAATAAAATATTAAACTCATTGAAACTTAGTTAAATGTAAAATTAAAAGTTAATATAAAAATCTAAAATGTTAAACTTATTCCTCAAATTAGAATGATTTTATATGTGCGTAAATAAATATTTTTATGTGTTAATTTCTGGCAGTGGCTTTTATTTATTTATATTTAAGATATAAATTAAGATATAGATTTTTATCTCTGCATCTCCACTGAGCTAGTGACTTGGGCTAACGATCTGAATATTTAAATAAAGTGGAATCTTAACAGCGCGTATCTGCCTACTCTATAAATTTTTCTAGGTTTAAATGCCTAGATGGCGCCCTGTAGAGCAGATATCGTAGTTTGCAGTTAGATTCGATCTTCTCTTTCATTTCGATCATTATAATATATATTAACTTACTGCAAAAATCTATATGACTTACATATTCATACCCCTGAATTCCAACAAATTAATCAAAAACACCAAAGACAGATTACCATCCATGAAAACACCTCAGGTGGTGTACAATATTGTCTGCCCTATAGAAAAATGCTGTGCCTCATACTTTGGTGAGACCAGAGCCTCCTTGTCTATGCAACTGTCTCAACATATATATTCTTACAACAAAGCACTAACAGACCCAAGGTGTAACTCAGTTTCACTCAACAAAGCAGCTCAGCAGGGCATGATTGCAAGCCAAAGGATCCTGTAGTTGTTTGCAGAGAATGACATGACTTAAAAAGAAAAGTGAAAGAGGCTTGCTTTATTTCTAAAGACAATCATATCATCAATAGAAAAGACATGTGCTATAATACATCCAAGAAATGGAATACCTAAAGTCATTTGCATAAATTTGCATTGCAATTAACTAGTTTCATTAGTTACAATATAGCTATGGTTATGAGGGCTACTTCCTTTGAAAGCACTGAGTTACATGTATCATATTTATTTTGTATTACTTTGTATTATTTTAATAAGAATTTAAAAATTCACCTTCATGTGTGCATGCATCGTTAGTGCAATCATATTTATAAACTATATGTGTGATATTGATTTAATGTAAAATTGTATGTATTAAGTGAAATTTGTTTACAATATATATACATGTATTATTATGTACACATACTAAATATGGTATATACATAAGGAATATGCATTTTAACTTATAGCAGAAGTATCTAATAATAATAATAATAATAATTATATATATATCAACTATAAGTGCCCAGTCAATTTAAAGTACAATATAGTTTTATATTTTCATTTACAGTGCTAATACTAAAACTTAAAAATAATAGAGATAAAATTATTTTATATTAAATGCTTTTATTGACTATGCACTAAAATAAAATAAAATAATTGATCTTCAATTACAATTGGAGTTTTTAGAATTAACTTGAAATAAAAGCAAGGAGGTGGGGATCCAGAAATTAATTAACATAATCCCCATTTCTATAACAAGAGATTGACATAATTAATTTCTGAAACACACACACCTCACCTGCCATATTTTTATTTCAAGTTAAAATTAAAAATTTCAATTATGGTTAAAGAAACAATTATTTTGTTTCTTTTTACTACACAGTCAATAAAGCATTTAATATATAAAAAAAAGTTATCCCTATTTTACTTTATTTCATTTGTAACAGTGCTGCAAAAAACAATTCAAAATTTTATGGATTAGTTATTACTAAAATAAAAAACTGATAATAGAACATAAAGAATTTCAAACATAAATTTTAAAATGTATATTGTAGTAAGTTTTTTTTTTACTTACTTTATTTTAATTTAACAAATCATGATTTAGGCAGTATTCTCTGCCTATGTAAGAGGCAAAATGAAGACCATCAATGAAGCAATTATAATTTTTTTTAAAAATTAGCTGCTGAAATAATTTTATACAATATCAAGTGGGCCAATGTTTTTTCAATTAAAAATATGCTTAGTAAAGTATTCGTTAATTAACACTTTTATCAATTTTAGCTCTATTTTTAGAAAGGTTCTTATATATTTTGAATTTAAGATCATAAATTAATATTTTTCTAATATGAATTTATTATGATGCTTATTTTTATGCAAGATATTTGAACTAAATGAGTTAATTGCCCAAAGTAAAGTTGTAGTTAAAAATGTTTTTTGCCCCTGAATATTTTTTTAAAAGAAGAATGAATGAAATCCAAATTGATAAAGAATTATATATTGGATAAAAAATTGATTTCTAGTTTAGAAATATAATTGAAATTAATATTTTAATATGAAAATGTGTATCAGATATAGATTTATTAACACTTATGTTAGGCGAGGATAATGTAATTTGTCTTTTTCAAAGCAAATTAATATTAATTATTGAAATATTACTAACATAATAAAGAAAAATAATAATTGACAATTAAAATATTTATGTAGTAATAAATGTACATATTATATTTTTGTCACATCTGTAGTAGGTGTATATCTATGTTTTATTTAAAATACTTATTATTTTTATATTTGTAAACTTCGTTGTTTTTTTTCAGTCTCTTGAAATAGTATTTAATATTTGTAAATAATCCAAATTCAGCTTTATTATTGAAATATTTTCAGACCTTGCTTTATTTCTACTGTTATAATCTTTTGTCAAATTAATCAATAAATTATTTATTATTTTAAGTTATTCTAATGAAATTATTAAGCCTGCACATTCCAAACATGAATAATTTTGATAAAAAGAATTAATAAATAGAATTAATCTATACACATAATAAAAGTAGGGATATTGTTATGGGGACTTCAGTTTAATAGTGTGTATCCTTTCTGAAACAACTAAAGGTTGCTTCAAATACTATCTTTAGGCCTATTTATAATGACATTGACTAAGTACTGCCTTTCCTCCATTGGCCATTGCCATGGCAGGATGTTGATAGAACTGGGAATACAGCTTGAGTGTTATGAGCCTTTTTTTTAGTAATGTAATTTTAAAAAATCCTCCAACAGATAAATATTTTATTTTAGGCCCTCTAATCTTCATCAGGTCAGTCTAAAAATAAAAAAGATGAATATAAATATGAATGGTTCTCCTGGTCAGTTGCAATTGAAATGCCATCATTATCAAAATTATAACTACTGTATTAAATTTGGGAATGTTTTAGTTATTGAAGAAATCATGGTGTCATTTGAAAAATTAGTTATCAGTCAAATTCAAAAGAGGCCAAATGAATAATAGACTATTTAAAGTAATCTTTAAGTTAAAGAATTCACACTGATACAATTATTGCCATCGGAAATAAAACCAATGGGAAATTTTTGAGAACTTTAACTGAAAACCCTAGCAATTATCATCAATTAGTCAATGCTTTTAAGTAATTTATACAAAATCATGTAGGAAAATATGTTAATATTTTTGAATCATCATGCAACAAGAATTATTTCTTTAAATTTGTAGAATATATAAATTTAATCATACATAAGGAAAATATTGATGATGTTTGAACATCTTCAATTCATTGTTTGATAGTTAATGAAAGTATGGATATTTTGATAGAAAAAAATATTTTATATAAAATACTGATTAAAATTTGAATCCAGGTATCAGACAAAATTTGACAGCATTATTAAGCTTATTGCATGTGATAATCATTCTATTGTATAAGGATAAAAAAGTTTTATGGAGAGAATAACCTTAATGTACACAAGCTGGTTATGTTTATCTTTGTAATGTTAGGAACAACAAATAGTGTAACTTATTGTGTAAGAGACAGTATTTCACATTTAGTCTCTCACAAGGAAGATCTCGGGAATAGATAATGCAGAAACAGGTTAAGGACATTGAAACCCTTGTAAAAAAATATATATATACAATGTTTAGTAGATCATCTACAAGAATTGAAAAACTTTAAAAATTGGCCAACAATTTAGAAGATGGTGTTATATTATTTAGACCTCTCAATGACGTAAGATAAACATTTAAATACTTTGTATTAAATATTCTGGTAAGAAATTATGATATTTTAATAAATTACTGCACAAAACAAATTGAAGAATTCAATGATCCGATAAATAAATATATATTGTTTTAAAAACTTGCAATATTGAGTATATGTGGGATTCTTCAAATCGTATTTGGGGAATTGTTAGCATTAAAGAAAACTTTGTAAAAGACCAGTTTATCTTCAATAGAGGCATTCCAATTTGCGAAGGTAAAAATTAATAAACTAAAAGTGCAATATTTAAATAATGTCTGCTGGAATGTGAATATTCAAACAATTTTAGATTCTACTGATTATATAGATAGTTCACCAATATTTTCATTTATTTAACAGCTTTGTAATCATTTAGATACTAGATTTCCAGAAAAGATATAAATGATTTGGCTAACTTGGATCCTTTTGTAATGAAAAATAATTTAAACATAGTCTAAAATATTTGTGTAAAAAATAAATCTATAATAAATAATAATGATAAAAACTATATAAGGTTAGATACAATTTTAAAACAATATGGTAATTTGAAATTTTTAGTAAATGAAAAATGTAAAATTGAAATAATCAAATCATTTAATGATTTAATTGTTACATTTTGAATTTAAAAAGAATGGGGAAGTATAGAGATGTTTATTATATCTATAAAAATATTATATACGGGACAGAGACAGGTGAATAACTCCGTGTGTGTAAATTTTAAAAAAAAATCAGATATATTAATCTTTAATTGAGGTTTAAAGTTTATATCTGTGCTAGAGATAATTTCTAGTTTTTGAAAATGATTAGTAATAATCATTATTGTATTTATCTGAAATGGATGGCGTCAAAGTTGTGAGTAGAGGAAGTTTGACAATGGTAAATGAAAATGTAACAGTTTACTCTAGATAAATACTTTGCATATAATAAAGATATATATGAGAGATAGTGACCTGGGCCAACTGATGAGTGCTGGTTCAGCACGAAATGCATCCTGGTGGGCATTTGTCTTTTATTGTATCTTTATTTATATGAATTTAAAAACAATGGGGGAAGTATGGAGATGTTTATTATATCTATAAATATATTAATGATTTAACTACACACGGTTTAAAAGACCGAGAATGAACTTTTGGTACTTTTCAATATTTGTGCAACTTTTCAAGCTTCGAGCACTAATTGTGAAAGTGGTATAGTTTAATGAAAGCAATAAAATCAAAATCCTGTAATAAACTAGATAATGAACCTTTGGATAATTTCATAAAAATTAAGCATTAAATCCTGTCAGAAAAGCAGATAAAGCTAGACAAAATTTATAAAAATTTAATAAATTGTAAAGAATGATATGAAAAAATAAAGGACTAATTATTATTGTTGTTATTTTTTAAATTGTGTTCTACAATATTTTATTATATATAAACTATTTCATATGTAAATGTGCAAATAAATGCTAAGTTTTGATATTTTTTGTTGCACATTGGGCAGTTTTGCATGTTCATGTTTCATATTTTTAGTGCAGAAACAATCTACTGTTAAAGAAAATATTGTTGATCTTATATATTAAACAGAATCCTTGCAATTCCAAATTAATGTCAGAAAAAGTGGCATTTGAGTTATATGTGTGTGGACATCTATATATTTCTTTTTAAAATTATTTAGATGGCTCTAAGGAAATGGAAGATCATTTTTAAAGTCAACTGTCTATTTATATTTTATGATGATTACTAGCTTTATTGATGATTAGGGCATGATGATCAGCAATAACATAATGATCCAGAACTTTTGATATAGGATTAATTGTAGTTTAGTTTTATTTTAGTCCTTATGTATGTATATGAAGTAGAACTTGTAAATGTTTGTTCCATTATAATATTAACCCCCCCCCCCCAAGATTGGGATTGTTTTTATGATTATATCAAGAATTTTATATTACAACTTTTTTAAATCCAGTCATAAAAAATGGCTGATGAAATTTATTTGCTACTGATACTATGTTTATTGTTTATATTTAATAACATCTTTCAAGAATGAGCAAACTGCTGATTATAATTCTATACCAAATATAAACTCCTATTTATTTCCTTATCGTTGCAGTATATATATGTTCACTATGAATGTACATTAGTAATTATATATATATTAACATGTGTTAATATACATATGTTCATTATAGATGTGAATTAATGGCTATATACATATAAAAGTGTGACTGTGAACGTAAATTAACATTATATAAATATTACGAGGTGTTAATATATACGTATGTGTTAGTAACTGTACTCATATTAACATGTTTCAATAGACATATGCAATCAACCACGTGTACATGCTAACTTATTTTATTCACATTAGAGTTGTCTTTGTTTATTTCAACCCTATAGTATATAATTAATAACTTATTAAGCATATAAGAAGGAAACAATATTTTTTTATAGATTTAATAGAAAATAATATATGGTAGATAAAAAAAAAACTTTAAAAGTAAAAAAGATTCCATCATTAATCTTTTCAGTAGTGTAAGGTTTAATGGTTTTTTAACAGCTGTGAGACATCCGAGATAGTTGATGAATAACTCTTTTACAACATGCACCTATCAAAAAACTACTGAAAAATAAAAACGTTAAATAAATAACATTAAAAAAAATCAGAGAGCTCAGCTGCACTTCATCAAAACTTTTTAAATACAGATAAAGTATCTTGTAATACAGTCGGTCGATTTACATCTTTCAGGTACACATATGTACATAATACCCTCCAAAATGCTGTTAAATTTATTAAAACTTTAATGTATTATTTACTTTATAAATATAATTACTATAGAAAAATTATAGCATATCAACTAAATTCAATAGCTTAAAGCTGTCTAACTTGCTATGATCTGACTGTAGCATTTATATTTATATACCTAGTAATATATATATTTTTTAAATATGATACTAATTTAGAAAATATTACATATAAATTGTAATTTATTATATGTATGTAAAGAATACCGTAAGAATGTATATTTTTCAGGAGCAAATTATATTTTTTTTTACTCCAATATTAATAGATATCAGATAATAGTTTTTATTTAATTCAAATTCAGTGCTATCTTAACCATATATTTAAACAAACATGGTTCAATTCTTGGATATGAACCCAATGCCTGGATATTTTACATTCAAAAGATGCAGGTTCACTAGTTCTAAATAATCTTCTCACTGAACCAAACACTGGTTTAATAATATGGATAGGGTAACCTTGGATTTAGATTTAATAAGGACTATTATCTAAAATTTATTAACACTAAAGAAAAAAAATAAATAAAATTTGTTTTTGAAAAGTATTATTAAGACTAAGGCATATAAAGTATAATTTTTTGAATATAGTATATGTTTTCATAGATTTGGAAATTGTCCTAAGAGTAACTACTAATAAAAAATGAATAATATTTATATAATCAATATTAAAATGTATTTCATATTACTTTCTACAATTCTAACAAAAATGACTATAGCACCTAATTATAAATGTTTTACTTGTGCAATATAAAAAAAAAATAGCCATTAAATATTCTTCTGCAAGATAGAAACCTTATCTAAAATACCAATAGTAAGAAAGGGTATTATTCACCAAATTTTTCAATTGATGAGTGGTGAAGATTTTTAGAGTATTTATTCTTGCTTTATCATATAACTAAAATTAACTAGATATTCATTTATCACACAATTTCTGATGGCTGTGTAAGTAGGCCCTGAGTGGAATACCTGGGGAAAATATTTTTAATTTATTTCAAATTTAAAAATATCCTCATGTCTTACCTAGTCTAGATTTGTACATAAGTTGTAAATATGACAAATTCAGATGCTACCAATATGCCACAAATATTTGCATATATTATATGTATTTGGAATAAACACTTCATCTAAATAAAGCTTATTAGTATTTTATCATACCATGTTTAGAATATTCATATTTTATAATAAAAAAATTAAGAGCTTAAGATATAATAATTTTGATGAAAGAATTAATAATTATCATTGTTGATGATCAAGTTTTTTAATGATTTGATCATGGGGGCTTTTGTTGTTGTTGTTGTTGTTTGCTTTAAGGCTTTTGAAAATGTACAAAACCTTTCCTGAAGATCATCTAAGTACATAATGCATTTCATTAAGATTTTATTTTATAGAAATACTATAATATTTATTAAATTAATTTATTTTTTATTTTTTATATGATGAATGTTTTTAAACTTATTATATCATATAACATTAAAATAGTAGCCAAAAAACAAATTTATGCGAAAATTATTTCATGACCATAGTTTCATCTATTAACTTCTCAAATGAAATTCAACTAGATACAAACAACATATATGTATATCCAAAGCATAAACAGTCTTTCTATAAATCGCTTCAAAAACCACCCACCTTTAACATCAATAGATGTCTTTATAAGATTGATGGCCTTAGATTCAAAAAGATTTAACTTCAGAGTTTCTTTTACTTTTTTTATTAATTCATTTTTTTCATAAAAGGTAACCCCTGCATTGTCAAATAAGATTTTATAATCAGTATTTAGTTCATGAATATACAAAGCTAAGTTATGATATCTATTGTTAGTTCTACTCTTATGACCATTAACTCTTTCATTAAGATTTAATTTATTTTGACTTATATAAATTTTATGACAATTTCAAGGAATCTTATAAACTCCACCAAATATAGATTTACCATCAATGAAATATTTTGGTCTATTTAATAATGAATTTAAATCAAGGTCTTATTTTTTCAAGCAACTTTCATACCATTCAATAAGTGATTATTCTTATAAACCAATCTATCAATTGATGACTTAAATTGCAAAGAAAAAAAACTCTTTATTTTTATTAGCGTTTAAATTTTTATTAATATCAGATCTATAGATATTTTTATTAAATATAATAATTCTAATAAATTCATGATTATAACCCAATTCAATATAATCAGAAACAAATTGGTTCCTTTGAATATAAGCATTATTTTCAAAATTATTAAGCCATCTATTTCTATAATAAAATTTCAGTAAAGAAATTTTCTTATGAGTAAAAAGGTAATAATACTTAGGCCTTATATTTCTTAAATTTTTACATTTAAAAAAATGATTACAAAAAATATTTTTAAAACCTTACCAATTCTTACATCTAAAAATTTTAATTTAACCAAATCAGAAGTACCCCATATATCAGAATCAAAAGTATTCAATCTATCAAAAAAATCCTTGAATTTATCTTTCTGAATAACAAACAAATAATCATAAACACATCTAATAAATAAGTTTAAAAACAGCAAAATGATTAATAACACTGCTCTTTAAAAAATCAATATAGGCAGCATGTCAAATGAGAAATAACAAGTAGTTTAATTTTATAAACATATTATTAGACATAAAACATATTGAATTTTCCTATAATAAAAGCAAATCAATAACAACTTTTTATCAGCAGAAAAATGTTCATATTTTTTTAAACAAAACGAAATACATTAATACTTTTTTCATTTAAAATACATTGAATCTTCTAATTGTAACAATCATAACACTTTTCCCTAAAATAGCAAGAAATACATTAATGCTTTCTTCTGCAGATAGTTTTTGCGATTTTTTATTATTATTGGATTATTTGATGTATTTTATGTGAAATAATGTGTTTTACAAGATTAAAATAATATAGGTTATTGGTTATATTATTTATCTTTTGATATGCTCTATCATATTTATTTTTTAGAGAATAGTGTTATGAATTATTTTTGTGCTTCTTTAATAATATTTGTTAGATATCTTGATGATCTTCGTTATTTAGAAAGTTAAATTGAAAGATTTTTTAAAAATATATTGAATGCTTTTGAATCTACTATTAATTTTACTATTGAGATGAGTAATTTTGATTTTGTTAAATTAAAATTTTTAAATTTAAATGTTGATAAGATTGATAATTATTTTATTTTGTAGTCGTTTTAATAAACATAAAAATTTAAAAAATATGATAAGGCCTAAAAATTATTAACTTTTTACTCATAAAAAAATTTCTCTACTTTCTTGATATTAAAGAAAATTTCTCTATTGAATTTTTGTTATAAGAATAAAAGGTTTAATAATTTTGAAAATAATGCTTATATTTAAAGGAGTTTATTTGCTTCTGATTATATTGATTCAGGTTATAATCAGGAATTTATTAGAAATATTGTATTTAATAAAAATATCTGTAGGCCTGATATTAAAAAAATTTAAATGTTAGTGAAAATAGAGAGTTTATTTCTTTACCATTTAAGTCATCAATGTAAATATTGGTTTATAAGAATAGTCATTTATTGTATGATATGAAAGATTTTTGAAAGTAAGGACTTAATTTAAATTCATTATTAAATAAAGCTAAACAATCCTTTGATGGTAAATCTATTCCTGGTGTAGATTCCTTTCAGTTGTAAAATTTATATAGGTCAAAATAAATTAAGTCTTAATTTAAGAATTAAAGTTCATAAGAATGGAGCTTAAAATAGATTACGTAATTCAGGTTTCTGTATTCATGAACTGAATACAGGTCATAAAATATTATTTCACAATGCAGAGATTATCTTTTATAATAAAAAAAAGTCAATAAATCTTCTTGAATCTGAGGCCCTCAAAAAGGCATCCTTTGCTGCTAAAGGTCAGTGGTTTTTGAAGTGACTATGGAAAAGCTATTTCTATTTTGTACATAGATCTTGTTTGTATTTAGTTGAATTTCAATGGAGAAAGACTATTTGTTCATAGATGAAACCATGGTAGTAAGAGAATTTTAGTATTAATTTATTTTTTTGCTGGTATTTTAATGTTATATGATTTTCTATTTTATTTATTATTACAAATATTGCATTAGGCAGTATTTAATTATATATATATTGCAATTAATTATCAAAACAGAATTAGTCTACATGTTTTACAAAAGACGATAAAAGATGATTACCTACCTACTTAGAATAATTTCATTGTTTAATTACTAATAAGTTAATTTTCTATCAGCATATAATCTGAGTATCATTCATTCCAATAAGCCCTGATTAACTATCATCCATTTTTAATCAAATTATAGTTTGATGCAGTAGCTGAGTGGCACAATTTAAAACATAAGATTGAAGTATTCTGACTCAGCTCTTTTACTACTTATGCTAAAACATCTTATGAACTGCAGAGCAATAAATCATTTGGTTATTTTTTAATCAAATTGTGATGTGAATATATATATAGTATTGATGCAAATGAAAGATTAATTGATGCACATAAAATTATTGGGCAGATATAAATATATAAAGAGAGCATATAATTAATATTGAAAAAAAAATGTATCTTAAATACACTAATGCTTTATGTATGCATGGATTATTTTCGTATGGTATCTTTAAATTTTATTATGTTTTAGTTAAAGGTTCAATATAGATGTAGTCTTTTTTTTAAAAAAAAAATCATGCTTGCAAATTTATTTTTTGCTTTTTTTAACATTTAAATAATAATATTAATCGAAGAAGCAATTTTGTTTTTCTGGAATGTAAAAAAAAAAAATTAATAGTAATAATAATCAATGTTTTTAGGGGTAAAAATTTACTTGTTATGCAGATACTGGCTTAAAGAAAACATCTGCTTGTCCAGGAATGTTTAAGCGTGAATAGTATTTTTAAAGGCGAATCTAGTCGCACATTTTTAAAACTTAAATTTAGTTGTGTTTCAAGGATATCAAGCGAATTTTATCATTGGTAGATAGAAAGATAGACAGCTGTCAAATGAATGTATAAAAATCCATCAAAGATTTTGTGGATTTTATTATTATACTGTTCTTGAAAATCAGTAAAGTTGGAGAGAGTTTTTATAAAATCCAGGAGAGAAGTTCAAGATAAATAGAGAACAATATCATCTTTCTTAAGTGAAGTGTGAATATAAAGTGTAAAAATAAAAGACTAATCTATGAAGTGAGAAAGCTACTAGGCCTTTAGTGTGAAAATAGTGGAAGAATAATCAGCGTTTCAAGGTATATATTAAATAAACAATAAAAGGGTACGCATTTCTAAGATAATAAATTAATTTAATCAATGAAATTAATTTTCAGAATTTGCTGTATATATATATAACAGGAATGTGTATATCATACTCAATGCAATAATAACTGAAAATTTTTTGAATTTAAAGCAATGTGGGGATAAAAAATATTTGAAGACTTAAAACAAACCAACAACTCTAGACTGAGAAACAATTCAAGACTAGAGAACGAAGACCATGAAAGAGAATAATCTCTTTTTCAATTAATGTTATATATTACTATTAGTAGAAGAGCATCGTCATTTGTAGCTTATGATTACTACAATCAAACGTCTGAAACTATTTGTTATTGTTTTTTTGCAAGTTAAAAAAAAGTATTTAGCGTCAGCAAATACGCAAATCATAATTCCGAACTATGACATAAAACAACTAATGTTATCTATAAAGTATAGTGATTTATTTTTGTATTATTGATTGTTTTTAAGCCAATAAACATCACATGACCACCTCCTCTTATGATTGTGTATAACTGTTGTTGAAACAGGCAAAAATCACTATATATATATATTGCCACACACAGCAAGCTAGAGTAATCAATGGGCGCCAGAAGGCTTGTACGTAAAATCCCCATCTAGTGCCTACTCATCCATAAGCCAGAAACTAGTCTGGGGATATTGGATAAGTAGGCATTAGATGGGGATTTTATGCACAAGCCTTCTGGCGTCCATTGATTACTCTAGCTTGCTGTGTGTGGCAATATATATAGTGAGTTTTGCCTTTTTTAACAATTATTGATTGTTGTTGTTATTTTGTCTCTCACTTTACTTTTAACATCTATGGATTATTTTTTACTCTTTTAATGTAATAAAATATTAATCTAAATATGTATAATTAAAAAAGTAGACTTTATTTTGCTTGTTTATTTGATTTGTTTCTTTTTAGATTGTTGTAATGATTGAGCAATGAATTCAAGAGTAAAAGGTTTATAGATTGAAGTTTAATCCGTTGCTCTAACATCTTATGATAAACAACAAACTATTTTATTATTTTATATATATTTTTAGATTACATAAATGTTAGATTCACAATTAAATATCAAACTTGGGTATCAACAACATTATATTTACAACTGGCAGTACCTTGCTAATTATCATCATTAAACACAAAAGGAAAACTATTATGTATAAATATATTAAATCCAAGACTTATAGTTTGAATTATCAAATATAGGTGATGAGAAAGCAAATCTATTCATCTTATATTAAATAATTTACTTGGCATACATTATAAATATTTCTATTACTTAGAAACCCCAGATATAATTTTTATTATTGCTGTTATTAATAAAAATTCTAATATAAATCGTTATTTATTACAATGACAATTTAAGCTGTTAATAAAAGTCTTTAATAATAATTTCAGATTAAGCTCAGTTTATTAAAAGCCATCTTGAGATGTTCTTATTCTTGTAGCAATATTTGAATAAAACAATTCATATTCTTAATTTAAAATTTGCATAATATTCATAAGGTAAATTGTAATTAGTCAATTATGTATCAGTTGTTATTAATTTATTAGGTAATTATTTAAATATTGTTCTCTTTAATAAAGTTTTTTTTTTTTTGCCATTTCCTGAATTTCAAAATTTTGATTATACTGACTATCATTGCATATCATGATTTTATATTCAGTATAGTTAATTGGTATATGTAATATATATGTGTGTGTGCTTTCATAATTATTCCAGTATATTATCACTCAGATTTTTATGACTCTCTTATAAAATAGATTATATTAAATAAAGATGATGATAATAATTATAAATAATTAAAACATCTCATGATCACTATTACCCATGCTTGCTCATAACTGTAATTATGTATGGAGAGAGTTTTGCTATTACAAATAATTAAACATATTTGGAACACAAACCAACTATTTACCAATATATTTTCATTATATATATTTGGTAACCCAATTGAGGCAAAACTTTGCATTACTTGTATTTATACACTTATTTTCATTAAAATATACATATTTGTAAATAATAATAATCATTAAAATATATATGTATATTCGCATTAATATAAAGATTGTTATGACTTATAGATATAAAAGATATATTAACTGATTAATGCAAGTATAATTAATGGTACCATTGTACTGATATTATAGATAGACCACATCTGATATAAATTATGTAAGGAATATTATTTTTAAAAACTATTGTAGGTATGCTGCACATGACTACACTCAAAACAAAATTGAATGTTCAACTAATAAAAACAAAAATATATGATTGAAAATGAAAGTAGATAAAAAAAACATATAAAATCAACAGGTACTTTGCTTAAAGGGCCTTTAAAAAAAGTTCAAATGAAACATAATTTTCATGTATTACAACATTGTCATATTTATTGATAGACTTCTTAAAGATCTCAATGGTTTTTCTGATTTTTTTTTGACAATGTGTTTTATGTCTGAATGGAATTCTGGTGTCTGAAAATCTATGGAATGAGAATGCTGATCTTAGAAAATTCTGCTTTATTGTATTAGTATCTATATCTTTCCTAGTAAGGATGCTATTACTAATTATAAAAATATATGAGGTGCCACATTTAGATCTCAAGAAAGAGCAAGTTCCTATGTTTGAACAGAATGTTATTAATTTTTCGATTAGTATTATGCATTATTGTTTGGCCATCGTGTTTCAAAACATATCCAATACTGTCTGCAGTTCCTTTTATATAAAAATCGCATGCACTAATGATTATTGTCTTCTTCTTCCCTTGCTGTTTTTATTAGTATTGTTTTGGGCCTATGTTAATGCTTTATATAAATCATCATTGTCAACCAATATCAATCCACTTCAGGATGAAGATCTCTCCAAGTTAATCCATATTCTCTTATCTCTAGCCTCTCTTCCTCCAAATCACACATGCACTCTTTCTTGATTCATCCATTCATCTTACATGTGATCTCTTTCTGGGTCTTTTACAATCTCTTGGAATCCAGTTTAAAATTTCAATTGTTCATCTATTATCATCTCTTCTAGTAATATGTCCAGCCCAACTCCACTTCAGTCTTTTAATTCTTTCAACAATGTTAGGAATACCTGTTTGTTCTCTTACCCATATATTATGTTTTCAGTCTCTTCTTGTTACTCCTAACATGCATCTCTCCATACTTTTTTGAATAGTCTGAAGTCTCTGAATTGCTCTTCTATTAAGTATCCAAGTCTCAGATCCATAAGTAAGAACTGGTAAAACACATTTATTAAAAACCTTCCTTTTCAAACACATAGGCATATTTATTTTTAGTATTAAGTTATTTCTATTAAATGCACTCCAACCAAATTTAATTCTATAATTAATTTCATCTATTATGTTTTCATCTGTAATAATAATTTGACTAAGGTATTTGTAGTTGTTAACTTCTAACTCATCATAATCAATCTTTACCTTCATCTTTTGAGAAAATCCATTGAAAATTACTTTAGTCTTTTTAACATTTACCTTTAGTCCTACTTTCTTACTTTCATTTGATAATTCCTGCAACATTTTCTGAAGCTCTAAAGTATTGTTCGCAAACAACTACATCATTTGCAAAATCCAAATGATTTAAATAATCTCCATTTACGTTTACTCCTTTAGTTTCCTATTTTAATCCACAAAATACTTCTTGCAGCACTGGTGTAAAAAGATTTGAAGATATGGAATCACCGTATCTTACCCTTTTTTTAATGTTAACCTTCCTAGTATCATTTTGCTGTTGCATTTTTATAAATATTCTTCAGAATATAACAACATCCTGGGTCTATATATTGATGATTCAATGCTTTAATCACTGAAAAAATGTTTATAGAATCTAATGTCTTTTCATAATCTACAAATCCAAAGCATAATGGCAACTCATATTCATTGGTCCTTTCTATAACTTCTCTCAATATTTGGATATGATCTACTATACTAAAACCACTTTTAAATTCAGCATGTTTTCTCTGTTGGTTGAAATCCAGTGTTCTCTGTAGACGAGTTGTAATTATTTTGGTAAAAATTATACATAAAACTGATAAAAGGCTGATAGGTCTGTAATTTCTAATATCTTCTTTATCATTTTTTTAAAATATTAATATACTGCATTCTTTCAATCATTTGGTACATCTTTATCATTTAGACATTTGGTATACAACTTTGCCAAAATTCTTTTTATTTCTTCACCTGCTTCTTATAATATGTTGATTATTATAATTCCATCATTACCTGAAGTTTTTTTCTTTTTTCATAGATTTAATTGTATATCTCAGTTCATCATTTAAACTTCTGGGCAATTCAAAAGATATAATAGATGTAGGAGGTACTTGTTCTTTATTACTATATAATTTTTGATAGAACTTTTCTACCCATTTCATGATAACATTTCTCTTTTTAGTAATAGTTCAATCTTTTTTTTCTTATTGGAGATATAAGTTTCCTACCAGTACCAAAATGTTGGTTTATACTCTTGAGACATTTATTCCCTTCTACAACTTTCCTTGCTAGTTTACAATTATATTTTCTTATATCATTATCAACTCTTCTTCATACCATTTTATAAAATTCAAGATATTGAATTCTTTTTAATGGTTCATTTTTATATATCTTCATATTCCTTCTTTTCTTCATTAATTCTCTAGTCTCAGTAGAAATTTTGTTGGTCAATTGCAACTTTCTTCAAACAGCTATCTTTGATGCAGTTTTTAAAAGTATATCAGTTATTTTCTTATTAATTTCATTCAAATCTGAATCATATTCAAAATCTACTAATATCTGAAACTGACTTGCAAGTTCTAATTTAAATTCATTAGAATGTTGCTGAAGATTAGAAATATCAATTGTAGATATTGTTTTTCTTAGTAATTTTTGGCTCTCAATTTCACATTAACATGTATCTTACATCTTACTAATCGATGATCACTTCCTGTGTTGAATTTATCAAGAACATTAAAATCTTGAAATATGTATTTTCTGTTGGTCAAATTATAATCCAACTCTGCTGTACTTCCATTTGGATGTTTCCATATCTATTTCGTCTTAACATTTTTTTCAAAAAAAGAATTCATAATATAAAGTTTTTCTTTTTCTGCAAACTCCACAAGTCTATCTCCTCTCTCATTTCTATTACCATAACCAAATTTACCTACAACACTGTCTATATCAAGAGTTCCCAAAGTTATCAATATCAACCCTCTGGAATTGATTTGAATTTTCTAGGCATTGATAGTTTCAATAAAAACAATTGAAGATTGATGATAGCAAAAATAGACCCCTTACTACTGTTATTTGTTCGTTACTTCAAAATATCTATGATTTCAATAGGTACCTAATAAAAAAGTAAAATAATTCAAAAAACAATTTTTTGAACTTGCGAATGAAAAAGTAAAATGTTTCATTAAAAGAGTCACATGTAAGAATGCATGGAAATACATGTACAAACATGTCTATACATTGTCTTATTGAATGTCTCAAAGAAAATGCAGACATGAAAAATGTGCCTGCACTTGGTTGTGATGTGATAAGATGATATTCAATATTAGCAGAATCTATCGGTCTTATACGATCATGCTTTCGTAAAACACTATAAATTGGTTTGTTTGATGTAACGTACTTATTTTAATGTGAACTTTGAATATAATTATTTATTGAGCAGTACTATGAAAAAGAAAATCAGAAGACAGTTTATTTATTCAAGTTTAAACAAAATCTTCTGTTTCAAGTAAGTATACACTTTATTGTTTTTTTTATCACAGGCACTATCAAAATTGTTTGTTAATAAAAGTTTTTATTTTTTACAATAATATGACAACCAAAAGAAATGCAGACAGTACAGCTTGAACTATTTGAAGCTAGGATTTGTTCTGTCATTATCAAACAAACATTCACCAATTGCCTCATATGTGAAAAAGTCTTTAGCAATGATGCTATAAAACCAGCAAAACTAGCAGATCACTTGAACAGAATTCACCCTGACAAAAAAGAAAAAGATTTGTTATACTTTCAATCACTTAAAGATAAAATTCTGAAGAAAACTATGATAGCTAATATGTTTGTCTTTCATCATCAAAGCAAAATGATAATGAATTAAGGGCATCACAGAACATATCTCTACCTATTGCAAAGTCTGGAAAGCCACACATCGTAGGGGAGAAACTGATTCTACCAGCCATCACAAAGGTATTGAACACTGTACTGCACAAATTGGCACAAAATGTCATAAAAAGGATTCCTTTGAGAAATAACACAGTCCAAAGATGTATCAATGAAATGAGTCATGACACGGGTTTGTATAATCATTTACAAAAAAAAATGTTTTTCCCTCCAATTGGACAAGTCAACATTACCTGGTAATGAATCTTTGTTGCTTGTGTATGTTTGCTTTATTCAAGATAAGGAAATGCATAAAGAGCTGCTTTTTTCTAGAACATTAGAAACTGACACCAGAGGCAAATTGATTTTTAATTTAATAGAGTTATTTTTCGGGAAAAAAGCAATTCCATTGACAAATGTAATATCTGTTGCAACAGATAGAGCACCAGCTAAAGTTGGTTGTTCTTGCAATTTCATAAGTTACCTAAAACAACATATACCTGAAGTCTTTGCAGTTCCCTGAATAATCTATAGGTAACATTTAGTAGCCAAGAACTTTAGTGACAAATTGCATCGATCACTTCAGTTTGTTATAACAACTGTAAACAAAATTCAAAATAACACTTTAAACACTATACTGTCACTCAATTATGCAAGGAAAGTGACAAAGATTTCTATCAATTGATTCTCTATACCCAAGTCTGCTGACTGTCAAAAGGTTTATGTTTAGTAAGACTTTTTGCACTTTTTCAATCTGTTTTAGAAGTTTTGGAAGATGAGAGAGAATTCCAGTTTGAAAGAAAATTTACTCAAGAGTAAAACAGATATTGCTTATTTAGCTGACTTATTTGGCAAATTTACAACTGCAAGCAGACAATTTGAATTTCATCAAAAAAAAATTAGTCATATCAGTTTTTGTTTCCAGATTAATGTTTTTAAGCAAAATATTGCAAGATCTGAGTTTTCCCAGTTATCCCAACTTATTTAAGATAGGCACAGTCCAAGAAGAAAACATCTTGCTGTATGTCAACAACTTGGAGACTCTTCACTTAGATTTTAAAACTATGTTCAAAGATATTCTATTATTGGAAATACTGAACTGGATAATAATTGCATACACTACTAGTGCAAAAACAAATATATTTTGCAAGATGAACTGATAACCATCAGCACAAATGAGGATCTCAAGATACAATTCAAACAAGGTTATCAAAAGTTTTGGCTGCAAAAAAATATTCCACTTTGGCTTGGACTGTTGTACAAAAGTATTTCGTGGCATTTCCATCATCATATCTAGTAAAGAGAGGCTTCGGTGTAGTTTTAAACCTTCTTCATAACAGACATCAATTGTATATCACTGAACATGGAGATTTGAGAATGCAACTCACTAATTTAAAACCGGACATAGATAAATTGTTGTCCTATCACCAGCTGCACTCATCTCATTAAATTCAGTTTTCCAAGCTAATTTATTTGTTATTCTTATTTTTATAATTCTGATTAAAATCTTTTGTTGTTGTAATTTTGTTGATATTTAATTGTATCTGAATATGTTGATTTTTTCACTTCATTTTTATGTTTAATAAAGTGATTTTAATATTTGTACTTATTTTGAATTTATATATTTATTTCGTAAATGTTAAAAATTAAAAAAACAACTCTGCTCATATTTTTTGCTTTAATTTTCATTAGTGCAAGTTCGATATTAAATGTTGCACAAAATAATGACATATTTCGTAGTCCTTTTATCTTTTTCAATCATTAATTGCAAGTGATTAAAATGAAAATTTGATATCTAATGAAATATTTAATATCGAGTCCTGTACAAATTTATTAATTTAAATGAGTAAAGTAAATGATTAGCGAGTCCACAGTTTTAAAACTTTTTGATAAAGGAGTCTACGGCCAAAATAAGTTTGGGAACTCTTGGTCTACATCATTTGTCTGTGATTTTTCTAAAATAAAATAGAACAAATATTTTCACATTCTTAAAAATATTTCAACAAGAACCTATTAAATATTATTAATTAAAACACTCAATTATTGGTAGTAAAAATAAGTAAAGTTGTGAGACTTTGTTTTTTTAACATTTACATATTTACTGTAGCATTTTTTTCTATAAAATATCAAGAGAATATATTTTAGATGCAAAAAGTGTTTACTGTTTTCATTGTTAATTGCTATATCATCTGACTCCAATTTTTCTAAAATAAAATAGAACAGATATTTGCCCATTAAAAATATTTCAACAATAAGAACTGTTAAAAATTATTAATTTATATATAACGCTAATTAAAAATTAAAATAGGTAGCGAACGTAAATTGTAAAAAAAAATAACTCGGGTACTAATGGATTTATTAATAAATCAACTGAGAATAAATTACATTCCTATCTAAGGTAATTTATTTATATGTGATTAGGTAACAGCTAAATATATATTTTTCTTTTCTTAATGTAATGTATCTGCCCCGTGAGAGAAACGACAGGAACAAACAACATACAATAAATTACTAAAATGAACAAATAAATAACCAGCACGAGAATTACTAATTACTGAGCTTTATTTAGTTAATGGTATTAAACGTTTACATCCATTTAACTTAACTCTACATAGAGCCCTGAAGGTGTACAAAATAATAAAAGATCAGGAGGATCTGTTATATTTACCCCTAGACGGATTTTCGAACCTTCGGATCCGATAATCTGGGTTTTTCTCCCTCGTAAGTTCTGATCGGCAAAATACAATTATTAGCTTCGATCTCAATCAGGGCAAAACAGCAAAAAGACCCATGATTCTCTCCTACACAGTTTATATAGTTCCACCTGATTTCTTATCAGTTCCCTCCAATCTCTGCTTCTTACCTTTTCCAAATGTCTAATTATTTCCATTCTATATATTAAAGTTTGAAATTCTCAATATTTTATTTACACAAAGTTTGACTTTCTAAATATTTTTATTTATACAAGTTTAACATATATATCTACTTCTGGAGTAATATTTACACAGTTATATTTCTTTTACCGTTAAACACAACACTTCCTTCCCTCACTCCAGAAGTACAGCATATTGTTTTTCCCACAAACTTAATCGTTTAAATGGAGAGGCTTTCTTTTATTGCATATGGGTCTAGGCGAATTTCCTTTTTCCACTTTATGTTGAACATCGCTTTCTTTTTCATCTCCCCCTAGCATGTCTTCTGGTAATTCCTGTTCTGTATTATCACTCATTTCCTGTGGTTGTAGTTGCTCGAATATATCCATCTGCACCTCTTCCAGTTCCGCTTTACGTCTGTGATTCACATGTCATTTATATTTTAATCCATTATGTCCTGTTATTTCATATATTTGCTGTGATATTACTTTCTCAATTGTTCCTTTTATCCACACTTTATGAATAATGTCTCTTATCCATACTGGATCATCTATTGCAAACAATTTTCGAGCTGTTTCTTTGCACACAAATTTTTGAGCAGTGGGACACAAAATATCTAGCTTAATTCTTAACTTTCGCCCACATAATAGTTCTGCTGGTGATTTCTCAGTCACTGTTGATGGTGTTGAATGCTGGTTCAGCATAAATTCCCATGAAGTTTGTTGAATATTCTCATTTTTATTCTTCTTTAAACATTTTTTTATTTGTCCTATTGCATTCTCCGCTAATCCATTTGACTCGGGGTGATAGGGTGATGCAAACACATGTTTGATTCCATAACTATCAAAAAATTTATTCAGCTCTTCGCTTACAAATCCTGCTGCATTGTCCAATATTATCACTTCCAGAAAACCATGTATATAGAATATTGTCTTTAAGCAGTTTATGGTTTCTTGTGCACTTGTATTCTTTACCAGGTGACCCTCTATCCACTTTGAGTATGCGTCCATCACAACTAGCATTATTTTTCCATCCATCGGACCTGTGTGGTCTATATGTAGACGTTTCCATGGTTTAACTGCTTTCGGCCAAGATGAGTACTGTTTAGCTGGCAATGAGCTTTCCGACTGACATGGTGAACATTTTTAATGAATTTCTCGATATCATTGTTTATTTGAGGCCACCCCTCATAACTACATGCTAAAGCTTTTGCACGCACTATGCCCAGGTGACCTTGGTGAAGTTAACTTAATACCTTATCTCTACCTACTGGAGGTATAACAACTCTGTCCCCCATCACTATACATCCCCTACATATAGATAAGTTTTCTCTGTTCACCCAAAACCCCATCGCTATATTATTTGGTTTACATTTGGGCCAATCTTTCTTAATCCAGGTTGTCAACAAATGATATCCTTTATTTTCATTAGTCCACCACTTACCCATTTCACTATTTACAACCTTGGAGTTCATATTATCAATATAAATCACCTCTATTTCATGTTCTATTGGCTCCTTGTCATCTGGTAACCTTGACAAAGCATCAGTGTGGGAAGTTTTCTTTCTTTTCTTGTATTTCAATATAAAATCGTATGAACTCAAAATATTACACCATCTTAACATATGTGGACTTAAATGTTCCAGAGTTGCCTGGTCATTTCTGAAAATACCCAGCAATGGCTTATGATCAATTATTATCTCGAATTTTCAGCCAAAAATAAATTGGTGGAATTTCTTCACCACAAATATAATTGCCAGCACCTGTTTATCTATATGGCTGTAATTTCTTTCTGCCTTTGACAAAGTTCTGGATGTATATGCCACAGGGTGCTCACATCTCTCTATCAGATGAGCTAGGACTGCACCTACTCCCATTCTGATGCATCTGTAGTAATTCTAACATCTTGATTGCTATCAAAATGCACTAATAATTTATTCGATACTAATAGGTCTTTTGTTTTTTCAAAACTTTTTCGTGTGTTTCAGTCCAGCTCCACGTTTGCCCTTTATGTAATAATTCATATAACGGAGTTGCTACCATTGCCTTATTTTTCAGGAAAGGTTCGAAAAAATTTACGAGACCTAGAAACACTTGCAACTGTTTTACATTTTTAGGTCTTACTGCATTTTTTACTGCCCAAACTTTCAGAGGGCACTTTCCTTTATCTGAAATCGTATGACCAAGAAAATTTAATTCTGTTGCTTCCCATTCACATTTTTCTAGTTTTAGTTTTACACCTGCCCTATTCAATCTATCACATACTTTTAAAACTTTACTTTTTAAATTTCCACTAGATGTCCTCGTTATTAATATGTCATCATAATATGGCATCACCCCTTCAATTCCTTGCAATATCATATTTAACTTTGCCTGAAAAATATTCGGCCCTGTAGTAATTCCAAACGGCAAACGATTACATTTATATAACCCAAAAGGCGTGGTTAATGTTAATATTTTTGCTGTGTTCTTTGTAACTTTAACTTGATGGCATGCAGAGTTTAGGTCTAATTTAGCAAAATATATTGCTTTCGACAAATTTGCAGTATTTTGCGTACATTAGGTACCAGGTATGCACCTTTATTCAAATATTTATTAACTGTAACACGGTAATCGCCACACAATCTAACTTCCCATCTGGTTTTGTTATTATCACAATCGGTGTGGCCCATTCTGCCTTCTCTACTGAGGTTAATACGCCACTTTCTACTAAACATTTTAACTTGTCTTCTATCTTTTGCCTTTGCACAAAAGAGATTTTACGTGGCTTGCACATTACTGTTTTTACATTATCCGCTAAATGTATTTCTACCGGATTTATTTTAATTAAGCCCACATCTTGCGTAAATAAGCTGGGTATAATTTTACAATTTCGGTCAAAATCATTTTTACAATGGAAAATTGTATTCCCAAATGTCTAAACCACTCTCTCCCTATTAATTGGCTTATTTTTTTCTCAACTACATCTGGGTCTCATTTTACATGATAGATAGGTTCCTCAGAAACATGCGCAAATGAAATCATGCAAAAATAAATGTAACTTACCTTGAAAAAGGGGGGATACGGACTGTGAATTTTCAAAAATCGCATAAAAGCAAAGCACTAATGTAAAATTACTTTAAAATTCGCGCAAAAAAAAAAATAAGGAAATAAAATATGACTAATAAAAAATTTCAAATTTGAAAAAAATTGATACAAGACAAACTTTTTTAACTATAATATTTAATTTTATTCAAAACAATATATTTTTATGCATAATTTACAGTAATTTACATTTTTTACACACATTTTAATTATTATCACTATTTGCCGATAAACAGGTTCATTTGCAAACTGGTAAAAAATCAGATTCTTCACAAGAGGAAATACAACTAGCACCAATGTCACTCTCATGTTGTGTTAATGGTTTTCTGGTGACAATGTAATTAGTAATTAATCTAACAACTAAAAATTAAATTCTTATTTTTGTCTTTAATTTTTTAATTTTCAATTTTAATTGTGCCCACTGCTATTACTCACTTTTTAAAAATAAACTTGCGGACACTAAATGATTAATAATTGATTACGTTCTTTTTTAAAAAGCAAAAACAGAATGTGATTTAAAATGCAAAATTAAAATGCACAATGTTTGAACAAATTTACGTTATAATCTTGTAAAATTTAATGTGTGTATACATAAAATGTGGAAATCATGATTTTTAATTTCATTATTGCATAAAATCTTACTATTATAAAGCACTGAAAATATTGAAATCACTAAGATGAAAGTTGAATTCCAATAACGTGCTATTACTTTCAATATGATGTAAGTGTGCAAAATTTATCATTTAAAGTAATACGCATTATCAGAGTTCAACTTCCGGAGAAATGTGAATCGCATAACTTCAAAATCGCGTTAAATAAATCCACGTAAAAAGAGACCCAGGTGTATATAGATTGGCAGTGTAAATTCTTTCTTTCAAAACACTACTGGAGCATCTACTTTTCCCATTATTTTAATAGGATTCCCATTAACATCTTTTACTTTAATGTCCACATTCTGTATTTTTACTTTTGTGTTGGCTTTTGATATTTCTTTCCAATCGTTTATACATAGCAGCGATATACCGGACCCACTATCAACTTTCATATTTAGCTCACTATTACATATTTTTACTTTTACCATAAATTGGTCTTGCCTAGGCATTATTATATTTTTTTTAATATTAGTTTCTTCATATCTATATCCCTTTTTCTTGTACATATCTTTTTTACAAGGCTTTTTACAGACTGCTGCTAAATGACCTTTCGCCCCGCAATAGTAGCAGCTTTCTTTCTTCCACTTGCACTTCTTTGATATATGCCCTGCTTTTCCACAGCAGAAACATTTTATTAATATCTTTTCTTCAGTCCTTTCCTGGTAATTTTTTTCAATTTTATATATTGCCATTTTACTGGGCTCTTCAGCTTTGTTTCTAAAAGTGCAAGCTTGCTCTATTATTGCTTTGTAAGCCATTCCCTTTTTAATAGCCTGTTTATACAACAAATCAGCTTTAGTTAATAATGTTTGGCATAACCTGTCATCCGCCATTCCCCATAATAACTGGTCTAGTAAAGCCTGTTCCACAAAATCTCCGTAGTCACAATCTTTAGCTAACTGCCTTAAAGCTATATTATAATCTTTTATTTTTTCTTCTTTGGCCTGCCTACGATTTCTGAGAGCTAATCTGGCAATGTGTTTAGAGGGCCTCAGACTAAAATAGTCCGTTAATTTTTTAATTAGTTCTTCAAAACATACTTCATCCATTATTGGCCCATCACCCAATTTATTCACAATTTCAATAACTTTTCGTCCAGCTAAACACAATAGAGCTGCCACTTTTTTGTCATTTTCCATTATGCTGTTTAGTTTAAAAAAAATTTCTAACTGCGTGATGTATAAAAGCCATTCATGCAGGTTTTCTATCCCAAACTCTGTAATACTGCTTTGCCCAAATGACATTTTACAACTTTAGTATTCTCGGCTGAATTTGTGAAAATTCTCTATATATCTCTTCACTCCGCACATAGTTTGTATGTGGCTGTCAACTGCACCAACTTTGTAATGTATCTTCCCTGTGAGAGAAACGACAGGGACAAACAACATACAATAAATTACTAAAATGAACAAATAAATAACCAGTATGAGAATTACTAATTACTAAGATTTATTTAGAAAATGGTATTAAACGTTTACATCAGTTTAACTTAACCCTACATAGAGCCCTGAAGGTGTACAAAATAATAAAAGATCGGGAGGATCTGTTATATTTACCCCTAGTCGGATTTTTGAACCTTCAGATCCGATAATCTGGGTTTTTCTCCCTCGTAAGTTCGATCTCAATCAGGCAAAACAGCAAAAAGACCCATGATCCTCTCCTACACAGTTTATATAGTCCCGCCCAATTTCTTATCAGTTTCCTCCAATCTCTGCTTCTTATCTATTCCAATTGTCTAATTATTTCCATTCTATATATTAAAGTTTGATATTCTCAATATTTTATTTACACAAAGTTTGACTTTCTAAATATTTTTATTTATACAAGTTTAACATATATATCTACTTCTGGAGTAATATTTACACAGTTATATTTTTTTACCATTAAACACAACACTTAAAACGTATTTTAATTTAATGTAATTAAATTAATTTGGCAAATCAAGTACTTGTTGATCTCAGGAATTGTTCAAATTATACGAACATAAGCACTAAAGTAAGAAATATAACAAAATAAAATAGAAAATCATAGCAAGAAATGATAATATAAATATAAAGTTAATTTAATGATTTAAAATATTTTATCTTGTTAAATTTCAATATCAAAATAGAAAGCAATCTTTTGAACTTAATATTTCAGTTGATTCAATAATAATGAAAAGAATCCTTAAGCAAGATTTATTATGCATATTTCAAAAATAAATACGTGTTTATCGAAACACGCAGAGATCTAACTTAAGTAAAAATTAACGTTGTAAAATGTATTATTACTAACAAATTGCTTGTATTTGAAAAGTTTAAATAGAGTTTAAAAGTTTCTATACATTCAACATTTACTAATAAATGACAGAAATAGTCTAATATATTATCACATATATAACAAGATTTTTGTTACAAGAATTTTTCACATAAAATATAAAAAATCAAATGATTTGTTAAAAGTTTTAGTCATATATTGTAAAAAAACACCCACCTATACATAAAATAATATCAATAAATAAATAATTAAATAAAAATATTTTTTTATTAGAATGTGAAATGATAGAGGCAATTACTTCATCCAAAGCAACCATCTTGAAAATGATTTATTACAGGTTTTAGTCATATATTGGAAAAAAACACCCACCTATACATAAAATAATATCAATAAATAAAATTATATTTTTTTATTAGAATGTGAAATGATAGATGCAATTACTTCATCCAAAGCAACCATCTTGTTTGTGATTAGTTAAGTTATAATTAAAAACTACTTGAAAAATTATAAAATTTCTTTTAATGAATACTCTTTGTTAAGATCAAATTCTATTGCTATTAATTAATAAGAAATGTTTTAATATTCTGTATAATGAAAAAAGAAATTTAATACTGTATGTTATGGTAGTTTGAAACATGATTTTACATTATCCTTTTTTATTTTTCACATTATACTTGTGCTAAGTAAAACATTCTTATTGAGACTGGATAAAATAAAAATTTTAATTTGTACTTTGATACTAAGTGCTAACATTTGCTCATCCTGGGAGTAGTTTATTAATTCTTCTCATCCTGTAGGAATAATTTATTCCAGTAAATTAATATTTATCATTTACATCATTAAAGATGCATGAAAATTTATTGAATATACTGTGAGGGCAGCTTACAAACTTGACCAAACCTATCCATGACATTCATGTCACCAATTGTGCCCATTCCAAACTTACGCTTAGTTTAAATAATAAGTTTCATTTAATATGCATATATACAATATTTTACTTTCTCAAAACATAACTATGTGGTTATGTGATACATATGTATTTTTTGCTTCAACAAACAATTAAAAGATTAAGTCATGAGAAACTACTTTTTTTGTTGTTGTTTCACATATATATATATATTATAACAATTGGGATGTATTGGAGTCTTATTGCATGTGCCATACAAGGGTGCCACCATGCCATTCGAACCTGGAAAATTTATATAGTAGGCAGATTCTTACTGTTAAGATCCAATTTTTATTTTATAAATATGACCAAAATGCCCCAGTCACTAGCTTGTGGAGCAGCAGAGATAGTGTATACTTTATTTTTAAAGAAAGAAAGATAATAAAAAATAAGAATAAGCCACTGCCAGAATAACAATACACAGAAACATTTGTTTTGCATATACATAAAATTCAGAATTATTTATTTTAGTATAATGTTTACTTTAGAATTTGATTTAATTTATATTTTAACTTTTTATTTTAGAAGTTCACACAGATCAATTAATTAATATTTTATTAGAGTGATGAGTATGGATAGACTACATAGATTGCATTCGAAAACCCTAGGCCAAAAGTTTGCAGTCAAACTAATGCCAATCTATCCAATATACCACTGTATTCAATGCAACATGAATACGACAGCACAATACCATACTGTCAGAAATGTACATCTGAACAATACGGTTATCTAGAAGAAATGTCTCTCATCCAGTACAGGAATACTTTGTCTGTCTGGTGAGAAGAACAATTAAAAAAAACTCCATAGGAAGAAATTGCAGACCTTTTTGCCGACTTACCTGCCCATTCCATAGGCTAAAGGGGTGATCCAAGGAGCAGGAAATACCATCTGCTTCCAATGGTCAGTAAGAAAATGAAACTTTCGCCCAAGTGCAGCATATAATGTGATCTTGCACGATTTACTAATTACACTGATACATCCAACCCATTAACCCAATTTAACTGTGAAACAAATAACCTAAGATTAACCCTCCCTTTAATTAAACTAACATAACTTTATGATTTATGTAGCCATCCCCACCCAACTTAAATTTAACATGATTTAAAAGTTTTAGCTTAATAAAAAAAATCATAGTAAATGCTCAAAAAAAAAAAAAAAAAATTAATGGAAATGATTTAAAAATACATATAATAAAAATAATTATTAATAAATAATTTAGTTTGGTCAGATAGAAATTCATATTTATATTTAAATACTGGAAAAGTTTTATAGGTAAAGTTTATTAGTTATAGAGTTCTTACATTTTAAAAAACAATCCATATTTTTTTAGTTGCTTGTAATTTGGATCCCGTGTTGTTTCTAATTCCCACAATGTCCTGGAGAGACTGGTATGCTGTTAGCCATTCTATTGGTATTTATCCGGACGTCCTTTACTCTAGCTGGTATAGCTCTTTACAGGATCTTATTGCAGAACCCTGGTGTCTGCAATATAGGAAAATGATACTTCGTTTCTTTTTTCTTTTGGAAAAACTTAAGGGATTGAAAGTATGTCTTTTCAATCCCTTCTCCTTCAACTCTCCCAGAACTAACACATATAACGTACCTCATATTTTATTTCCAATCTTTTCCTTTTTATATTAAAATTGGGGATTAACTGAACATGACATCATGATGATGATGATTCTTTCACTGTGGTCCATTTCCTGAGGAATTTTTATTGGCTATTCTGTTCTTGTTTTCTCTCCTATCTGACTGTCAAGAGGTCAGTGATAGCTGCTTTACAAGCAGACATCCTGGATTAGTGGGTTCACTTTCTGGCTGATGCTATGACACATGAGAAAAAAATTATAAATTTTGAGATGCCCAAGGGCTAGTTTACGTAAGACTAATTAAAAAATAATCATTTTCATTTTTAGCTTTTTACACAATAGTAATTAAATTTGGTACATTTTTAAAGTCAAATTTTTATCTTTAAATCTTTAAGTTTTTGTTGAAAATTTAGTTTTAAAATACTTTATTCTTTTTTAATAAAGTTTTCTTTTAACCCTTTTTCCCTTTCGGAGGAGACTCCCTTTCTACCTCATCCTCTATCTTTCTTCGTTTTTTTCTATTTATTATTTTAAAATTTATTTATATTTGTTTTATAGTTTTTTTGTTAGGTGGGTGCGTTCTATGTATTTTTTTGTTTTATAAAAAAAAAAAAAAATAAAATTAAAAATTAAACAAAAAAAAAATAGGGATTGTTTTTTGTGTTTGTTTTTCTCGTACACTCCGTAAAGATTGTTTGTTATGGAGAAAGAAAATAAAAAAAATAATCAAATAAAGAAAAGAAAAAAGAAGAGTGATTTTTTTTTTATTTAAAATAATTTTTAATTTTATTTAATAATATTTATAAAAATATTATAAATTTATAAAAAAAAAAAAAAAAAAAATATTATTAATATTAAAAAAATTTATATAAATATATATAATATATAGATAATGAAGAAATATATATTTTTTTCTTTTAAAATAAAATGTAATTTTTTATTTTTATTTTTATTTTTTTGTTGTAGAATATAAAATATTATAAAAAATAAATAAAAAATTTTTTTAAAAATAATTTTTGTTTTTTTCTCCCTAAAAATTTAAAATTTTTTTTATAAACGTTTTAGAGGGGATTTTGATTTTATGGGGGTAAGGTTTATAAAAGGATTGGGCTTGGTTTGGGGGGGGGGGGGAGGGAGGATTTTTAAATAGCGGTTTAAGGGTTAATAATTTTCTATCTGTGCAATTTTATATATATATACGAGTTTAGATGACTTTTAATTTTTAATTTTTAAAAACAAATTTTTGTTTGCAAACTTTTTTTTTTAATTTCTAATTTTATTTTTTAGAATAATGTAACAGCATGTGTGCCCTTTACCATATATAAATAATGAGGTAAATACCAATTAATGAAAACATACAAAATTAAACACTTAAAAAACATAGTACTAATATAAATATATATATCAACTAATAATGAACTTGACTTTACTGTCTTGTATTACACTAGTTTGAGCAGTACAATGACATGGACTGACATTTATTAACTATGGTAATGCACTGTCAAAGCAGTCACTATGTAAACAAGTATGAGAATGAAATAATATTTTTATTAAATGACTTAAATTGATTATCATTGATATAATATGCACAACAATGAGCAACTGTGGCAACAAAAAAGGAAATAAAATTTTTAATACACTAGGCCAGGGCCATGCAAACTACTGCCCATGGGACACATGCAGCCCTTGGTGTGCATTTGTGCGGACCACTCATAAGTCTACTGTGATAGCTTCCAGTTAATAATTGATGTATATATATATTGGTTTCTTAAAAATAAAATAATATTGTCTCAGTGAAACTAATTTTTAAAAAACCATTTATAAAAACCTGGTTTTTTTTTTAATTGCAAACATAAACGTTGAACTGAAATGCATAATCAGTTATCTTTAAGTTTGCTTAATTAATTGGCTTTCATTTAAAATTGGAAGAGAAAAAATTTTAAGACTTATTTAAATACAAAAACTTGATTCATAATATGTATATGACATGATATTTAAAATAAGATAAATCAATAAAACAAATAAACAAATGCTTCTTATAATACTTCTATTTATTTTACTTGCAGCCCGCTAGAAGTGCTATGAAAGACAATGTGGCCCTCAGTGAAAAAATTTTGCCCACCCCTGCACTAGGCAATGGAAACTACATTGGATATAAAAACAGAATCAATTTATATACATCAACTTTGAAAATTACATACATGCTACAGAAAGTCAATATCTTTAGAAAAACATTTCAAATGCTATAGAAAATGGATATACCATTCCAGAGAACTGATGTTTTCGAATATATAATTTTAATATAAGATCCCAAGAAGTCAATGAGATATTTAAAGTGAAGAAGGATAGAGAATTTCATGTGATTGAATAAAATTAAAGAATTGTTTTAAACTGATATTAAATAAAACAATTATAACAAATCTATTCAAACACAAACTTAAGAATAAGAAAGATCACCAGTATTTGAAATAGAACTATGAAATAATCATTTATTGCATGTAAAATCTATAAAATGTAAACCATAGCTGATTTAAAAATGTTATATATAATTAACCACCATGCAATGTTTTCTGACTAAATTGCCAATGTCATAGGTGGATTGTTGTTTTCCCTGCCATAGAAGCATGAGAATTTCCTTTACCTACTCTTGAAATGAAAACAGGCAAAACTTTTCATACAGTAGTGTCACTCAGTGCAAGCCAGAGTAATCAATGTATACCAGAAGGCTTGTGCATAAAATCCCTATCTAGGCCTACTCATCCAATATACCCAGACTAGCTCCTTGCTGATGAAATCCACAAGCTAGAAATTAGTCTGGGGATATTGGATGAGTAGGCCTAGTGGCACTACTGTATGGAAAGTTTGTTTTAATAACAGTTAAGAGCAAGCATAAGAAATGTTGATTATGTGATGTTGAGTCTTGAAATGCTGAAGAAATACCTTTTGTACCACATGAAGTGCTTACTTATAGATTGTGGAAAGACTGAGTGAGGGCCAATCCAGAATTATTTCAAGTGTACAATGAACAGGTGGCAATGAGTGACCTGCTCTTTGATTAAGGATAACTGTTTGTAATGCATGAACTATGTACATAGAAGGACTTTTGCCAGATCATCAACTTTAATCAAATTGATTTAAAGAGACTCTGAATTTTTAATTATGTGTTTTAATTTTATGACTACTTTTGTAAATATTTTTTTTTTTACGTTTCATTTTTTTTCATACTTGGAAACGCAAAACTTTTGGGATTTAGTTTTTTGGGAAAGTCCATTTTAAATAGAAGTTGAAAATAGAAAAAGGGGATGGTTAATTTTAGTTGAAATTTTCTTTTGTAAATAAAGTTTAGATTAGCATTTCTCCACTCATAGTGATGTGACATTTGATCATTAACCACATAGTATTAAGGTAAGATTTTATTATGATACCACATTAAGTACAGACATTATAATAGGACAGAGTTTATATTGCTTGTTACATGTTAATTAACAGTTGTTCTATTTGTTCTGTGTAAATAACTAATCTCCATGAGTGAATGACCTTTACTATCATGTTAGGAATTATACATAGATTTGGGGGGGGGGGATCCCAAGGAAATCAAGAAGAGATGATTGGATTTGAGCTGTGGTGCAAAAGTAGACATACCAATGGAAAAATTTAACTTAGTTATTTAGATTTGTGTTTATGCTAAATCAATTTTCTTTTTGTATTTATTTTTGCTTGAACTTTGTAAGTAATTGGTGTCATTAGCATAAATTTCTATCAAGTGGAATATGGGTATGGTAACATAAACTTGTTAAATTACTGCTAAATGATTGAAGTCCATTGTTGACACCCATAATTATAATTTTTTTATATATTGTTAAAACATTTTTGAGCTTATTTTGCTTTTGTTCTGTAATAAATATTAATGAATTTTTAAATCTCAATTTGGTCTCTTGTTTATTAAATCAACTTTGTATTCACTTATTAGTCTACAGCCTCAAACATATACACACATATGACATACTTATATAATAGAATTGAAATTTACTTGGGTGATTACTAAATATGTCATACTAATTGTAACCTATTTAGAGATGCAGGTAGTTGTCAGTTGGCATTAGTGCACTCCTGTTAAGAGAGTCAAAAGCAATCCTCCCTGATTTTAAATACTGTGGCATAATGGGACCAGAAAGGGGTGAGAAGTGAATGAACTAACCTAAATTGTTGAAGCAGTCACTCTGTAGTCAGAGTGAGCTTTGTGTTTTCTGTCCTCAAAACTAACAATCTACAAGGGTTCAAACCCAGCAAGCATATTTAATTTACTAACAGTGCCATCGCCTTCCTATATAACAAATGTTTATAATTTTGATTTTGTTACTTTTAAATATTTTGATACATTTTTTTTTGTAAAAAGAAAAATTTGTAATCACGTAAAGTTTGTCATTTATTATAAAATTATTTGTATTTAAATTCCAATTTTGTAGAAATGTAAAAGAAAGAAGATATAACTAAGATGGCAGGTTCAAATTAACCCATTGTGAAATTTTCCTTCACTAATTAAATATTTTAATTAAAAAATTTTAAAATTTAATCAAGTATTTTAAAGCTCGGCTTTCATTAATTAAAATAATATTTTCTTATCATTGTTTTTTTTTACCTTTTATAATTTAATCATTTTAACTAAAAATATTTCGCTAATGGAATATTTTTGTTTCATTTATTTTTATTATTAAATTCTTTCCGGCTGGAATGTGATTGAACCTTATCAGCTTCTTTATCATACTTTTAATTAAGAATGTGCTGCAATTTGGCAAAGAATTTATTAATTGTCTTATCTGCCTCTGGGTCAATTAACAGAGCAGTCCTGTAATAGTTTGGGGAGTATAAATAGAGTACATTGGGGATAAGGGCTCACTTTGCTCTTCTCTTTTTTCCATTTCTTCTTTTCCGATGAGAACAACAAGAAAAAAATATATAGTGACAAGCGATTCCAGAATGCAGTTGAGTAGGGAGCCAAACCATCTTTTCCTGTACCTCTCAGGGCTGTCTCCAGAATGCTGCCATGAAACTCCTGCCATGAAAGAATGCTGTCACCAGTCAAGAAGTGGTAATGATCATGTTTGCTGACCACCAAGCTGATCCTTATAAACCAAAGCCCAGAAAATGAACCATCCAGCCATTCACCCAGACAATCCATATCTATGTAAAGTTGTCTGTGGTCACCTATATATATATATTAATTAATGTTTTTTTATATTTATATACAACCTCTACCATGTAATTGTAATCATATTTTTGTGACTCTCTATAGTCCTATCAAATCTGTATGTAAATGCTCACATCTCTCTCTCATGCTTTAAATCCTATATTTTATTTTAGGGTGGTAGAATTTTATTATTATAATTATTGTCTACTTTTATTAAATATGTAATTTATATGCCAAATCAACTCAACTCCATGAGCCTATATTTTATGTTAGGCAGATTATTATTATAATACTGTCATACGTATATTTACTGAGTATAAATTTAATATTATTTAAGAATACTATTACTTAAATTTCAGTTAAGATATTTTAAATAATAATGACCGTCACTCTTCTTAAATGTAATTATCATTTATGTATAGCGCCTTAAGCATGATAGTGTTAAATAATGCTTACTGATTCCAAATGCATATGGAACCCATTTAATGAAGGGAAATGTAACCATGTGTTATTAAGACATTCATATAGTTTTATATTTGAGTTATTTAATTTGGTTTAGTATACAAGTCATGTTGTTATGCCTGATTAAAACTTTGTGTTTAGGCCATTAATCATTTTGACATCATTAAAGATGTATCGATGTTTCATAGCATTGCCACATAGGTCAGCTATCATTATTATTTATTTGCTTTATCATATTTTGAGGATCACCAGGAACTCCGAATCCTCCATTTTCATTTATATACATTTTAGCTGGCATTGTAAGTGCCCTAAGACACCTTTGGAAAGAGTAGCAGAAGGTCTGAATGAGATGATCTCAGGACAGCCAGCCCATTGCATCTCTCTACCTTCCTCCCTTTCCACATATAGCACTTCCAGAAGAGCAGGCATACCTTTATTTCTCACATAAATGATGAAGTGTCTCCTTGGCTAAAAATGGACCGCACTGCCATTTATTATAGTATTTCAGAATAATGCCTAAAACTAATCTGTAAGCCATAATCTTGTGATATAACTAAACCATTTTTGTTATTTATTATTGTATTTATATTTGGAATGTCACTAAAAGCTTGCATTAAGCTATTTCCCTTAGACAAGAGACTCCCACATGCATAAATGAATTCTCCTTATTTTATTTTATAGTTCAAGAATTAAAATATAGCGTTTGTTATATTGAATATGAAAATATTCACGTATTTAAAATCGTTTTATAACTTTGTTGTTCAATATTTAATAAATGTACGGCTGTTAAAGACCAATTCACCTGACATCACAGTTATATACATGTAGGTTTCTTGTGTGATTGAAGTGGCATCGATCATATTTTGTTTAAATGCATGATATTAATTTATTCAGATATCAAAGTGTCTCTCATTGTAAATTCATTTGTGAAGGACACTAGTTAATTGCATATTAAAATAGGGTTCTCTTCTTAAACCCATTATATAAACTTTTAACTAAACATTGACATATAAATAACCCTCACTATATATATTAGTGTGACATCCCATAATGGTCACTGATGTAAGCATAAGGAAACTGTTCTAGCATGAACTCTATAAATAATGTACATTTAGAATAATCTTTTTATATAATATTAAATTAAAGTATATTTTAATCCTATCCAGAGTTCGAATCTTTATTTTGGTAAATTTTTAAAAATAAAAAGGTTTTATATATTAATGTACTATTTTAATTCTTCTATCATATCCGGGATTCATCCTCAACATCCCTAATTCAAGTCTCATGACTCTTCCCCATTGTGCATGCATCTGTTACATTGTATCTAAATTCAGTAAAGAGGTTTAGAATTAGTCAATTGAAGGAGCACGCAATCATTGTTAGGTACTTCATCACACCATCTCCAGTATTCTATCCAATGACCCAAAGTCCGACTATAGACAGATATGACCCTCTCTTCCAAATGACTTCTTCTGGACCATTACAATACATATATATATATATATGTGTGTGTATAAATAATTAATTCTTATGCATTTATTCTATTACTTTATTTTAAGAGCAATGTCTTTCCCAAATGCCTATCTATGTTTATTAATATATTATTTATAAATGGTATTCATTATCAAAATATCACATAAATGTTTATTTTTAATATTAAAAAGTCTCACAATTAGGTATTTCTGGACATAAAATTTTGCAATCAAAATTCATTAATTCTCTTATAATTTATAAATAAATAATATTTATAAGTAAATGAATTTTATTTATAAATAAGTTAATATTATTTAAAACAACAACAAATCATTTAATTCCCCAATTCACATAATCCCTAATTTACATAATATTTCATAATAAAAAAAGTAATCTCATTGATAAAAAAAAGCTAGAAATTGGGATGATGATAATGATTTAAATAGCAATAAAATGTAATCATTGATTCTCAAGTTTATGGCCAATAGCACTAAACAAAGGTATTCTTATTTTATAATATTTATATATGAATAAATAAATGATATATTCATTTTTATATATAAAAAAATAAAAAGCATAGTTAGCATTTGGAAAAAAAAATTTTTTTATTAATAATTCCACTTCATGTCATAATTCATTAGTGTTTGTGGCATAAGGATGCATAAGATCCATCATGTTGTAGATAATATATTCCTTTTTCCCACATTAATTTCAAAATAGCAATATGAGTTATAGTTTTTTTATAGAAAAAAAAGCATGAAAAATTTATATATGAGATTTTTAAAATAAATTAATAAATGCTTTCAGTAGTATAATATTAATAATTACATAATTGTCTTGATGTAATACTACTTTTAATTATAAAAAAAAAAAAATTTATCATACTATATTGATTACATTTTTAATCTTAATTTATAAAAGACATTGATCATATAATAAAATGTACAATGTATATGCTTTTTTGCACTCAATATATGTCTGTTCATGTACACACATGTGTATAAATAACTAGGTAAAGTCTTTATTTTTGTTTTCCATATTTATAATATTATTATTGAATAAAAATTTGCAAATAAATTAATATATTATCTAATATTTTTTTTGTTAAAAAAAGATTCTAAATTAGATAATTAAATATCAAAGATTCTTAAAGAAAATAAATGTTTTTATACTAGTTCTTATTGATTTATTTAATTTTTCCTTAAAAGCTAGATTTTTTTTTTTTTTGCATGTTTGAAAGTTTGCATTATTATGCTCACTTTTTTAAAATGTGAACTTTTATTTTTTGATAGTAATTAGATTGATTTATATTGTTTCTGATTTGTAAACTGTTGGAAATAATGATTAAAGAGAAATGATATCTTTATTTAAAAATTATATATTGTCTGAATGTCAATATGATTTTGTCTTTTGAAGAAATAAATTAGATACTTTTTATAATCATACACCCAATTTGAGATCATTCCTAGAGAATGATCTGCTTATCTAAAGTGTTTGACTGTATCTCATCAAATTTTACTTTTATTTAAATATCTATATTCATATAATTTTTATAGACTTTTTGCTTTTTGTCTTGTAAGTTAATTAAACAATAAAAAGCAGGCAACACATACATCTAGGGTTATTAATTCTTTACAATAATTGGGCATGGCATGCCACAAGGTTTAGTTTTGGCTTGTATTTTGTTTTTAATTGATATAAATTATATATTTTCATTATATTTAGAATCAAATATTTATATGTTTGCAGATGATTTTGTTTTATTTTGTGTGATGTAATTTTGAACAAATAGTTAATGATGATGTGTGTTTTTAATTAGCAAATTGTTATCTTTTAATTATTTAGAAGTTAACTTGAATAAAATGAAAGTGATACATTTTTTTTTATAAATTTAATTCATATTCTCTTGACATTATTATTTGTAATTATTATTTGCATTGCAAGAATTCTTGTGCTAATATTTGTTTATTAATAAATATTGTTATTTAGGTGTATTTATTGATTCTAGAATATTCTCATCAAATCATATTGACTTTTATTCATTCTTGTTTGTGCAAACTAAATTATATATTCATCCATTCTCTAGGTTTTTGATTCAATCAGCTTTAATTTCTATTAGTACACCATCATCAAAGCTTATTGTGTTATAATATCTTTGTATAAAGAAAATATTTTATTTTTGTAGTGTCTATTTTAAAATACATATTATTTTTATCAGATCTTATGCCAGGTCTTTTAGAGATATTTATGGGATTCATAATTTACTAGATGTCATTCATTTATATTGGTGTATTGCAATTCTTGATACATATATTATAGATTTTGCTTTGATTTAGACTTTCTGATGTAAATACATAATTATCTACTAAATATTAAATAACTATACAAAATTTTCTCAAGACTCCCAGTCATAATTAACTTAATTACAATGTCCTAATTTATTTAATATGCTTATGCAAAAATGTTCTTTAAATTTAACTGACATCAGTTAATTAAATGTTCATAACATTAGTTGTATTATATTAAATAATATTTTGTTTTTAATCAGATATATATATATATATATATATTATGTTTTATATTTGTATCTGTTACATGTTAAACTCCTCATTCAAGGTTTTTTTTTTAAATGTAGTTTATATTACTGTATTATTTACTTGTTGTTCACTGAATAAATAAGTAAATTCTTCTATTGTAAGAGTTTCTTATAAAATATAATTATATCATCACAATAAATATTACATTTATTGTTTATTTAAGATAAATCTTGGCCATTTTTTTTGATATCAAGTTAATTTACAATTGTGTTTCAGTTAATTATCCACACCCAATACAATTAGTCATCTAATATAAATCAGTAAAGAGATATTTAGCTAGAAGATAAGGGTCACAGATGACTCTAGATTAATGAGCTAATTATTGATGCATTAACTGCAAAAAAAATATGACTCTAATATGCTACATTTTTTTATTAAGTTTAGCTTTAAGAATAGAACCATTAAGATATGACTAAGAGTGTAATATCCCTGCTCTTCATGAAATATTGGAACCACTTTTCCAGAGTGTAAAGCCAACTACAGCCAAAATGTAATACTCATGAAAACAGTGAATAAAAAATGATCATGATGATAATGATGGAGCTTATTTAAAAAAATAAAAAATATACATTCTTATTAAGATAATATCATTCTAAGCTTGAGGATTGTTAAATTGAGTTTTAAATAAACTAAGAATATATTGTCTAGTGATTACATTGATTTGTGTTTGTTTCTGTAAGTATATAGATGTTTTTAATTTTAAAAATTAAATTACATGCCAAATTTTTTGTCTATTATTAATATTTTTGCAATTTATGCAAGACTTAGTTTTAATGTACATTATGAAGATTGATTTAGAGCCTGAAAATGAATTTCTTTTTTATCCCTATGAGTTCACTATTAAACTTAAAAAGATTTCAATACTAGATAAGATTGAGATCTAGAGTAAATGAAATTGAGAAGAAAATGTTATGATTATAATGTGTATTTCCTATTTGAAGATCTCGTTTATTGTCTATTGTCAGTGAATTATAACTTTAAGAAATAATAGAAAATCAAATCAGAGAAGCAGAAGAATAATTTGATTAATATGCACAATTGAAAATTTTATCTCTTTTTTTTTCCTTGCATATGATATAAATATGGATTTAGAATATACTTGTGCAATAACTACTGAATGCTTAAAAAAAATAATGCCTTAGCAGGTTTTGCAATTCTTACATGTTTTAAAATTATAAAATGTCTACTAATTAATCTACTTTCAAAACAGATTACATTTTCTTCTTTAATGGAATATATTTAAACTTTTAAGAATATAAAAATCTTAATCTGATAATGTCATTTGCCAGATCTTTTTGTCTATATTAAGATCTTAGAGCAAAATGAAAAATAGACTCCAATTTATTTATAAAAGTTGTCCTGAAAATAAATTGAAAATTAGTTAAGTTTGGACTGTTATCATTTGATTATATATATATATATATATGAAATAGAACCAATTATATCAGTAGCTGAAATTCAGATATAAAATATTTCTATCACCAAAATGTTACATTATTTCAGCAGTATTATAAAATAATGTAATTTATTGGTGATAGTACTATTTTGTATTTGAATTCTAGTTAGCAATATGCAACTGGTTATATATTTTTTTATATTTATGTTAGGAGTTTTCAGAGTTTAAAATGACTATTGCAGTCTTTCTTTGTATGCGTATTGGAAATATGTTTGTTTATTATCAATTAAGCTCTTTTCCGATTTAGTTTCATGTGTTTTGTTTATATAGATCTGAATTTCAATAAACTTATCAACTTTGCATCCTTTGGGTAAGAGATTAAACCTTTTATCATTGCAACTGTATTTACACTTCATATTTGTTTTCACAAATAGTGTTACTGAAATAATGCAACATGTTGGTGATAGTAATATATATATATATATTAAACATTATTATCCAATATGTGTCTTTTTTAAAAATTTGAATGTCACTTTCCACGCATGAATTTGTTAGATATTATGTTGCACATTCGGCAACACTTCTTTCTTAAAATGTATTAGATCTGCATACTGTAACAGTTTATAATTCAAAAAGATGTAATCGTATTATGTGGAACTTTTTTTACGGCTCTCTGGATTTAAATTCAATTGAAACAAATGCCTAGATACTAAGTGTAAACATATTTAACATATACAATACATTTATTAATGTATTTTTTTTTAAAAAAAAATTCGGTATTAATATTTGATTTTGTTAAAATCAATTATCAGTTCTATTAGTGTTTTAAATTAAACTTAATATAGAAGACAAAAATGGTTTTTTTTTTCCATATGTCATAGCATCCCCGGGAGGCAATCCCGCAACAACCGTCTGCAACCAATTGCTTGCATGTAAGGCAGATGCGCTGACCTCTCAGCTAACAAAAATGTTATTTACAGGTTAAAAATACTCCAAAAATAATTTAATTCAAATATGTATTCATGCTAAGTTTTTAAAGATAAAAGAATTTCATAATAAATGGTTTTTAAGTTTTAATAGATTCTTTGTTATAATGATATTTAGCAATTTTTGGGTCTTGCTATTGATGCAGTGATAAAGCAACTGACTTGGAATCAGGTGATGACAATTCAACTGCTCGCAGTTCTGATGCCTGAGCAATAAAGCCATTAGGCTTTTTTTATTGGTTAGATCAATGTTTCTCTGTTAAGCACCATGTATACATTTGATTATATCCTACACATTTTTTTGATATATCCAATATGATAATAGACCAGCTTGGAAAGACCGGTTTGAAATTATCGCCTCTATTTTGCCCTCACAAATGTTTATAAAAAGTGTATAAGTTGAAATGACATCAATGCCTGAAGAATTGATGTTTGTATACTTAAGAGGATTTTCATTTAAGATGGATTTTTTCTTTTTGAATTTAATGTACCCCCTCCCCTTTATTACTACTACTGTTTTTTTTTTGAATCCTTATCCATTTAGTATTAGAATTAGAACAAAAATGTATAATAACCTTTTAAAGAAATTTCTCTATTATTAATATTTTTATATGTGTTATACAGTTCATTTTAACTCTTCTTGATAATTAAAACAATTTAATATTTGTCTTAGTGTTGCTGACTCATGGCCATATTCAGATGATCTACATGTTAATTTTATTGATAGATTTTTTTTTTTTTAATATTATTATTTAATCCTAATTTATTAAAATTGTTTAATGCATTAAAAAAATTGATTTTTTTTGCATTAATATTTAAGTTATATATTCTACATAGCAGAAACAATACTAAATTGCTTTTTTAGAATTTATTTGTTTCTTATTCTGCTATAATGTGCAATTTTTTTTTATAAGACCATTAATAGTTTAGGTTTTAATGTTGTTTTGAAAGAAACAAAAAAAATTAACAAAATTATAACACATCTGACTGCCATAAAGATTTTTTCAGGTCACAAACAGGCTTTTATGATATCTAAATCTTAATAATTCAAATACTCTGGTATCTGTTATTATTAACTAGAGAATAAAATTCTAGTTAATTTGATTAAATTATATAAGGATTGATACAGTTCTTGTAAGAAAAATTAGTAATATGATAATACAATATCACACTCAAGTACTTCTGGGTATCATATCATATTCCTATAGGTGTTCAGCTTATGTTTATCTTTGTTTTACCTTCACTTTATAAGAGAGAATTTGGAATTTTTAAAAAAATAATAATAATAATTTAACTAGATGTTCAACATACTACTATAAATTATTGATTTAGAATATAGATTTTAAAACTACTTTAACTATTGATAAACATCATAAGAATTCAATCAGGAGAAAAATTCACAAGTGACTTTATTTAGTCTTCTTTTTTTCTTACTACAGTTATAGACTAAGCAGTCATTAATTGCATAATTTATATTTCTCATTTAACCATATCTACATATATAAAAGACTGTTAATCCCATTTATTACTTAATAGAGCTTAAGAAAGCTGATGATAATTCTTACTGATGATAATTCTTACGTACTACTGATTAACATAGGCAAACTACTATCCTAGCTTGTAATTACTGCTTAGCTTACAAAGGAAGCAGGAGAACGTGCTACTCTATTTAAACAAGCCTAATCCCATTTATATAGCATATTAATATAACAACTATGAATAATTCTGAACCCACTAACGAAATTTAGCTACATCTAAAAGTATCAACTTCTGATGGCTTTAGTATTGGATCTAAAAAAAATGAATTTGTTTAAAACCTCCCAATAAATTCACTTTTTAAGTTATAAATCTTACATTGTTTAAAGGAATTTTTGATTCAACTTTCAGAAAAAAAGATCTTGTTTTCAGATGAATCATAGATAACAAAATTATATACTGTGTTAGTGATAAACTTGATCAATTTAACAGCTCTTTACACATTTTCTGTCAGGCAACTTCTTTTGTGATATTTGATGGAGAAAAATGTAAAAGAGTAGACAGTCAATATTTCTCATGATAATTTTTAATTGACTATCCAGAAGTTGAATGTGGACATGTCTAAAAAGAAGCACAGTATTAATTAATTGAATCTATAAAATATGTAATAACTTTATAAAAAATATTAATTCAGAATATTTTAGACTATGGACTTCAATTTCTGTCTTTAATCTCTAACATTTACTTTTGTTTTTCATTGGTAAGAATCTTCATTGAAAATCAATGGATTAATTAAAATATTTGAGAAATAAGCCAAAAGATAGATTAAAATTCTCTGTAATCATAAGCTAAAAATATATATGTGACTGTATGCATCTCAAAATATGTACTGCTAGAATATAACTTTAATTATTATATTTAGTTTTAAACAGGAACGATTTGACACTTTTTTATTATATACATAAATATGCAACTGACGAGTGCTGGTTTAGCACGAAATATGTATATTGGTGATTATTTATCTTTTTAACATGTGAATGATCAAGTGTATAAGTGGTATGAGATAGCATGATGGACCCCCTATATATTATAGATATAAGTGCGGGTATGAAAAAGTCTGTTTTGTAGGAAGGGGGAAGGAAAAAAATCATATTTCAAATACATATTTTAAAAAATGTAATTATACCTGTATATGATTTGCTTTAAAGATATATCTCAAAAATGATTTTAGATTATACAAATTATAATAAATATTTTTATATAAGTCAAATATTTTTTAATGTACACAGTTTCTTCCAACAAAATTGTTTCTGTGGAAGACATTAAATTTTTTATCCCGAATCGTATTTTTTATAATTTCTTATAATATTCTAGATGCATAAGGGTTAAGAAAAAAACAAAACTTGACTGAAAAAGCCACAAGCTAAGATGAAGCGAATAAGCATGCTTTCACTTGATTGAGCAGCTTATAAAATGAAAAAAGAGGTTGGGCAACAGACTCTGTTTGCTTTAGACACATTTAGAATCTATTTACTTCAAATAATATCCAGTAAAAGTAATAAGGTTTCCTCTCCCAGCATCAATCTATCGTCATAAATTGCTTTTTTTAAAAAAAAGAAAATTTAACAAGAAAAATTATTTTCATATTTTATAAAATGAAGAATAACTTATATAGACATTATAGGTATACTGTAGACAAAAATATACATAAAATTACATTAAAAAAAAAAAAGATACAATATATGTATGTAAAAGGTATTTTACAAGTGAAAAAAATATTAGAGATTAATATACAGAAGAAAAATCTATCGTTTTGAATAAATAAGTCGGTGACTCCAAATGACTGTACAACCAGTGCTTACAAATTAAGTTTATGTGTGGATAGGAAAAATATATATAGAACATTTATTTTTTAAATGTGCGGTTTAAAGAACATTCCGATGAATTCTATAGAATGAAAAATAGTTTAATACACTGTACAGGCCTACCTGCACATATAATGTAAAAAATATAAGGATTCGAACTCAGACTTTCACACGACCTTCAACTCTCTATGCCATCTCAGATTGCTGACTCATCTAATCACACACATGTTGAAAAGATAAATAATCGCCAATATTCGTATTTCATTCTAAACCAGCAATTATTTACCATTCCCACATATATATATAATCAGTGCTTAGCTTTATATTAACATAGTCAATCTTCATACTTTAATGAACAGACCTTCAAACTACTTCAACCCTCAATTCTTCAGCTGTCCATTTCATTGAAAATCTGATGATCGAACATTCAAAGCCCATGTTAGTGCCAAAGTTGTCATCCTACCCATGTTGACATTAGTCATTCTGACCCCTTATGTAATGGAGAATAATCCATTTTACATATATATGCGAGAGATGGACATGGAGAATTGACAGTCGTGTCAAAGTCTGAGTTCGAATTCCTTATATAGAATGAAAAATAGTAAAAGTAAGAAAGAAAATGAAATACAGATTTTTTTGTTTGTTTTTTTTTATTTAGGATTTTAAGATGACAATGAGAAATATGATGACAGGATATTGGAACTAATGAAATTATCACTTCAGAATGATTTTATAATACTGTAATGGATGAAAACAAATAAATGGGTTTTTTATATAGTGATATAAAAAGATTTGGAAGGAAACAATGCTTATTTTGGCTATCAGAGATCCTAAGCATATACTGGTTGTATGCACAGAAACTTCTGATTGTATTCATAAATAATTCAGTCTACATCCATGCCCAATATTGCATATACTTATAACTACTATTTTGCTTTGTTGAAATAGAAAAAAACTCACACCTTGTTTTTCACCTGATTAAAGAATCAATAGCCAAAAAATTAATTAGAGAAGCTTATAGACATTGTGGCTATCCAATGTTAAAAGAGTTTCTTTATCTAAAATACACTATGATACAATAAATTTTATTTCTTTATATTACAATGATTGAATAATAAAATTGTATGTTCCTCTATAAAATTATTTATTATGATGAACAAATTAAAATATAAATAAGTTATAAAAAAATTTTTTTATATGAATTCTAATCATTGTTATTTAAAAAAAGTTTGTTATCATGTTGCAATGTATATATTCTAAAATAAAAGTGATACTTATTAAGAAGCAACAACTTAAAATACAGCCCAAAAGTTTTGTTACAGGGTGGAAGAATAATTGTTATGACTGTAGAAATATTCTTAATATAACATAAAATATAAAATACGACTTTTTTTATTTTTTAAGATATGGCTTAATTACCAGTCTTGTGTTAAGTTTATGGTCAAATCTACTTTTAATATAGCTGACAATATAATTATAAATATTAAACACTGTAAATAAATACACTAATTACATTTGTATATTATAGCTTTTTAATCAAGAAATTTTTGAATATAAATTATTATTCAAAGTTAGATATGATATAATCATTATGCTTAAATTATGAAAAACTTTTATCTATATATTTGCTTAATGTTCCTATTTTAATCAGCTCCCTCTAGTACATTCTAAAAGAAATAAGTTATTTATTACATTTACAATAATTGCATTAGCAATTTTAAAAAATTTAAGACAACAGTTTTTATGTTTACATTTATATGATATTGCTAATTCCTGAAATTATATTAGAAACAAAATTATATAATTTTCCATAATTTCAGCCATGTTTGAATGATTGATAAATATTAATTAAAATTTTCTTCTTGGGTTATTAGTCTGGAATTTTGGTCTAGTGCTATCTTTACCTTATGGATCCTAATCTGAAGTATTGCATTCTATGTTAGATCATTACACCTAAAAAAATTTATAAACTGGATTATACTAACTTTGTAAATTACCAACTTTTAAAAAATTATGGCTTTTATATTTGAACCTTGAGTAATATGTATGTTTCCACAAATTTAAAAAGAAATTAATGAATTATCTATTTGAGATATACAGATTTGGAGATATTATTCAAAGATGTAGGTTTACTTATTATTTTATTACGAGTTTTAGTACTATGGTTTTCACGATATTCTTTAGTTTTTAAATGTAATCTTAGCAAAAAAAAATAAACATTATCTGATTATCATCATCATAATAATAATGTAGCATTGTTATACCAACAAATATGATGTGTTTTAGGTAATTATATTTTAAATTTTCATCTTTTTTATCACATTTATATTATATATTCTATATACTTCACTTTTTTGGTTTTTAACCATTGAGAATTGACATGGAAAAATATAAGTAGAAGTTTTAGATGATTTTTATAAATGCTATCTTTTCTTTATTGGTTAACATTCTGGCTGTAGAAATCTAGCCAAAATATCATAATTCATGAACTTTATAGGGGTTTCATTAAAATAGTGCTTAGATTTTGTTGCTGTTATGTTATAATTAATAATGTGTTTGTATGACTGATATCACTTATAATGTATTTAAGCTCTAGTCCTTTAATAGTCCATCAAATTTCTATGCAATATTGCATTTGTGTCAAAGATTTATTCTTATCAAATTTCTTTAAAATGTATTAAATAAAATTAAAATTTTTTAAATAACAACTTTTAAAAATTATGTAAATATCAATCAAATTATCACATGAATTTCCCAGATTGTTTTTAACATCAATATTAAAAATAGCAATTTTATTTACCTAGTCTATTCCAGAGCCATCTATTGTAAGCTTGAATAAGTATCATAATTCCACGCAAATTCCCAGACATTTTTCGTTAGTGCTCTCAGTGTTTTTCATTGATGTGGGTCAACATTCAGAAATTAATCAAAATGTGACTTTACCATCTAAACTTCATTGATTGTTTAAGCTCACTATATATAACTCTGGAAAAGAAAGAAAAGAATGGGTTGATTCTATTTATACTACTTCAGCTCTGCCATCTATTGTAATTTTGAATAATTAAAAAGTTCTAGATAATATTGCCTAATAAATTCTTATCAAGTGTTCGTCCATCTATATTCTTATATTAGTTTCTGCTTATGCTTATATTTTATATAAAGTGAATAAATAACTTTTTTCTAATGTAAAATTTAAAAAATCCCAAATCTTGTGGTTTTTCATGAAACTTCCTCTATGGACTTCATTTTGATAAAATAAATTGTCACTTAAATACTGTTAAAATATTAAATATAACATATTTTTTGTAAAAAAGTAAAAATACTAAAGCAATTTTTTAATGAAATTACTTTCAAATTTGTATAAAATAAATTTGCATTTATACTTATGCTAAAATTAAAAACTTAACGAATTAAATAATGTATTTTAAATCTTACATTCTTTTTTTAATTTATAGCTATTAAAGTATTATATTTACAACATTAATTAAAAATATTGTTCTTATTAATTACACTGTTTAATTAAATAATGTTTCTATTATTATAAATTAAACTTGAAGTTATTTATTACTATACTGAATGTATTTTGAATTTTTCAAAAAAAATTTTGTAAGTAACATCTTACATGTAGTTATATATTATAAACTATTTTCTATCATTTAGGTAAAATTGTTGAAGGTTTTTAGAAAAATTCAAACTTTATATATACTTTTTTTAAAAAATACATTCAATAGTACCCAACCTATAACTAAAAGTAATTACTCTCAAATATACTTTCTGCAAAACTGTTGGAGAGAAATTTCAAATAACACTTTGAAAATGCACAATTTCTTTTATTGTTTAATTCATAAATTTGTAGGATGAAATATTTTGTAAGATATTCAGACTTACAATTTCTTTTAATCATTGCATATAGATAACACTCTTGTAGTACTAACTTCTAATATCATAAAAAATCGTTTATATCTGCAATAAATATAATTTCATCCCTGCATTTATTATTATCTAAATTCATTTCCATATAAGTTCTTTAGCACAGGCAAAAAATGTTTCACTTTTGCTTGTTTAGTGATTTGGATGCTAAATCAATATGAGATTGAGCATGTTAGGAGAGATTGGGGCTCTGAATAATTTATATGTGTGTATGATGATTAACTAATAGAATAAAATAATTAGGCAGAAAGCAATGTTATATCCACATTATTTTTCATATTTATATTATATAGAGTAAGAGTGTTACATGTTAGCCTTCCAACATTTTGTGGGATAGTAATTAGTGCACTATAATGTAATCAAAAAATATTCCAAATTTAAATCACTCTTGCCCCATGTTAAAATCTAATTTGTTGCAATTATTTAAAAATGTGTAAAACTTTCAGGCCAACCCATTTCACTATACATATATTTCACAATCAATCTTTTCTCATTAGATGAGCTGTAAATTTGAAACAACTGGATGTTTTGATACTTATACATATCATAAAATGCAACTTGTTGCTTTTAAAGATTGATATAATTTACAATCAAGTATTCATACATATGGTAAAAAGTTTCTGCCCAACTTACTACTTTTTAATTTACTTGGTTACATATATCTTATAATACTTTATTAGTTATTAAAATATGTTTCATTTCAGTATACTAAATATTAATCCATGTACTGTGATATAACTGATAAATATTTTCCTTTCTAATGTGTAAGAGGAATATAAAGAGGGGTCCCAATAACTTAGTCATCTGATTGGATAATTCACTCAATAGTGCAACTATTATTTACTTCATGTATAATCTTTGCCATGAACTATCACATACAAATATTTACAATATTTAATAAGGTATTCCATGTAATTTTTGAGTTACCTATCAAGAAAACACCCAATTAAAAAATGAGTAGCAACCTGAACAGACATTACCCAACAAAAATATTTTGTTTATCTAATTTTCTATAGTTCAAATCAAAACATTGTTGCTAAATTCTATGCATTCAGGTTGCCATTTCAGTTATTAATTGCTTATGTGATTAATTACATTATAATTGAATTTAAAATTTAAATATCAAACAATAGCTCATTCAGAACTTTCAAATCTTTATATCTATAAGCCTGTGAAAAATATTCTAATTATATATATAATATAGTTATGGAGCATTTCAAATATTCTATATAGATTTTAGCTAATATTGCACATTCAATATATATATATATATACACATACATACATATTGTGCCATCTTGGTTAAGATTAAAATCCAGAATCATTATATTTCTAAAAAAAAAAAATTTGTTGGCTTACTTTATTTTTTCAAATCTTTAAAAAAAGGATTAATCATTTACATTATTGATAAATAGTGATTAATAACATATAACATAAGCAATATTTGTGAATTTTTAATTATTAATTTTCTTTATTTTCAATATGTCAAATGGTATATCATAATAAAATTAATATTTTATTTTTATAAAAATTAATAAGTTAATTACATATTAACAGATTTGTTTATTAGTATTTTTTTTATTTACTGCATACATTTAACATAAATAAACAAAATGCATCATTCTTTATGCTTATTCAAGCTGTTATTACAGAGGCAAAACTTCCATACAGTAGCATCAGTGCAAACCAGAGTAATCTATAGATACAAAAAGGTCTAGGTGCAGTGCTGTCAGACTCAAGGCTTTTCACTGATGAAAGCCACAAGCTAAAAACTAGTCTGGGGATATTGTATGAGTAAGTACTAGATAGGAATTTTATGCATAAATCTCCTTGTATCCACTGATTACTCTGGCTTGCACTGGCACTACTGTATGGACAGTTTTACCTCTGTGTAAACAAAATTCAAGTATATTTATTTTCTGCACACAATTAAATCAGTATTAAAGTATGTGTATTGAAAATATTGATTATATATATGTAAGTATTTGGATAAATATTTTTTAAAAATATAAAATATAAATATATGCTCATATTTTATTTAAATTATGATTTTAAAATTATTTTAAATTGCAGATTTATTTAAGTAATTTTTTAATGTTTATTTATTATAAAATTAACAAACATTTTTTATTTCATGAAATGTGATTTTTTTTAAAAGACTTTACTGTGTGAAATTTAGCTAATCAAAACAGAGAGTATAGCAATGAACTAGATATGAATAAAACCATATAAACAATACCTAAGATAGTAATTTAAATGTGTTATCATCAGGGGAAAAGTATATCAACCCCTGATCTTAGATTGGCTCTTTCTTAATCTGGACATGAATAAGCAACATCAATGTATTATACATAACATTAATAGTTGGATTTTACTTAGGAAAAGAATAAAGTTTGCTCCAAAAGACTGTTTTTTGAAAGATCTGCTAACATTTTAATCTTATAATGTATTCACAGAGCCACTGTAATATATTAATTTATGTAATGATCTGAATGCTGCATATATAAATATTAAGAAAGAAACTTAAATAATACAATATAAAATTTATTATAGATTAAAATTTCAATGCTACAACAATGTTTATTATAAAATATCTAAATAATAGTCAATGCTAATATTAATCTAAAAATGAAAAATATTAATATCTCAATAGTTTGCTATGAAATATTTTATTTAAAATGTATATCTCATTCAAGTGGATAAAAATTTGTTCTAAATTCAATAATTGGGATAAAATTAGATTTCAAATATGCTTATTCAATATATCTTCATGTCACAGAAAGCATCATAGAACATTAATAAGTTTTAAAGATTCATGAACTTGAATTTGATCATGTTTCTGCAAATATTGTTATGTTGATATGTATTAATAAATATATTTTAATGGAGTTTTAGTTAAGGAGCATACCTGATAATTCTTGGATAAATTAAACAGGTCTATGTTTTCATTATTTATTTACTTTAGAATGTATGTTTGTTTATAGTACGTAAATATGTAAACAAACCAAAAAGAAAATGTAGAATACCTTAAAAACAAAATTTAAATCTTCCTAATATTAATTTTGTTTTCATTTAAAATCTTATAGTGTGTTTGATATTGTCTCATATATGTAAAGAGCAATCAATCTTAAGTATAAAAATTCATGAATTGTCTTTGTGTTAGTGTATATTTTAATATATATTGATTGTATCATAATTTCTGTATTAAAATTAATAATTTCTATTTTATAAACATGAAAGATACTTAGTTAAAAAATGTATATATAATTTTTAATATTTATTTATAAGTATTTAATTAAAGATAATATTTTCTTTCTGGCTTATTAATGTTTCAGTCACATCTACTAGATACAAAAATGAAAAATTTATACAACATGTGTAAATAAATATGACATATAATTAATTCATAAGCAAATAGCATAACAAAGATTATTTTATTTACTTATTAGCTTATATATTTTATTTATTTGTTATCTTTATTATATTAATAATTTTTTAATTTTATTAATTAAAATTAGATCTTGTGATTATTCATAGTTTATTTATTAGACTATATTTTAAGATCATTTTCAAGAGACTCTACATAATTTATTTGCATATTAAATTTAGCTAGCCAAAAATATTGAATAAACACTTACATATTTTAATAATTTATTGTATTATTGTAGTATTTCATTAGTTATGTTTTATTGATTACAATGAATAAATAACTAATAAAATTTAAACTAATGTTTTATTAAACACCTTCATGAATCTAATATATTTATTTAGTTTAAACTAATATATATTAGTGCTATGTTATTTAAACTTATATACCTTATATTTAATTAATCATTACTTTATAGATATTTCATACTAATACAATTTAGTATTCCAACTGAGTCTTAAAAAATATTTATTTAGTTTTATATATCTTTACATCATTATAAAATTTGGTTACTGAAAGTATTAAGCCTTTTATTTATTAATAGATAATCATTTTAATATCTTTATATTGTTATGGATATTGATACCTTAATACATGGTTTGAATTGATTCAGTTATTTGAGATAATAATACTTTATTGATTATGTTACAAAATTGGTATCCAAACAATGAGTTATTATTTATCTATCAATAATTGGTTATATAACCATAATTGATATTGTTACAGAAATTGGCATCCAACATTATGGGACATTTGATTAATTACTCATTCAGTAATAATAATTTATCTTATAAAAATATAAGAAGGTTATATCCATGTAAACAGAGATAACCTTTGCTTTTGATGTTGCCAGGAAACTATCAATTACTATTAAGTGACAATTTTCCTAAGCCTAAATAAGTTTTTTTCTTTCCATATAATAGCTTTTTTATTGAGATTTTATTGTTGAAGTAAAAGAACAAAAGAGATATTATAAGTAATGGAGAAAACTTATTTAGCCCCAGAGAGATTGTCAATTAATATTAAATGATAGTTTTCTGGCAAAATTAAAGGTAAAAATTATCTCTGTTTACATGGATATAATCTCTTTATTTATGTTCTTTAGTAGAATAACAATCCATGGAAAATATCTAATTCAATATTTATATATCTGTAAAAAACATATTATCCAAGTTTATCTGTGTATAATTTATTATTCTAAAAATAAATAAATTAGAGATTATAATAAATAAACCTCTTCCTAAAGTTAAACACACTCATCAAATAATTAATTTATAAAACTTCAAAAATATCTAGTTATTGTTGTATATCTATAGACCTATATATTTTGGAGAATTTTATAAGTCAATAATTTGGATAGAGTATTTAATGTTATATCCATATAATTCTATAATTAAAACACTTCTTTTCTTTTCAAAAACTTTATTTGATGTATATATATATATATCCACTTGTTCCAACGTTTCGACTATTTTTACTCTATAGTCATTTTCAAGGATCTAGAAAAAACATATTACATTATAACAAACTTCATATAATAAAACCAAAAAGGCCAAAAAAACCAAAACAATATAAAAAATATATATACCCCATAAAAATTAAAAATAAGTAAAATACATTAAAAGCAATTAAATTAAAACACAAAATATACACCACACTTACTTGACTCTCTTCTCAAAAAACTTTCCCTTTTTACATTTTCTTTTATCCAAAAAATCAATTGTTATGATAAAAGACTTAGTTCCTTTTTCTTTCTTATATACTTCAAAAATGAATTTATTTCCAAAAATAATTCTTTATCCATTACTTATCCAATTCTATTTAAAACAGGTTTATATCTTTTTATATATAAACTCTCTTTTACCATTCTTTCTTTATATAATCTAACCCCCTCCAACATTTTGATCTTAAAATCAGTATGTCCAACTTCCTTACTATGTATATTTACATTATAATTCCTATCTCTCAAATGCTGTTTCAATCTTGTCTCTAATTTGTTTTTTGTTGTACCAATATATGATACATCTTTATTATCTTTTTTACAATCCAAACATTCTATTTTATAAATACCATTCATGTTTCTAACATTCCTATTTTTTATCATATTACCTAAATTACATTTCCTTTTATACACTGGTTTCAACAATAAACCACATTCCTTACCATATTTCTTATTCATATCCCTCATTATCTTTTTAATCTTAAAAAAAAAGTACTTTTTGACACTTTATACCCACTATACATAAATTCCTTCTTTTTTTCTTTCTTTTTCCTCAATTTCCTCTCAATTTTGTCTATATTCTTTTTGCCACATAATTTATTAATAATCTTAATTAGATAATCATTTTTTTACTGCCTCATTTTTTATACACTCCATTTCCTCCCTAAATAACCCCTCCTCTGAACATAGATTAATTCCTCTAACTATTCTATTATTAACAATATTAATTCTATGTATGTATTCAATATCTGATTCCCAATTACTCAATAATCTATAAAAAGTATCTTTTCTAAAAATACTAGTCTCAATCCCTACTCTGTAATTTTTTATAACTTTTTTAATTTTAACATCCATATCATTAATTGAATTATTTATTTCTTTTTCCATTGTAAATTTTATGTTTTCCTCAATTGAATTAATATATTTTAAAAAACATTCTGATTTCCTTTCATTCCCATTGAATACCAAAAAATAATCATCAATATATCTCACATAAAATATAGGTTTGTATCTAGTATCACCAAAATATCTTTTTTCAAAAAAATCCATATATAATGATGCCAGTAAACCACTTAAACAGTTTCCCATACTCAGACTTTTACACTGTTTATAATATTTCCCATTGTATACAAATATAACATCCTTACAACATACACTCAACATATCATATAATAAATGACTTTCTATTTTAATATTCTTATTACCATCCTTGATATACATTTCCATAATTACTTCAATATCTTTATTTGGATCTATATTTGTATACATATTACACACATCTAATTTTACAAACCATATATTTTTACCTTATTGTTTTTTTTCTAAAAAAAACTTTTAATTCTTTTATAAATTCATATGAATTATTAATATTATTTCCTCTTTCTTTCTTTCCATATTTTTTTAAAACCTTAGTTAGTAGGTATAATTTATGTTAGTAGGTATAATTTATGTGAGTATATATATAATTATAATGCTAAAAAAAAATTAATCTATATTTTATACTGAATTAAACTTTATCGTACTCCACAATTATAATTATATGCTTATAGATATATAAAATTATATTCATAATTTGAAAAAAAAATAAAGAAAACAGAAACGTATTTTGATTAAATTTGTTTTAAGTAGATTCTGAGATTAGCATATTTTTGTTTTATATAAAGAGATAAACAGCATTCAATATTCATAGTAAAATAAAAACCAGATGTTCACCATTAAGTAAATTATAGCTTTTTTAAACTTGTGAATGCATATAATAACAAACTACTATGTTATTGCGTGAGCTAAAAGTTATTTTATCTTATTAATTTATTAACCCAGTTATTCATATTTCATTAATTATTTATTATCCTAATTAATTAACCATTTTAAACAAAATTTAAATAATAATAATAACAAAATATTACACTGTTATCAAATCATAGCTATTTTATTACTGCTCACTGAAGATGAAAGAAGGTACATTTACTGTAGTCAGAACTGACATAGAGCAATAAATATAAAATAACATTCTAATGGTTCACTGTTCGTATTGAGACAAAAGGTTTTTTCTTACATTGGAAAGTGTTTCAAGAGCAAATACTTTTCAAATGAAATGTATTTGCTAATAGCTGTTTTTTTTATATAATTAAATATGAAATACACTCAGTTTTTTTTTATAATAACCATAGTTACAGGTAATTGTAATTCTAATTCTTAAAAGATTTAAAAAAATATTTTTTCAAGATAACATTGCTTTAAAGTAAATGTATTAATTAATTTGAATAACAACATTCCAGATAATCAAAACAATATAAAAGAAGTAACAAAGATTTTTGTTATGCTTAATTAGTAGTTAAAAAATAAATTAACAAAATATATTAAGTGAATTTTTAACTTCTGGGTCATTGAAGATATCAGACTCCTTAACTAAACTTAGACATTTTTAAATTGATGTAATATTATTTATTTCTTACAATTTATTAAAGCACATCCTGACCTTTATTTTTAATAATTTATTTCAATGGTTTATTATTCTAAAGAACAAGAATTTTACTAAGAATTTAATATTAGCTACAGAGCTCATCCCCAAAAATCCAAATATAATCATTTGTTGATAGGATATCCTCCTATCTGTGACTTTGAAACAAGAATATATTTTTATGAAAGTAGCTTACATAAAGCATTATAAGCAAATTCTATTGTTTTCTGTTAATGTAATATTGTTAGAAACTGAAAGTCATTGTATATTTTATAATGACAAATTAATAAAATTATTAATTATTTTCTCAAAATCATTCACCACCATTTTCATCAGAAAGTTACAAGCACATCCTAGCAACAATAGATTAGATTTATACTCAACATACATATTCAGAATACAGAAAACAGTTAATCACCTATTAACTATGAAGAAAATTTTACCTCAAATTGAAACAAGAATTATAAGAACACCAACAATCAAGCCATTCTTATAATCAAAACCTTGGTCAATAATCATTGAGCCTATTACACCCACAAGCTTTAAAATATAACTCCACCAGGTATCACATTATTCCCGATTAGGTGAAAGTAGCATCTCAACAGTGTTAGGGATTAATAATAAACAATTCCTACAAAGGTACAAGCACTGGACACTTGAACCCAATTTATTTTGATTTTTTATCAAATTAAACATGAGATCACTACCAATATTAGAATTTCTCAAATATAAAAGATATTATAACAACAGTGATGTCATATATGGTCTGTGCCACAGAGAAAAAGAGGATGAAAATCATTTCCTGTTTCAATGCAACAGTATAGAACCTGCCAGAAATTATATAAATACAATGCATAGCAAAAAGAACAGCATCATTTACTCACTCATACAATCATTCCCAAATGCAAATTTTTCATAAATCTGCATCACTGCATTGACTTAACAAGGTATATATTTCTCTATCATAGTAATAGTTGAAGACACTCAAGTAATTTCAAAAATAAACTTAAAATAATTAAAATAAGAGACAAAATAGCTCCCACCAGATATATATGCAACATCTTGGTCTTTCAACCTGTAATGAGTTATGCTTATCATTTATTCTCATCATTGTCACCAAATCATTCTGGTTATTTTATCAATTACTGTCATTTTTTTAATCTTTATACAGTGTAATTTCAATTACTCATCTTGCACAACTAAGTATATTTTTTTGTAATTTTTTCCCCTAAATAAACTCCATTTGAAACAAAAAAATATATATGTGTGTGCTATTAGAATATTCATAGTGAATTTGATTAATAAATAGATATTAGTTAGTAGAGCTATACAAATATTCCGATTACATTCTGGTTATTTGCTTCTTCAATAAAGAACAAATAAAGTGAATTATTTTTCCTAATGCAGATGTTTAAAATAAACGGAAAAAATCATAGGATGATTTGTTTTTGTTGTTCAGTTATTATAAATTTTCTTTGTGATCTTGAACAAGTAAGTGGTTTTATTTAAATATTCAGATATTTTCATATTTAATATAAATAACATTACTTTGTCATATAAATCATTCATATTTGTTTATTATCAATATTGTATTTTATTAATATTTATTTAGTGTAATGTTAACAAGGGTTGCATTTTTTATCTAGAATTTTGATTTAACTTTTTAGCTCAAATTTTTCAATATGTTTGGATGAGGGGGAGGTTCTATTTACTGTTTCAACCCAGGAAGCAGCAAATGATATATATAGCTCAACTTATATAGAAAATTAACCAATATCATAATATAAAAAATTGCAAACATAAAACTCCCGAAATCATTTCTACTTAAATATCTTGTTTATTTCGCTGAACAAATAGAACATTTAATCAAGTTTTTATTATTAAAATATATTAATTAATAAAATATTAAATCCGGAGACTTAACACATTATTTGTTTTTATTTACAAATGATTTTTTATTCTCTTTAGTTGATTAATCTTTACTACATTTAACACTTTATTGACTAATGTTTAAAATAGATTTGAAAATAATTATAATTAGCTTTTAATAATTAATATTTGAAATAAATAAATAAGGTTATTTCATCTATGGGATTATTTATTTATTTATTATTTTAACAGAAGTAAAATAAATTTATTACAAAAGAAAGAAAACTAAATTAAAAAATGTAAATTAAAAAACCAAAAAATGTAAATGAATGACATTAAAATAGTTGAAAAAAAAATAAGAAGTTGAGTATATATATACATTTTTAAACAAAATGTATATCAACTGTTGCACATACTATTACATTAAAATTGATGAATGTAGAAATATTCTATTTCTTCATTAAGAACTTTTGAACTTTATTTAGATCTTGCTTTATAAATGCAATAATAATAATATTAGATTAATAATTTTACAAATAACATTAATCAAAAACACATTATCAATATTCTTAAAATTTTGTTTAATATTGTATCATATAAACATTATATAATAAAACAATATTTTGAGCAAACTCAATAGTCCTTCTCAAAGTGAAAAACAATTCCTAAAAAATATAAATTCATTTAAACAAATATATATAAATAAATTTAAAAAGTCAATTTTACACAAATCTTGTTTATGTTTCTGAATCAATATTTTTCATAAGTATATAAATCTGACAATTCATTTATTTTTTTTATATAATTATTTTCAAGGTATACAATCCAAAAAATAATACAAATTAATTGATATGTATCATACATACATAAATATCATATTAATATCAAGTTTATACTATTTATAAAACTACTAACTCATTTTTAATTTTGATAAATTCCACTATGCACATCATTATTAGTCTATTCCTTTTTTAGAAAATTTGCTAATGTAAATAAAGAGAATGGGTCAAAATTAGAGGTGAATTAATATTTTATAAATAATATACATATAAATGTGATTATTATAATAAAAAATAATTTAGAAATATAAATAAAATTTATCAAGATTTATGTGTGTAATTTTTTAAAAAATTATAATGTAATGAGTTAATGAAAAAGTGGTGATTCCATATCAACATTAAAATGTCATTACTAAATACAAAACTTAAATCGTTATACATAACAGTACAATTAGAGTAAACTTTAATGTTAAAAAACTTTCATTTAAATATAAAATTTATTAATTACTTATATTTCAACCTATGATTAATATTTTTATTATAATTAAAACAATACTTTAATTAACATAGAAACATTTCTTATAAAATATTTAATTTCCATCATGTTTTTATCTAAAGAAATGATTAAACTTTTTATTATCTAATAACTTATTCAATTTAAGTTTTTATAAAATATTATATAACCAAAATGTCAGCAGTGTGGTGGTGTGTATATAATAAAATATTAAACAAATGTTTAAAGATGGAGATATTAGGTTTTTGATATATTATTTATATGTATCTTATTATGTAAAGATGAGATAATGTAAATATTATTGCAAAAATAAAAGATTAAATCTATTATTTTAAATTAAAAAATGGTAAATATAAATGATAATTATGTTGTTTTTATTGTTTGCTATTAGAAATTCAATTGATTTTTCTAAAATACTGTATAAGTTTTGTTAATTTGTTTTAGAGTCATAGAAGGTTACTAATCAGGAGAAAAAAATAAAAAAATCTATTAGTTTAATTGTGTACCAATCAGATTCAAGATCATTGCAAAAACAGCTTTTATGCTATCTAATTTTTGATACTTATAATTCTTAAATAAATAAAACTTTTTAAGAATATCAAAATGTTTCTCTAAAATAAATATTTTTATAGGCATCTTAAATCATGTAAATAACGTTTATGAATAAATTACTTATATTTAATGGCCTATGTGGGTATAATATCAGTAGTGTCAAAAATTTGTAAAATAAATTAGCCTTTAAACAATAAAAAAATAAATATTAAAATATTTTGGTCTATTGTTTGAGTATATTTATGAAATGATAATATATTATGTATGAGATTTTAATCAAGCAATTTCTAGTATAGTGATGGCAGACAAGAATAATAGTATAACTGTTGCCACATTAAATTACTATAAAAAAATGTATATATATATATAAGATATGTGGATAACATTTTGATTGCCACTAGTCACTGATAATAAGTTTGAAGAATTAAAAAAAGGACCTACATTAAATTTGACTGAAGTCTGAATAAAATGATGAAATATATTATTTGGATCTAAAATCAAAGACGAGTGAAAATTTATTGAATTATAAAATGATAGTTAAATAGTTTAATATTATGAGATGTGTTAATGTGATGTTTCAAAAGACAAAATCATATAAATGTACAGGGATGAAGGTTTTTGCCCATCAAAATCATTCATTACTGATCTAGGTTTGAACTGTCAAAATAGAAAATTTAGGAATTTATATTTTTCATATGATAAAATAAATAATATGTACTAGAATGAAAAAGTTAGAAATTTATAAGAATTGGAATTTGGAGTGATAAGTGCAGATAAGTTGAATACTGGATTTAGAATACCTATGAGTTTGAATAGATTAATTAATAAAATAAAAAATATTAAGATAGTCCAATCTAAAGTCATATATTTAGATAAGTATAAAAAAAAAACAAAGTTATATAAATGGTCAGAATTTATAATTATGAAAAAAAATTGTGGACATGGATTTGATCTAACTATTATTAATATGGTTTATGAAAAATATGTGATAGAAAAAAATCAAGAAAATTTTGATTTATTTTAAATGAACATGTGATGAATCAGTGAATTAGTAGCACTGAAATAAAACTTTTTTTTTAAATATTTATCAGTAAAATATTGTTTGATATACATGAATTTAATCTTAATATATTGAAAATATACTAGATTTTTAAAATTAATATTTAAATATATACTTAGTAATAATTTATATATATGATCAATAGATGGTGTTTTACCAAAAACACCGTCAAAGTGTATGTTTGTTTACATAAACGTTAGAGTAAGCATTCACTATCTCTATTGTTAGTTCCATCCTCAGATCATGATTTCAAGCTGATTTGCTATCATCAGTGAAGGATAGGAATAAGAAACTAGATCTAAACACTAATTACGAGCGTTTATGAAACAATTTCTATTCAGCTTGCAAGCATGAATTTTTTAGACACGTAATGTCTTCAAACTCAGCATAGCAAGCCAGATAGCTATATATAATGATATATATTGCAGAGACTTCTACTATGTGGTGAAAATGAACTGATATCAGACCCATATAGCTATCTGGCTTGCTATGCTGAGTTTGAAGACATACGTGTCTAAAAAATTCATGCTTGCAAGCTGAATAGAAATTGTTTTATAAATGCTCGGAGTTAGTGTTTAGATCTAGTTTCTTATTCCTATCCTTCACTGATGATAGCAAATCAGCTTGAAATCATGATCTGAGAGTGGAACTAATGTTAGAGATAGTGAATGCTTACTCTGACATTTATGTAAACAAACATATGCTTTGACGGAGTTTTTGGTAAAACGCCATCTATTGATCATAAATACAAGCATTAGCAAGTTTAACTTTTTTGTTTTTCATAAATGTACCTTTGAAGTTTTCTTGCAATGATATATATTGCAGAGGCTTCTACTATGTGGTGAAACTGAACTGATATCAGACCCATATAGCTATCTGGCTTGCTATGCTGAGTTTGAAGACATTACATGTCTAAAAAATTCACGCTTGCAAGCTGAATAGAAATTGTTTCATAAACGCTCGGAGTTAGTGTTTAGATCTAGTTTCTTATTCCTATCCTTCACTGATAATAGCAAATCAGCTTGAAATCATGATCTGAAGGTGGAACTAACAATAGAGATAGTGAATGCTTACTCTGACGTTTATGTAAACAAACATACGCTTTGACGGTGTTTTTAGTTAAATGCCATCTATTGATCATAAATACAAGCATTAGCAAGTTTAACTTGTTTTTGTTTTTCATATATATGTGTGTGTGTGTGTGTGTGAACCAAATAAAAACATCCATTATAGATTATTAATTATAATAATAATAAATAAAACTATTAAGTATTAATGGTCAATATTAATAATATCAATTAAAAAAATTCAGAAATATTTTCAGCTAATTTCATAATCATTCTTAATTGCTAAAAATTTTAAATATAAAATTTATACAGTAAAATTTTTACAGTAAAGATTGTGGATGAAGATGATGCATATAAACATTTTGTAGAAGAACCCCTGTAATGTATTTGTACCAGACCCTTGTACGATTAATCTGAACATGGAATTTACATATAAGTACTAATCTTTATTTAAATTCTATTAACTTAAATATCTTTGTAATTATAAAAGTATAAGCTTTAACTCAGACTAAAAGATAATCATAAATATACGAAGACCATATCTTTTACAAAGTATGTTGTTTTTTTTAAACAGAATGTGCTTAGCTGACTTTCGCTATTGCAAGTCTACTTGTAATAGTCAAAAGTTGGCTATGCACATATGTTTAAAAAAATGTACTTTATGAGAGCTTTTCTCTATACAGTCTTTATATATTTATGATTATATATATTTGATAATATAGTATACTGATTAACATATACTACAACACCATTACATACTGAATAACAAATTATTTGTATCATATAAATTTTTATTTGATTTGATTTATATCAACCTTTTGAAATAGTTATAGAACAAAAAACAATTTTAAACACATCCTTTATTAACATATAAATGTCAGTAAACTTTGCATATTTTCTAGTAATATCAAAATAAAATAAATATATAATAATAAAGATGCTAGTAAAAATACAAAATTTTTACATTTTTTTCTTCACAATCATGGTTTTTTACCTATCAAGCAAATAGACTTTCTTATGTAACAACTATTGAACAAAATCTATGTGAAACTTACCTTTAAAATCAAAGAAAATCAATACATGACTGGTGGCCATAAAAGCTAATAAGGTCATTGTAATGATCTTTTTGAACTTACTTTTTATTTCAGTTTTTAAAAAAAGAGTCCAAACATGTAAGACCATCAATGTTGTGCTGACTTTCTTTGATGTTTATGAATTGTGTGTAGTTTTATGCAAATTCCTTTCAACAATTTTCACTTAAGAATGTTTGTTTAAAAGGTGAAACCATGGTTGAGAAGAAAATATTGTTAATTTTAGTAGTACATTTATTGTTATATGTTACTCTATTTTGATAATAATTACTATTATAACATTAGAGAACATTATTATTTGTAGTAATATCTATATATGTATAGTGTGTACTTATATTAAATATTATTTTAAATACAAGTATATTTTATATATTTGGAGTCTAGATGTAATATAGAGTATTTGAACACAGACTTTCAAGCTCCCTTCAACTATTTACTCTATCTCATACAACTGATACACATGACCACACACATGTGAAAAAAATAAATGATCTCCAATATACATATTTTGTGCTGAACCAGCACTCATCAGTTAGTCCAAATCATCATCTGCCACATATATATAATCACTGTTGGATTATATTAAGATACCAAATCTTCACACTTTAATGGACAGGCTTCAATCTACTTCACCTCTTCTATTACACATTAATAAAATTTAAAATACTTTACAAAAATTAATTAAATCCACAATAAAATTGTAAATTATTATATGAAATTCCTTTAGATCTATGAATGACCAAAAAATGAGCAAAATATTTACGTTTATCATATGATATGTACGAGTTTAATATAGAAAATGTACAACCTTTACTATTACAGTGCGGTAAATTGAGAAAAAACTGGAAATAAATAATAGAATTGTGATATGTGTTTAATAACAAAAAAATAGTTTTTATATTTTGTTTAGAATTGATACAAGTAATTATAAAACAAAAAAGGAAAAAAAAATATGAATAATAAAATAAAAAATATTTATATAAAATTATATACAGATAAAAAATAAAACAGCTTTAAATAATGTAATTCAGGGCAAACACTTTTTAAGAAGTTGTCTACTGAAAAGAAATGAAGAAAAAAATTTTACTACAAGGCTAAGCAGTGGAAATTTGGGTGCTTATCTAACTAAAAAGTTTCTAATTAAGAATATCTTCACAACTATTTATCAATCAATATGGGATGTGAAAGAAAGTCTTAAATCTAATTAAAATCTGAAATTTTTACATGGACCAGATTGGAATACTTATCGTAGGCATGAGCAGCAAATACCTTCCCATTACACTGAGATAATTTCCATAAATATATGTGTATGTATGTTTTAATATAGACTACCTTATGGCCACAACATAGTTAATGAGTATGCATGCATACGTATTTAAAATTTATAAAGGAAAAGAAAAAATGAATTCATACAAAAGTTATTTATATAATTTATTGAAAAGTCTGGAATGACTTAAATATTAATTAACTAAGTAAAAAAAAAAGTTGTTTAGATATTTTGAAATAAATTATTCAAACAAAAAATTGTCTTTGGTACAAAAAGAATTAATTTGCTTTTGATTTTGACAAAAATCTAAATTTTTAATATAACAAAATTTAAAAAACCCATTTTTGTATAAGAAATGTGTTTATTCTAAAAGAAATGTAATTGTAAAAATTAGTTTCAATAAATTTAATATTTAAGCATGATTAAAAAAAAAATTAATCAAGAAATTATTTTACATTTGTGCTAATTTGAGAAATATAAGATCAACAACAATCATTAAATCATAATTATAAGCTTGTTTTTATTAATTAAGAATACAAATAATCAATTTTAATATTTCTGCTTAACAATCTATACATTACTTAATATAGGAAATAAATACTGAGGTTTGGTGTAATTAAAAAGCTTACAGAATCAAGAAGAAAGTTGTTGATATAAAATTCTTATGCTCACAGGTTATGGGCATCAAGACATACATGTGTCATAATACTGTCTGTATTGACTCATAACTCAATATTTGTACAACTATCATATGCTCTCTATGAAATTCAAATAGTATATTAGATAGATATGACTGAAGCCTATCATCATTTATTTTATTTATTTCTTAGTCAGAATATATATATATATATATATATATATATATATATATATATATATATATCTGATATATATATATATATATATATATATATCAGGGACAAAGGGTCCATGTATTGAATGGAATGAGTGCTTCCATAGAAAAATTCACTAAAACTTTCAAAAGCTCTAAAATATGTACATATTCAACCTCACAAAATCGATCCAAGAAGTTGCACATACAATAGTATATTAGGAACAATAAGTATATTAGTATATATAAGCTATTTAGGAAAACATAAAAAAAATTCAACTATTTTGTTAAACATAAAAAAAAAGAACGACTATTCAAACTTTTTTTTTTTATTGTATGGAATTTTTGTTGACTTTCAACTTCTTTACAAACAGATGAATTGTTTTTACATACGGTCAGGAATGAATTTGACCAACTCATTATTGGTTTATTTAAGGAAGTTCACACAATGCTAAAATCTAATTTACAAGTAAATCTTAAAAATGTTAAAAGCATTTGCAAGATAAAAATATATTGATAATATATTATCTATATTTAAACTAATCACAGTCTGATTAATATAAAAAGAGAATGAATAATTTAAACTCATTATTTTTTGAATGGAATTTCTGTTGACTTTCAATTATTTTACCAACAGTTGAATTGTTTTTATATATGGCAAAGAATGAGTTTGGACAATGCATTGTATGTTGTTTATAAGAAGTTCACACAATACTAAAATCTAATTTACAATTAAAACTTAAGAATGTTAAAAACATTTGTTAGAGAAAAATATATTGATAATGTATTAATCTATATTGTAATGGTCAGATTTGTACATTCATGTAGCAAAATCCAGAGTCCAATACACTAAAGCTGATCAAAATGGGATGGTAAGATCCAGGGTTTGAACTAAGCTCCAACTCATTCACCAGCACTGAGTGATTGAGTGACATTTCTGAGATTACACATGGGCCTTAATTTTAATTGTGAAGCAGCTCCAAACAGGGAGAAACATGAGACTCTATGGAGAACCACACACGCATCACATAAAATTGAACTAAACATATATTAATGGCTAAGCTAATATAATATTGATATTTTGTATAATAATATATAGTAATATAATTAATAAGTAAGTGGATTGGATTGGGATATGATAAAAAAATAATGAAGACAGGATAAATTTAAACATTTATTAAAATTATTAGTAATGAAAAATAAAATAAATTAAATTACACTATTTAGGGATCACATTGAGATCAAATAGACATTCACAGGCATTATACATTGGAATCTAATCAGTCTGGGGTAATACAGTTTTCAGACTCATTTAAATCTATTAGCTGACTTTCATGCTCAGCGAATAATCTATGCATATAAGAATTTAATATGCCAACATAATATTCATTTAATATCACAGTTTGCCAAGTGATAAATAACAATGCTAGACAGAAATATAATTTAATTACTACAGCAATAATAGTGTGACTGTTTATTAAGTTTCATTAATATTCGAGTCTAATAATATAGCTCGATAATGATATGAATCGTCATTCATCAAACTAAAGGTTATCTTAGTTTTGGATAAATCCTGAATAACATATATTATAGAGAGAACTGGTCGAACTCTAGCCCTACATCCATTCACTATAGGCACTTAAAATATGCTATAAAGAGAGAGGGGTTACTTAAATATATTAATACCCTCACTTAACAAACAATTAATTTGCATCTTTAATCAGATTTAATAAAAAAAGGAGGGAAAGCATATTTAAGAGGACTGGAATTAATGAAATTAACTAAATATGGCTTATTAATATCTCCCTGACCAGAATTCTATTAATAATTAAGTAAAATTGCTTAAAATCATAATTTATCAGTATAACAAAGTAAACCATAACAATTATATATGAAATCAAATTCAAAATTGATTTAAATTACTGCAATGTGATCAGTTATTAATTAATGAATTTTAATTTCTAAACAGCAGTTTGGATGTAATATAACGGTTCTTTAATATTTTCCAACCAATGACATATTTCTCTGAAGCCATATCAGTCTGATCTTCTGATTTTTAAGCTAACATCTCCAAGCGATTTGCGAACAAATGCAATCACTATAATTTGTCTGCAGATCATGTGGACCCCAACACATTAAAGATCACAAAATCAGACTGATATAGCTTCAGGGTAATATGTTATTGGTTGGAAAATACTAAAGATGACTGTTGGGTAAATAATGAGCACCACCATGTTTGTTGGTCCTGAAAAAAATAAAAAATGTACATGCATGTGTCAAAATAATTTAGAAATTAAAAGTAATTAAGTGTAAGTGTAATAATTTAGAAATTGAATGTAATTAAGTGTAAATTTGATAAGTGCAGAAATATGTACAAATTTTTTTTTGTAAATTTAAAATAAATAGACAAATAAAAAATACTTTTCCTGATTTAATGTGAATCTGGCATTATTAATGGTGATCTGGACAAAAGGTACTCTATATTACAAATTTTTATAACAAAAAAAATGTACTTGCATGAAAAATTATCTTATTTTTACAACATTTCCAATGGTATTTAACTCCATTTTCATGTTTAAAATATATAAAACAAACAGTTTGAAAATGTGTCTCATTTTTTGATTGAAAATTAGAAAAGTCAGTGCATAATGCTGGAATGGGCAGGGGGCCTCCGAGGTTTTTGCCGATACAAAGGCACGGCCAATACACGCTCTACTCTGAAAAAATCTATATTATGCTCAATTCTAAAATACAGTGCGTAGCACTGGAATTGGCAGGAGGGCTCTGATGGCTTTGATGGGCTGAAGGCATGGCCAATACATGCTCTAGTCTCAAAAAACCTATATTATGATTTACAAAACCACTGACAATGCCAGACATTGTATTACTCTCGTAGCTCTAATTTTTATAATTGTGGATGAATTTACAAACAAATATTTCTATATAATATAATTCAGAAATTAAAAATAAAATTAATTAATTGTACTTTTTATAATTGCAGAAGAATTTACAAAATAATATACATCAAAATGACATTATTTATTAGAAGCAAAAATGAAAATTATCAAGATCTCAATGAAAAAATCAGTGTGATGCTGTGGGTAGCAAAATTACAAAAGACTGACAAATGACAAAATTTCCCAAAGCTCTCTTCGATTTTTAAATCTCACGGTTCAAAAAAATCCAAAAATTGACTCTCCCATGGATTAATCATGCTGGTGTCTTGGTTGGCATGACAGCATTATCATGTTATCATCGATATTACCGAAAGAAAAATCAGTATCAATTAAATAATACTAAAGTACCAATATGACTAAATGTTATATCATAATTACTAAATTGAAGATAAAAATATTATTTTGGAGATAAAATTATTAAAATATATCCACTCACTGGTTTGAAATATATTTGGCATATTATCACATATCTAAATGAAATATTAAAAACTTAAATATATAAAATCCATAGATTTCACTGCAATACAAGAGTAAAACAGAATTTAACTAACAAATAATTATTAAGTTTATCTCTTTAACAGGTTTGAGATAATAGATTTTATAGAGCTATTTTACAGTAAATTGAGCAAGTATTTATTATTGGTTTTACAGGTTGAAGTAGAAGAAAAATTTGAACTATTAAATTTTAAACTGGGTGTTTATTTAAATTTACTATAGCTATAGTTTTGAAAATTAATAATTAAAGTTCATCTGAGATCTCTTGCTATAGTTGTGAAGGTTATTACCTAACTCTCTTGGCTTTGTTCTCTGGATAGGCAGCAGCTTTCTATTTCAAGTACTATTGCAATAGGTTTCTATCAGGAAGGTTATCCATTGCTATGTTGGCTTGTACCATTTCAGTATGTAGGATGGAGATGAAGGTCACCATTCCTCAGGTATGAGGAACAGTACAATCTGCCTAACTACAAGGCAGTCCTAAAATTCAAAGGGGCATGGATTCAGCTTGTAGATCTTTTTAAAATTTGACTGAGTATATATGTAGCAAAAAACAGCCTATTTACATTTGCTCATGATGAAATTACATTTTTAATAAACAAAATTTTCCCAGTAAAGTTAACAATTAGCACCTTTAAAATTTGATATTTTTAGAGGCCAAAATAACTTTTAGCTTTTGTTTTAATCCATGAACAGGATGTTTTCTTATATTTGGTCATTTACTTTTCCACAAGATTTTAGCAATCGACACAGTTGGCTAAATCTTGTTTACAACTTAAAATATATTTTGACAAACATTTATTCTCTTTAATAAAATTTTGGTTTCAACATCTCGCCATAATAAATGCAGGTGTTGCATGATTTAATTTTTACAGATTATTTTAAAATAATTTAAAAAATAGAAAATGACTAAATAACAAGATGCTATATATATATATATATATATATATATATATATATATATATATATATATGATGGTACATGGAATATACCTCTATATATGCAATCTATGCAAAATAGAGTATACAATTGATTTATAATTTAAACTAAATCGCATTTTAAATTATATATCATCTTTTAAATATGTAAAAATTGTTGTGGCAAATAAAATAAAAACATTAAAAAAAAGATGTTAGTATGTTTCTGTTCCTAAAAAAGTCACGCTTCATCATTGATATATATATATATTGAACTGTATGCTTTATCCACTTCAAAACCAACCATTGTGAAATTAAAATTAACATTTATATTTATAAAGTTTCTAAAAGAAAACTTTTTAAAAGTTTTGTAGGTTTTATTTTTATGTATTAAGAGTACGTGTAATAAAACTCGTTTATATTTTAAAATTCGGTGATTTTATTTTTTCAATAAATTTTAGTTTAGAATAATTTTATTTTGATGCTTGTTTTTTTTTTCATTACAGTAATTAAAAGCAAGCAAAGTTTTAATCTATTTGTAAAAGCATTTTAATTTAAAAAAGTTTTGATTGCAATCAAGTTTCTTTTTATTTTTGATTGTAATCTATTTTAAAAGCTAAGATTTATTTTCTTATTTTTTTTAATTAATTAATTTTGAATAATATAAGAGCCCTGGTCAGATGTTGTTTTTCTAATTAAGATTAAGCAGGAGATAGAAATTTACCCTGGTCAAAACATTTTAAATAAAGATTAGGCAGGAGATAACAATTCACATAAATAGCCCTGGGTTTTTGACTGATTCATTATTCTGCTTTTTTCTTCTTATTCAGATGCTTATGGTGAGTTTTATTCAGATTTCTGCTCTAATTTTTATATTTACTAATTGCTCAATGTTGATCACCAAAATTAGATTTCATGACTTCTAATAGATATTGTTAATAGTATTCACTGCTTGCTGGGCTAAGAAATAATTGCTTAGCTACTTTCTAACCTAAAAAGTGAATATGCTATAACATTAAAAATAGTAATCATCACTACAGAATGCTAAAATTACACACCTTGAGGAACCTTCCTAAAAATATGCAGTGCTAAATCACCCAAAGATAAACCCCAGAGCTCCATAATTGTGCCTTCAAGATCATGTCCTAGAAGCCTAATCCAGAACTAATCCCAAAGATTGCCTTCATATTTCTAACCAGAGAAAAGATATCAAAATCATCGTAAGAAACTTTAAAGAGAAATAAACTGTATGCATTGCTGGAAGAAATCAGCCAGAAGGAACATTATGCCTCAAGGTAAACAAACGTTTTCATATTATATCCAGGGCTTAAATCTCTTCTTTAAATCTCTATGTTAAAGTCTCAGCTTCATCTAAAAAGAAACTTTTCTCTATAATATTTTGCATAATCATTTAAATATCTTTAATTATTTTATTTTGTATTTTTATTTATTATATGAATTGGAGTCTTAGTTTCAAGACTTCATATTGTATATTTATTTCTCTGGGAGTGTATTGCAAGTTTAGATTTTATAGTTATTGTTTTTCTTTTTATTTTACTAACTCTTGATAAATGCTTAGGCAGATATTAGTAATTTTCTTATTAACTCATCTGTCCCTTATTCTTTTCATTATGATTAATTTAGAGAGAAGCTTGGTTTGTGTTTCCTGCAGACTGCAAATCTTCTAGTGATTCAATGAGTATATGGTTCTGTTTTTCTTAGTCAGTAGAGGTTTTGTTTTTCCTATGTTTCAGATTACATGACACCATAATCTTTTGTTTTTCTCTTGGTGGAATTGACCTTGAAGGGTTTAAACATGCTCTTTATTGGGTATTTGTGGACAAATGACTCTCTTATAATCCCAAGGGTTTGATAGATTATAGGAAAAGAGTGCTCTGTGCTGTTTGGTCGACTTCTGTGCAAGATCGTTCTCTGTTAAAATCTCTAAATAAAGGAAAATTGGAATTTGTTTATATAAATTGCTAGCAGGAAGACATAAATCCCTTTTAATTCTTAGGTGATAAAACAAACTTATCTCCAGGGTATTTAATGTTACCTTACTCTCATACACTCTCTGATAAAATCTGCTGGAGAAATCTAGGCCAAACTTTTATATTTGTTTGACTAATATCATAGATTAAATAAACTTTAAAATTATTTATAATTATTTTGGGCTAATATTTGCCTTTGAGTTCTTTTCTCAATTGTCTGAACAATGTTAAAGATCTCTTTCTTGCCCTGGGTCTAGCTGGAAACATTCATCATCATGTTAACTTTTGGATCACTGTAAATTAAATTTTCTATGTAGTTAGAGACTTAGTGGCACTCTTGGTGATCAAAAGAAATGAAGAAGTGACCAGTACAACAAATATTAAAATTTTAGCACTAAAAATTGAAAACCCATGTGAGATTTTGTTCAGACAGTTGAGGAATATTTTAGGGGTAGTGAGGCAAGATTTAGTATTAGGGATCAGTTTGTGAAAGTTGTGGTGTGTATTGTTGAAGCAATTTGGAATAGGGGGTTTGTCTTTTTTAAATGAATAATTAAATAAACAATTAAATAGCATTTTTCTTTTGGATTTCTATAATAATAAAAAAGTGTTGTTGTTTTTTTAACATAAGAAAGCGATAAATAAATATTAAGTACTTATATATTTTAAAGTAAATCTGTTTTTGAGTTCAATAAAAAGAACAATCCTGGATAGTTTTCTGTCCATGATTTTATTATTAATGATTTAATTAAAAGAAAATGGGTAACATTTTCTGTGTGGCAGAATAATAAATTAAATATGAAACTTCATAGTAAATATAAAGATCTAATGGAAGAAATTGACTGTTGGATTAAAACTTCAAAAAAGTTAAAGACATTTGTTGATTGCAGTAATTCTAGATGTTTTGTATTAATGCTTTGAAAGCCACATTTTTTAAATGGTTGGAGAGAGTATTTTAATGACATTTGAATTTGGACAAAAATAACCAGCTTAGTGCAGTCCAAACAATTCTTTGTAATCTTAAAAATGAAAATGCTGCAGATCTTGACAAATTACTTGGAAATTTTTTTAAATATGGTAGTAATAAGTTAGTTTCAAAAATATTGCCATTTATTAAAAATATACAGACTTATTAAATTATGCTACCTGATCTTAAGAATGTCTTTGTTGATACCATTTTTAAAATCAAATGGAATAGATAAGATTGTACAGCAAAAAAAACTTTCAAGAATTTTGTTAAATAGGATGCTTTTAGTCGCAGATGAATGGTTACCCAGAGAGTGTGGTTTTAGAAAATCAAGAAGCACTATAGACATAATTTTTGTTAATGGGAAAAAGCAATAAAAGTTTCAAAAATAAATTAGTGATTTATATATTGCTTTTATTAATTTTGTTATTTGATTTAGTTTATAGATCAGGTCTATAGAATGGTTTGAAATTAGTTTTTGGTTGTCCGCCAAAATTTTCTTATATTATACAATTTCTATAGGATAGAAAGAGATAGATGTATTATTACTACAGGTGATGAATTTAAGCATGGTTATCATGGAAGAAGTATATCCTGTCTACTTTATAAGGATTTTCTCAAGGATATTCTAAATATATGCAAATGCCAATTGTTTCCATTGGGTAGATATAGCAGAGAATATAATACATAATTACAAATAGACATGTTTTGATGACGTGTTTAGATAGAAAAGTTTTCTGTTGAAGAAATTAAAAGACATTGTTATAAAATATCAAGTAAATAAATGGTCCAGCATATTCTATATGTGTATGTATTTGCAATTCATCAATTGGTTTATATAGTTATTTCAAAATAACCTTTTTCTCTCTTTTCCTTCTTTTTTGTTTGGAGGTGGGTGGAACATCCATATTTGTTTATCAGTGTCTGTTTATTATTATTATTATTATTATTTTATTAATGTTTACTTATAATTCCAATCTTTTTAAACTTTTCTCAGAAAAAAGGTAATTCAAAAAATTAATATACCCAACATGTAGACTAAGAAAAGTTTGTTTAATACTTTAAAATTTAAAAATATTAAATTTGACTAACTGGTAGTCATACTTGCAGCCATAATTATCTAAGAGGATTGTGAGACTTATAGAAGAATCACAAAAGTGGTAATTTGCATAAAATTTGATTATCAGGTGTAAATAAATTTATTTAAATGAGCCATTTTTTGATAGGGGGATGCAGGATTTTTCTTGTTGATTGAATGAATGTTGTTGGCAATGGGCCACACATCTTTAACTTTGCATTTGGCATAAGTTTTTTGGAGGAGACAATACTGGCAGATGTGAGTTCAAAGCTGTGATCATGTTTATAATCGTGTTTAATTGCATTCAAATATCAGCCTTTCAAGCTAAGGCTGATATTTGAATATAATATAATTGTAAACACGGCGCTAGATAAAATAATTGCTTATTTAATCGTGTTTAAAAAAAATAAATTTAATATCTGTATTAGACTTAGCTCGATTATATAGATATCTGTGCTCTCATGGAGAGATTGGCTTTTCTTAGTATACATGTATGTATTTTTGAATAACATTTATGTGTGTGGTGTGTATGTAAACCACAATTTAAATAAAATTATAACATTTAGTCTATTAAAATAATTAATATCTATGTAATGATCGTAAATAAATCAGATTAAAATATAATAGTATATTTATGTAATTAGAAAATAGTTATGTCAGACTTTTAATTTCATTTTTATTTTATTATTAATTAATTAATTAAAAATTATTAATTATTATTACGCTATTACAATAAAATTATTTAAACATTAATTTAAGTATTTTATGTCTTTATTCTTGAATGCATATGTTCAATAGAATCATTTACTAACCAAATAGATTTTACTGTTCAATAACATAATTTAATATGTGTGGATTCTAAATAATTGTCCTTAGCATTATGTAGATAACAACTACAATTTAAGAATAAAATTAAAAACAAATTTTGTAACATTGCTAATAATTTTATTTAAAGTTGACACATAATATATGTATATAATTATTGTATTTCTGGCAAGCACACTCATGTCATCCTGAGAACCTTCAGATGACATTAATGATCTCAATATAATGTTTAGTGATATAAGATTACTAATATATTATGCCTCTTTTAAATCCAGATTGCAAATGGTGGTGATTACTTCCATTTGTCTTGACTTTATTTAGTTATCATCATATGATGAACTGCTTTATTGTGTTTATCTTTTCATTCTTTACTATATATATATATATATATATATATATATATATATATATATATATATATATATATATATATATATATATATATATATATATATATTAGTGAAGAAAATTATATTCTAAAACTTTGTCTCATGAATAGCAATATTTCTTTGTTGGATGAGCCAAATGTAAAGGAAAATAAAGACTGCCAAAATGTAAAGCTAAAATAAGTGGCAATTACTGAATATCATGCAGAGTTGAATAACTATAAATATAACAAAAATATTATAACTTAGAAGGGTTAGCTGGCCTGCAAGTGTACCACATATAATAAATAAAATCATAAACCAAGAGGTTTTCTCCACTTATGCACTATATATTTGGGCAGCCTAAAATATATTACATAAATGTTGTATTTAGGCAACAAAAATATATAATTAAAAACACAAATAAATCAGTTGATTCACAAATGACTCTATGACAGTTTAAATTTATATGTATAATGAACTCATGAATTTGTTAGGCATCAATGGTCCAGAGAATGAGTATCTTGTTTGGAAAAAAAGATATAATTCAATAAATAATGACTTGTTTGATGATAAGGTATAGTATGGAATGTACAATGAATTATCTTAATTCTAAAATAAATTGGGTAATAAAATAATTTTATAATGATTGGTGCAAATAGTCAGATCAAAAGACTTAGGTTAATAATAATATGAATTTATTGAAATATTATCTCATTAAGGTGGATAAAATAAAGATTATAATTCCAATTTATCAACTGCAATCTAATATCATATCAAATACTTTATAACTTATCTCCCCTCTTTTTTTAAATATTGCAATAAATAAATATGATATACATTTAAATTATAAAGTATACAGTCATAAAAGGATTAAAAATAAACTATTTTAACAAAGTAATAAAAGTTTTAATATTGTTACTTTTTAAAAAATTTATAGATATTTCTCATATCATTTAAATGATAATGAATGCCAAGTAAATTATACTAATGGAAATTATTAATAAAAAAGCTTTAATAAATGCTTATCATTAAAATTATCATTATGCTTTTTTCAACCATTTTTTTTCTAAAAAAAGTGAAACTTATCTGACAGTGTTAATTTAAAAGGAGTTACCATAGTTTTGCATGTATATGACTTCAGCTGATATTCCATTATTCAATGATATTTCCTTTGGTAACTTTTTGCTAGCAAAACTGCAAACATAGGGATTCATAAGCAATTTGAATCATTAGATGATATCCAATTATTTCTGTTAATATTACACTCCAGGGAAATTTTAATTATTTTATCTCTATGGTGGTCAGCATACATTATTTTAATCATAAAGATAACAAATGAATGGGGAGCTCATGCACCTCTCTCTAAGTTGTCTTACTCTCATTGTATATTTCTTTAGTGTATGTCTGGAATATATTTATAAAAGTTAAGTAAAATTAAACACAAATCTTTATGCAAAAGAAAGTGTGTCTTCTTGCTAAAATTGTTTTTGTAGCTATGGCAATACAAAATGCAAACCTTTCCTTATTTAAACACTGGCTAATGATCGTGTGATTCTCTTTCTCCTAATTCTAATAAGGCATTATTTTTATTCAACAATAATTTAAACAAAATATTTCATTTTTTAAATGTAATAAATAAATGGTTCACTTATTTCAGATTCATAATTGTTTTCTTTATTTAGTTATTTATTTATACACTAGAAGAAAACTATAGATAACAACATATGTACATCACAATATATATATATACAAACCATTATACAATTACAAATATCCAGTAACGCCCTCTGTTTAAAGATCTATATGTCAATAATAGCAAACCGTAAAATGATACTGGATATTTGTAATTGTATAATGGTTTGTATATTTTCTATAATTATTTCAGTTAGTGTTAACAGTAACTTTCTTTTCATATATATATATATATATATATATATATATATATATATATATATATATATATATATATCAAAAATACATTCTTAAGCAACACAGCAGATCTTAACAGAAGACCTAATTTGAATTGTAGCTATAAAAATTATATATATTTGAAGTTAATATTTTTTCTGTGATTTCAGATAAATAAAGCTACATCACATAACTTCATCAGTTTCTGATCTCTGATAGAAAACATTAACATATGTTTTCTTGAAAAAAATGTCACCATTGAATATTGAATAATCAAGTATGAGATACCTAGATAAATCATTTTGATGTTTAATAATGAGTTACCATTCTTTATTTTCAAAAGTAATACTTCCTTTTAACTATTTCCTATTGCAAATTTTTGACAGCTTTTACTGATCATTTGAGTTGTATTTCTATTTTTTTTTATTTTATCAACAAATCTTTGTTTTCCATCATATTTTAAATAAAAGTTTTAAAAATTAAAACATTTTTTAAAATAGTATTTCAACTTTTCTAATATAAAAATGTAATAAACTGAAATATGTGATTAGAATTATAGATTTTTATTGTTTCTTCCTCCTCCTACCCTAGCAATAGGAATGCATTTGGAATAAAATAAAATTTATTTGAACACTCTTTCCATCACTAAAATATTTTTTAAAAACACAAAAAGCAATGAGGTTATGCTTTAAAATTTGGAATTCCATCTATAATTATATAAACAATGACCAAAAATAACAGCTACAGTATTGGTGTAGGCATGTCTTTTTTTCAGCCAATGACAGCTGACTGCTTTACATTATTAAAATTTCTCTTGACTTGATTTTTTTTAAAAAAAAGCAAACAAATATTTCACAAAAAATAATCATAAATGTATATATAAGTAAATTACAGAAAATATATGACTTTAATTTTTAAGATTTCAATAAAAAATGAGCTCTTGAAAAAGCAATGACTATTTTGAAAACAAAAAAATTGTAATTTGGAAGACATCTCCTAGCATTTTGTATCAGATCCTCTGCACAATACTAATATCTAAAGACTTCTATTGAAATTAATAAATCAATATATATTTAGTTTCAGATTTTACTTTCAAATGAATGCAAAATCAATAAATGAGTTCTACAGATAAACACAAAAAAAAACTAACTTTAAGTTGAGTGTATGCAAAAATGCCACTGCTTTATGAAGAGAACACTTAAAAAAACATTTAAATTTTTAAATATAAAAAGCAACTATTATATTTTTCCTTGTTAGTGAAAATGTTGTGCAAAATATCTTGTTTAATTTAATATTTTTTTATCATAAAAAATATTTTCTATATATTGGAACTACATAAAAATAAAATAATTAAATAATCCACTGAAGAGAAAAAGCCTGTTTAGCATCTCTCCACAAAAACAAATACTGCAAGAGATGTCTGTGCTCACCAAACTAGTCAAATGTTGGGTATTGAGAATTCACAGAGTCCTTGTTTAATGTAATGTCTATTTATTGATTAATAATAAATGATTGAATTGATTATGGACCAATTAACAGGAAAAAACATTTATGTTTGCTTGAGGCTTGAAAAACATTCAAGTTTCATCTAGATTTAAAATTTAGTTTAAGTTCATGGCAGGTTGAAACACTAAATGTTATTCCATGAAGTTTTTTGAAATAGAACTTTATCTTAAATGAAAAATTCAAGTAATTAATTATTACATCTTTAAGAGAAAATTAAATATTATTAGGAATATTTAAAAATAATAATAAGACTAATCTAAGATCATACGATTCTGACTTATTATTTTACATTTTTTTATACTTTAATCGAATCTATCACATCATGCGCAATCATCAGTTTTTCATTTATCTAAATCTGGAAGTCAAAATAGACATTAAATATAACATTGTGAATAAAACGAAGAAAACAAACACAATTCAATATCTAATATGAATCGTCACTTTCTGCTTTTAGATAAGTGTTAAACTTATTGTTCAAGCATAATATCCGGAAAGTATTACAAACGCTATTTCAAAATTTTTACTAATCATTGAGTTTATAACAAACAGTCATAAAAGAATTGGAAAAAAAAAAAAAAGACTGCTAAGAAGGTTGATTTACAGTTTATATACAGTTGACTGGAACTTCATAAAAATAGTTTTTATTATTTTCTTTTCTCTGTGGTTGAAAATGACATGGATAAGAGTTTCAACTATCTCTGATATTTTAACTTAAGAAAAATATGTTTGCCTTTTTTTTTTTTTTAAGTGTCATATCATCGGCCGGGATGCGAACCCGCAACCCGGGCAACTGCCTGCTGTTTGCCTTTTCATTGCAAAAAAAAAAAAAGATAAAAAAAAAAATAGCATTATTGTTTAGAATAAATAATTATTTAAAAAGTGTTAACATTTTGATTTAGAAATACAATCAATATTAAATAAGACTTTAACTAATAGTAAATTTAAACTTGTTTGTAAAAAAAAAAAAAAAAGTTTTATTATTAATTAAAGATTAACTATTGTTACACAATAGTTTCAATTAACTATTTAAGCATATTCAATAATCTTCAAGGTGAATTTTCAAAGGGATAGCTATAAATATCAGTAAATTCTTTATCATCTAATGCAAAATTGAAATAACTTTCATTTATTAAATTATAGATTATATATCGGAACTTGAAATGTTAGAACTTTATAGATGCCTGATAAACTAAGTCTGCTCAGAAACAATAATATGGAAAGTATACAAATGGACTCTTCTTGAATTATTTCAAGAAAATAGATATATCTTTGTAGAATTAAATGATTATGAGATCATCTAGACTAAAAATAATTCAAAATAAGAAACTGGTGTAACATTTCTTTAAAAAATAGAGCAAGAAATTCATGAATAGATTATTCAAGGAAAACCTTTTTAACATTATCGTAATCTAAATATATCCCTATGTTTTTCAATGCAGTGATAGAATAATGGTCTTCAGAACTAAAGATCCATAACTAACATTATAACTCTGTTATTTCTGATGCTTGAACTTTTATAACCTCTCAAATAACATAATTTGATTAATTATTTAGTCCAAGTAAATTTTATTTCCTCACATCAAATAATATAGATGATGAGATAAAATATTTTTACAAAGATCTAAAACTATCCCATGATGCCTTATTTCTAAAATATTTAAATTACAACTTTAGTAAAATGGAATAATATGACTAGAAATGATAATAGTAAATAAAAATAAGTAATGGACAAATATGGATTTGAAGAAAGGGATAAGCATGAGGAAAGATTTTTAAATTTTTCTTATATGACAATCCACAATAAGTGATTCCAGAAAAAGAATGAACATAGAGATATTATATAATAAAAATATGATAAATATGATAGGCATAATATTAAATTTAAAAAAAATAATCATTTTTTTGGCAACACATATGTTGCAGGAAGCAATCATAGATTCAGATCATGACTTAATAATTACATCTACTAAACTGAAGCTCAAAAAAAAAAAATTAAAATGATTTCAGAAATGAAGATTTCTAAGAAAAATAACAGTGACAGAAATAATGGGAAAAATATTAGTTAGTGATTAATAAGAAAATTAAAATAATTTGAACAAAGACAAAAAACTAGATGAAAGACATTAAAATTTTAACAAGGCTTTGAAAGTAATTAACATTGACATCATATTAGGTGAAGTTACAAAAATTAGAAAATATTGAATTACATAAAAAATATTAAAACTTGTAGATTAGGAAATCAATAGTAACAACAGAAAGAAAAAATTTTAAACTTGTAGAAAAGCTGTATAAAACCAAATAGAATAGAACAAAAATCAGATTTTCTATTGTGTGTACTTAAACAATACAAATGTGTTTGTGCAATTCATAATTCCATTATTATAATTAGTGAAGGAAGGATTGATGACATGAGAGTCCCATAGGGGTCAAACTTTACACTATCTTAATTGACTGAAGACAATTCAAGATAAAAAGAAACAGAAAAAGTAGTTCATACTGAAAACTATATTTAGTAATAAGCTAACTACATTATTTTATGAAGTAATAGAAAGTGTTTTTGATTAAGCAACAATATTCTACAAAGTAACATGAAGTACTCTTGGTTATGCACTGATCACTGATTAGCTACAGTTAATCTTCACATCCAAAGTAAAATTAATATTAGTAACTTTTGTATTTTTTTCTATATTTGTAAAAATTTTATAAATTAATAATAAACTGTTTAATATTTAACATTTTAACTTTTACTTATATAATTTTATATATTGCTAAATTAATTTTGTTTAGAATTGTTTTGGATAGTGATCCAGTTTTAAAATGGAGTTCATCCTTTTGTCTAATTAAGACATGAATATACATTGTTTCTACAAATTGCTTTGTTTATTACTTTTAAACCTTTTTTGAAGTCATTTATTTTTAATAATATTTCATATTTTACAATATAGTAGTAATAATCACATAAAATTAAACTTTGTTTTTTACAGATCAGATATTTCTGTATATGTTTAAATATCAATTTATTTAATTCTCTGAAATTCCTTTGATTTCATTTAATTCAGTTAGTTGATGTCCTATTATATTTAAATTTTCACAAATATTCTTTTTAATGTATAAAATTATTTTTTCCCAGAAATTAAACTATTTTTATATTAACTTTTGAAGAAATATTTTTGTTTTATTTTACTTTAGACAATATGGCAGTTTCCAAGAATTTTAGTACACATTAAAAAAAATTGTTTAATAATAGAAAATCTTTTTGATTTCCAATGATTCAAGATATTGCATTTTTAAAATCAATTTTCTATTCTGAACTTTGCAAAAATATTAATTAAATAACTGATATAACATCTAAGTTAATATCTTGATAGAAGTTGTGTTCCAACTAACATCTTTAAATATAATTTCTATTACATTTATGCATTTTTATGTAAAAAGTTTCTTATTATCAACAACATTCATGATTTTCAATCATTATTGATCCACTGTAGGAATGAAGGTCTCTCTCATTTGAATCTAAATTCATTGATTTCTAGCCTATTTTCTTTACAACATAGTATCAAACATTCTTAGTTCATCTATCCATTTGATATGTGATCTCATTCTAGATCTTTTACAATCTATTTGGATTTAATTTAAGATTCCAAGTATCTATTTATTGTCATCTTTTCTAGCTATATATATCCAACCTACATTTATTTTAGTTTCTTAGTACTTTTAATGATGTCAGTAATACTTGTATATTTTCTCACCTATTTACTTATATTTTAATCATTTCCTGTTACACTTAACATACATCTCTCCATACTGTATTGACTATTCTGAAATCTCTAAATTATTCTTCTGTTAAATTTCAGGCCTCAAATCCAACATATTTGTTTAAAACTTTCATTTTAAATATGTATGTTTATTTTCTTTTAAATTTTAAGTTATTTCTATGAAATAATTTCATCCAAGTTAAATTTTATGATTAATGTCATCCATTATGTTTCATATATATTAATATTCTAAGATATTTATAATTATTAACTTCTAATTCATGATGATCAATCTTTATTTTCTTTTGTTTTTCTTTTTTTTTTTTTTTTGAGAAAATTTATTAAACATTTCTTCAGTCTTTTTAGCATTTACTTTCTCACATTCATCTGATAATTCTTTCAACATTTATTGAAGACTAAAGTATTATTTTCATAAACAGCCACATTGTCAAAAAAATTAAATTGACTCAAATAATCTCCAGTTACTTTTATTTTTTTATCTTTTTATTTTAATCCACAAAATATTTGTTATAAACAGCTAGAAAAGTTTTAAAGATATAGAAAAATTATGTTATTCACGAGAGTAATAACTTTTCTTATGCCATGGTAAATTCAACTTTCAAGTGCTTAGATGCTATTATAAGAAACACTTATCATAAAATGCATATTGAATCAAGTTTAGCACTTTTGAGGATTACTCATATTCATGGCTTTTCTTATAATAGTATCTAAGTGCTCAAAATTGAAGTAATATTCTGTTGTATATATTTCTCAATATTAATCATCTTAATATTACGTAATATAATCATTTCTATTATATTTTGATGAATATTCTTCAGAATAGGACCATATCCTGTATTTATATCTTGATTATTTAATGTTTTAATCACTCTAGAAATGCATATAAAATAAATTGTCTTTTCATAATCTATAAATCCAAAGCATAATGGCATATTTATTGATTCGTTCTATACATTTTTTCAGTACTTGAATGTGATCCATTGTGATAAAACCACTTTTAAATCCATCTTGTTACTTTGATTCATTATCCTAAATTCACTGTGGACTTGTTGTAATTATCTTGGAAAAAGTTTTGTTAAGAACTGATAAAAGTCGTATAGGTGTGCCATTTCTAATATTTTTTTTATTTCCTTCCTTAAATATTAATATTATTACTGCATTCTTTCAATCATCTGATTTACCTATATCATTTAGATGTTGGAAATATAATTTTCCCAACAATTTTTCTATTTCTTCATCTGTTTCTTTTAAGATATAATTCAATCATTTTTTATAGTTTTCTATATTTTATAGGTATAATTGCATATATCATTTCTTCATTTAAAATACTGGGCAATTCAGAAGATGTAGTAATTGTACAAGATACTTTTTTCTTTTATTTTTTGTAATTATATAATTTTATGCAGAGCTCTTCCACTCATTCCATGGTGTTATCTTGTTGTTTTTTTTTTTTTTTTTTTTTTGGTAATGGTTCTATCTTTTCTTCTTATAGCAGAACTTCTTATAGCAGAAGTAAGTTATCTACTAATGTCAAGATATTATTTTACCTTTATGATATTTTTATTCTCTTCTATTGCTTTTCTTACTAATTCATAATAATATTTTCTTATATTATTATTATCTTTTTATTTTGTACCATTTTACAAAATTCTAAATATTCATTTTACTGTATCATTTTTATATTTTTTTCATATTCCTTCTTCCCTTCATAGTGTCTTGTCTCAGTAAAACAATCACAGGTAAAATTCTGCTTTCTTACCAGCTATATTTATTGCAGTTCTTAGTAATATATCGTTTATATTTTGTTGTATGTGTGTAATTTACTGTTTATAAACTCAATTATTTTATATATAATCAATTACTGTTGAAGTGCATTTTTTTTACTTAAATGTTATTATCAAGAGGTATATTCATCAATTACAAATTAATTCAAATACAAATTTAGTTATCTTTACCAAATGCAAATCAGAAGATCCAGTATTTATTAATTTTAGTGATAAAGCAAGTATTTTTTTTTACTTTTTGTTTTTGTTTTCTTTTTCTAAATAACTTAATATGTCCTATCCCAATTTCAAGGGAAATCTTAGCTTTCTTGTATGCATAGACATGTGCCACTCTAGTTTTCAGATTGTCTTTTGTCTCCCTTATATATTCAAAACAATCAAAAGTTATATAGACATTTAATTTTATAAATTATAATACTTCTTTATTTTTAATAACATATTGAGAACATCTATGTATTTAAATCTGACAATATCTAATTATTTGTGAAGAAACAGAAGATATCAAAAGTAAAAGAAACTTATTTTATCATATATTTAAATAACCCAATGAGCCATTGCCTCATCAGTATTGAAATTTAAAAATATTGAGATTTCTACTTTATATTTATAAAAATAATTAAATTTGTGTTTTAAATTAAGCGTAACATTGAGCCACTTTCGTCCGCCATGTTTGTTTTTGTATTAATCATGGACTTATTTATTTTTTAAATTTGAATTATTATAGGATTTGTTACCATTTTTTTTGTTTTTTCTTTTACGACCTATTTCTTGTGTATATATATATCCTCAGACATTTCTATTTTTCGATTTAAATGAAGAAATATTGAGTTTGGGGGGTTCATGGTTTGTTTGTTTTTATTTGAATTTCATAGCATTTTGTTCTTTTGTTTTTTATTGGGCAATTTTCAGACACTATCATCGCTTTTTTTTTTGTCAAATTTTAGCCACTTTGGTATTTTTTTTTTTTTTACTTGTCAATTTTTAGGCACTTTCGTAACTATTTTTTTTTACTTGTCAATTTTTAGCCACTTTCGTAACTTTTTTTTTTTTATTTGTGAATTTTGAGTCACTTTCGAAAATAAATTTATCACTTGCAGGTTTCAGGCCGGTTGTTGATGATGTCACAGCACCATCTGATGGTGGCAGTACACTCCCTCCTCAACTACCATTGGATATAAATAAAGTATAACTTTAAAAATTTTATCCACTTAGGAGCACTTTTGATTATCCTCATAGTCTTTGTCAACTAACACTTTGAAAGGCTAACTTTTCCACAATTAACATTTGCTATCTGTCTGTTAATTAAGTTTTGTTTGTATTTGTATATTAGCATATCTTCCTTTATTTTCCTTTTGTTGTTAATTTTTTCAATTTGCAATATTTTTACATTATTATAATTGAAGTTAAAACCATAAATTCATGATTTATTCTGGTCATAAAAAACGAATACTAAAGCATTATTATTTACTTTACATTTTTTTTTCTTTTCTGAACCCTTTTTAATAACAGCAAGTGCTCTTTAGTTATTTTTTCCAATATGCATCTCAATTCCCCTATATATCTACTACCACACCTACATATCCAATTATAAATTATGCAATTTTTATTTATAAATGAGGTTTTGTCTTTAGAGTTATTTGTTAATTTGCTTAATATAGGAAGTGCATAAAATGCAATGTCAACACATATACCTTTATAGATTTTCCTTATAAAATTTACTTGATCATTCTTAAATATATGGTATTGATATCAATATTTTTATTAGCAGAAGAATCAATATTATTATTAATATTTTCATTCTTATATTTTGTATTAAAATTTTTAATAACATTGTATGTATATGATTATAATTGAAGCCAACATTTAACAATTCATTTGAATACATTTCAATATTTTTAGCTTTATCCAATGAATATTTACAAAGACTATTATTTCTAAATAAGAAGGTCTTTAAACCTGTCATTTCATGTGACATCAGCACTCTTTGATTTATATGAAATATAACCTCTTTTTACTATTGGTTTAATGGTCATACAGTAATCCAGCTTACATTGATTTCTAGTTATTTTAAGATCAAGAAACTGAATTACATTGAACTTTCATCCGCTTTTATCTATTTTAAGCCATTTAAATTATTTAACTCTTTAAACAACTAAAGTCCTTCTTATTTGGAAATAATAGTCTTTGTAAATATTCATCAGATAATGCTAAAAATATTGAAATGTATTCGAATGAATTGTTAAATGTTGGCTACAATTATAATCATATATATAATGTTATTAAAAAAATTTAATATAAAATATAAAAATAAAAACACTAATAATAATAGTAATTCTTCTGCTAATAAAAAAATATGGACACCAATACCATATATTTCAAATATCAAGTAAATTTTATAAGGAAAATCTATAAAGGTATATGTGACATTGCATTTTACACACCTCCTACATTAAACAACTTAATAAATAACTCTAAAGATAAAACCCCATTTATAAATAAAAATTGCATCATTTATAAATGGATATGTAGGTGTGGTCATGTATATATAGGGGAATCAAGATGCATGTTGGAAAAAAAAAAAACTAAAGAGCACTTGCTGTTATTAAAAAGGGTTCAGAAAATGAAACAAAATTGCAAAGTAAATAATAATGTTTCAGCATCTATTTTTTTATGACCATAATAAGTCATGTATTTATGGTTTTAACTTCAATTATAATAATGTAAAAATATTGCTAATTGAAAAAAATAACAACAAAAGTAAAATAAAAAACAGGCAACAAACGTTAAGATTGGGGAATTGTGGGAAGCTAAGTATTTCAAAGTGTTAGTTTACAAAGACTATGAGGATAGTCAAAAGTGCTCCTAAGTAGGCAAAAAATTTAAAGTTATACTTTACACATATCTAATTACTGTATTTATAAATATTCATTTATAAGATTATGTATATTGATGTGAAGAAATACAGACATCGAATTATAAAACCAGTCAATATTTAGACAATCCCAATATCAAGAACATTGATAATTTTTTGGTTCTTATTTAATTTTATGAAAAGTATATATTATGTATATAAATAATATTTTAGAAGCCAATGAAATCTCCAAGTTCTGTTCTATATTATTAAATTTAATTAAAAATAGACTCTAAAATCTACACATTAATTGATATCTTCAAGTACATTATCATTGAAAAGGGTGTAAGACAGGGTGACTCCATATCTCCAAAACTTTTTACAGCAGTGCTGCAAGAAGTATTTTATGGATTAAAATGGGAAGCTAAAGGAGTGAAAGTAAATGGACATTATTTAAGTCATTTAGATTTTGCAGATGATGTAGTTGTTTTTGCAAATAATGCTTTGGAGCTACAGGAAATATTGCAGGAGTTATCAGATAAAAGTAGGAAAGTAGGACTAAAGATAAATGTTAAAAATACTAAAGTAATGTTTAATGGATTTTCTCAAAATATGAAAATAAATATTGATTATGATGAGTTAGAAGAAGTTAACAGTTACAAATACCTTGGTCAGATTATTAATACAGATTGAAACATAATGGATGAAATTAATCATAGAATTAAACTTGGTTGGGGTGCTTTTGTTAGAAATAACTTGATACTACAAGGAAATATGCCTATATGTTTGAAAAAGGTTTTTAATAGATGTGTTTTGCCAGTTCTTACTTATAGATGTGAGACTTGGACATTTAATAGAAGAGCAATACAGAGACTTCAGACCACTCATTGAAGTATGGAGAGATGCATGTTGGGAGTAACAAGAAGAGATCGAAAATGCAATGTATGGATAAGAGAACAAACATGTGTTACTGACCTCATTAAAAAAAATAAAAAACTGAAGTGGAGTTGGGCTGGACATATTGCTAGAAGATATAATAATAGATGGACAATTCCAAGAAATTGTAAAAGACCCAGAAAGAGACCACATGTGAGATGGATGGATGAAATAAGAAAGTGTGCAGGGGTGATGTGGAGAAGAGAAGCTAAAGATAGAAAAAGATGGATTGAACTTCATCCTGCAATTGATTGATAATGGTTGATGATGATATGTATTTATATTAGTGTGCTTTGAGAAATAAAAAAGCCTAAAAAGTTTTTGTTAATAAAATAAAATACTTTGCAATAAATTACAAAAAAAAAGTTCTCAATTATTGTTTGACAACTTAGAATAATAGTTTATTATCATTATTATTTATTCTATTATATAGAATTTTTAAAAACTCTGTAAGGTAGACTATAGTTTCAAAAATAAATAGCAATTATCTATTGAAAATCGTCTTCATTTTGCAATGATATAATTAATATTTAGCAATTGATGAAATGAAATTAAAAGTTTGTGAAGAAAATTTAATAATTCTAGATATGAATTAAGCTTAAATCATTGTAATTTTTCTGAAATTTATTTTAGCTAAAAATACTACAGGTATTTAAACCAGACGGATCTTTTATTATTCAGTTCATTTATTTTATACTATTTATTTTGGGGAAATTATTTAATTGTTACAATTTAAATAAATAATATAAAAAAATAAAACGATTTAGAATTTACTTAACGTATATTTATAAAATAAAATAAAAGTTTAATTGCATGTAGCACAAATAAATATTAAAAAAATTATGAGAAGAAGAATAAAAATTAAATGGCTTTCAATTTAATCAGTTTTGATCATTTTAAAATAATAATAAAATAAAAATGGGCAAAAATTATTGATATTAAGAATTTAAAAAAATGTAATCAAGCAGTTAAATATATTTGTTAAAAAAAATAGTAGATCTCTAAAAAAACGTTTATGGTTGATTGTAGGTATAAAAGATGGTCGAGAGGTCAGCGACAGCTGCTTTACAAGCAGTTGTCCCGGGTTAGCAGGTTCGCTTCCCGGCTGATGCTATGACACATAAAAAAAAAAAAAGATGCACATTTTGTTTTGATTTCTTTACATTAAATCGATTTCATTTAACATTTCATTGACAGCAAGTAAAATAAAATTTGGAATTAAATGAGTATTTGAAAGAAACGGACGTTATAAATTATATGTATTTTTAATACTTTTTAAATATAATGAAAAAGAACATACTGCATAAAAATTAACACAATCAGTCTTCACGCTGCAGCGTAGAGTTTACGTCTGTCGAAATAAAATATTGGAAATGTTTTTACACGAAAACTTACATACTTCAAATAATGAATCCATAACCAAACTAACAAACCACTCCATGAACTGATCAATAAATAGATATCTAGTTATCATTAGTTAGAGATAATTAGAGGGGATTTAAACCCAGACTTTTAAATTCTCTTTTGTCATCCACTCCGTCTTATACACTCGATACACACGACCACATATATAATGCGAAAAAGATAAATGATCTCCAATATACATACTTTGTGCTGAATCAACACTCATTAATTGCTCTAGATCATCATCTCCCTCATATAATTATAATCAGTGCTCAGTTTATATTAAGATAAAAAAATATTTAAATTTTAAGGGACAGGTTTCAATCCCTCTCCAACTCCTCAGCTGTTCTTGTCACTGAAAGTCTGATGATGGCATGTTCAAAGCCCTTGTTTGCCAATTTTGTTTGTCATAACCATGTGTATGTTGACCATAAATCTCTCTGACCCCTCATATGCAGGGTATTAAGCAAAATTGGCAAACAATGGCTTTGAACAAGCCATCATCAGATTTTTAATGACATGGATGGCTGAAGAGTTGGAGTTTGGAGAAGACTGAAGCCTGTCTATTACACTTTGAAGATTTGATATCTTAATATAAACTGAGCAGTGATTATATATGTGTGTGTAATATGATGATCTGAACCAACTGATAAGTGCTGATTCAGCACAAAATGTGTATATTGGAGATCATTTATCTTTTTTGCTTGTATGTAGTCACATGTATCAGTTGTATAAGATGGGGTGGATGACAAAAGTAAGTTTGAAAGTCTGGGTTCAAATTCTTTATAATTACATTTAGTTTAAAAATATATATAATATACTTATATTTAAATATTACATTAGTTACAGGGTAAAAATACCAGTTAATCTTAGTTGTGTTGACTATAAAAAAAAAATACAACTAATATGATGTGCCTTCATTATTGATGAGGAATCTTTCACATAGCTTATGTTTACCTTTATTTTTAAGATATAATGAGAAACATTATATAAAGTTTTCAATCAACTGTGGGTATATGTTTTTATAAACAAAATTTGAATAAAAAGCTCAATTTTAAAATTGTCCAGGGATTATACATATTTTCTAAACTAGTCGTTGTCTGCTGCAGTAATTGCATTATCATCTCACTTATTTCTTTTGACATTTCAATTTCATTTATAATCAATAATATTTTTCATATCAAATCATAATTTGTTAAATATCAAAAGCAACTACATTCTTAAGTAATTCCAAAGTAAGCTCTTGTCTTCCAGCTGCTCTATGTTAAAATGTCAAGTGATAAAAATGCATTTTGAATTAAAAAAATCTTTGGATTCTATATATATATATCAATGCTAAATCCTGTGAAAAACAATGATATAAATCATTATCAATATATTTATTGATTATATATATTTTTATATTATAATCATCTGCATCTAGATGACAATTCCAATTTTAACAATAGAACATTTTCATTTATATTATTCATTGACTTCTTTTAGATTAAAGTTTTATATTGTAAATTGTTGTATTTAAATTATTTATAATAATTCCATAATATTATGTGCAAAAATGCTATTAAAACTTTTACTTTACATTTATTAGGCTTGCTATAAAATGCATGCAAGTTTGAAGAAGATGATGTCATGAATACTATAACAATATAAATACAATTTATTCAAACCACTTTGAACACTTTTTAGCAAAAACCTTTTATTGTACATATATACATACACCTATGTTTCAACTGTCCTGCAGTCTTCTTCAGAGCAAGGAATTAAAGTAAACTGGCTCTGAAGAAAACTGCAGGACAGTCAAAATGGAGGTGTATGTATATATGTACAATAAAAGGTTGTGGCTCTAAAGAAGTCAGCAGGACAGTTGAAACATAGGTGTATGTATATATGTATAATAAAAGGTTTTTGGTAAAAAAGTGTTTGAAGTGGTTTAGATAAATTGTATTTATATAAGATATTATAGCAAAATAAAGAAAAGGGTGATTTTGGTGATACTATAATCAGTTGAGTAATGTTTAATGCAGTAATAGACTGATAAATTGTGAATTCAAGTTCCATGAATCATAGCTCTGCAACTTTTTGATGCTCAACATTTTAATGAATTCCCAAACAATAAACCATTTAACTAATATTTTTATAGATGTAGTGAAAAATAAACATTTTTTGATTTATATTTTGTTAAATTTGTTTCAAAACATATTTATTATTTTTAATTTAAAGATTAAATTCAAAACATTTGCATATTTTTTTTAAATCTGTGCAGACAGAAGATAAAATCGTTAAATATAGAATTTTGAATAATATAAGAAGTCTGGAAATCTAACCTAGTTACATAATTAGTATTGAAGTACCTAATATGTGTGAATGTATCCCTACAAGAGATAAAAAGTAAAGTATAAGATAAAAAAAGAGTAATAGTGATGAAACATTTTTTTATTCATATACCTAAATGAACTACTCATTTTATACACTTCTCTTATGTACTAAATGTATATTACTTTAGCATAAGAATAATCTTAAGTTATTTTTAATATCTGACATGATAATATTGCTTTTAGATCACAAATAATTTAACAAATTACATATACCCTTAAGCATAACTTATAAATGCCATATTTTAAATAATAAATTTTAATGCACATAGTTATATATTATATTCATCAAAAAAATTAAAAAGCATATATAAAAAGTACTTTAAAATAGTAAAAAAAAAACATCTTATGCCTTAGCAGAAATGATCAAAAGGAAACATTCATTTGTATCATATTTCACTATAATACAGATTTCGAAAATGATTTAATAAAGTCAGGTTTCTAGTAGTCACTGCCAATTAACATATTTACAATAATTCAAATAATGAGGATTACTTTCTAAAGAAGGCTGATATTTTAAGAATCTGAAAGTCATTAAACCTATCATATATTTTTAAATTATGAATATTTTCCAATGTTGTTGGGGCCAAAAATTGTGTCTTTTGTTTTGATTTCTTGTTGTTCATCTTGTTTTTGGAATATTGATTTTTTAAAAAATGGTGGAATGATTAGCATTGTAAAATAGTAGAAATAGAGGGAAAATTTTGTCAAGAACTTATGTTTAGGTATGTTACTATGTTTTGTACCAAATTATAAAGTGATTATTTTTGTTTATAATTAGCATATAGAAATAAATAAGAATAAATGCTCAGACTTATCACTGACTCAAACATATTGTTTCAGGCATATTTCAAGGTTCCTTTATTGGATGTTCAACTAAGAATTGCATCAAATAATCGAGGAACTATGGTAAAAAAAATTTTTTTTTTTATCCATATCCAACAAAAAGTTGATTGAATTTGATCTTCCAAAACATTATTGCTGAGTTTTCAAATTTCTCAAAGAGATTGAGCTCATCTATTTTATAAATGGAATTTAACTGCTTTTGGCTTATGATAATTGTGGTTAAATGCAAACCATAACCACTTGGTTAATTACTGTTAAATGTATGAATGCAGTAGCAGAATTGAAGGATTTAAAAAAAAACAACTCATGAATCTATCTTCTGGTTGGAATTTTTATAGATTATTTTATGATGTTTATTAATAGTTAAACTAATTATCTTTAATAAATTTAAAAATCCATATGTTGAATAAATTATCAATGGTTACTGTATTGGGTTCTAACCAAGTCCTAATTTCTGATTATTTATCTTCTAACTTTTTAAGCTAGTGATATTATTATTTTAACATCTTAAAATTTTAAATATTGGATTAAAACTAAATCCTGACTTACTTATATACTGACTGTAGATATATATGAGTCTTTACAAATATATATTTGATAACATACTTATGTCAAATGCAACTAAATTGCAAGAGAGAAATTTCAGCAAAAAGTATCACTTAGAATTGAAGTATTAAAAATACAGTTGTTCTACTTCTTAAAATGCCATTTTCACATATTTTAAAAATATATAAGTACTAATAATAACAATAATAATTATTTTATCATCATAATAATGAACTAATAAAAAAAACTATAATTAGAATTGTGGTGTCTAATTATTTTATTTTAGGTTAAAAAATTACTTTATGACTAAAAGTTAATTTAAAAAAAAATTGCTAAAGATAGTATCTGGAGTGCAATTTTATATACTGCATACATTTTTATAATGAAAAAAGAAAAGTCAAAAGATTGGAAAAAGCTTAAGAATAAAGATTTAAAGAAATTTGGGGGAAATAAGTTATCAGATTAGAAATATATAAATGCTGCAAAAAGTAAATGATTATTTATTGAGAAAGTTTTTAAAAAAAGATCTGATCATAAATTTAAAGGTAGAAAATATAAAAAAATAAGTAAATAAACTAATAAATTATTTTATGAAAATTAGTAACTAACTGCTTTAATAGATAAAGACAGAAAGCTTGGATAAGGTTGTTTGGGTCAGTATGTAAAAGATGACTTTGATAGGTGACTAATAACAACAATAACAGTGGTTAGATAGTCACCAGAAAGTGAGATTAAAACCTTTTTATTTCATTCATTTACTTTTTTTCAATTGTCCTATCAATATGTTATTATCTTATAAATAAAATTTAGTTTTAAATGATAGATAAAAAAATATGCATATTTGTTATCTGGGTAAAGTTTTTTAGCAAAGTCATTTTCTAAAAAGAGAACATATATCTCAAGGAATTTTCCTTTATTTAGAGTATAGGAGAAAGAAGTTTAAAAAAAATAAATAAAATATAAATTTTAAATTAATTTTATCATAAACTTATACTTAATTAGTTATTTTATTTTTATAATATTGTGAGACCATGTTATTGTAAAAATGCTCTATTGTTACCTGAAAAAATTTTCAGCAGCAATTTTTAATTGTTATTATGCTTAACTAATCAGTAACAGAATTGAATATAATCAAAAGCTGCTAATTAACAGTCTCACAATTCAAAGAAGGAATGAAAACAATAGTAAAAAGACAAATAATTCCCTAATAGACATTTTGGTTAAACTGTCATTCTTTGACTGATCCAGATTATACACATCTTCCAAAGATCTTCATTGTTCAGAATTTATCAATCAAACATTACCATAATTTTATTTGCAAGTGCTATATATTTGATGATTTATTACTTTTAGAGAAATAAATTAATGATTATAAGTAATCAACTAAGAGTACTGATTCAGTTCAAATACATTTTGGTAACCATTTGCATTTTCTCTGAAATCATTGTTCATTTGGATAAAGTGTACAAAGTTTGTTCTTAAGAATTGATAAAAAAAAAAGTTTGACATAGAGCAAATTTTCATTTAAAAAAACCTAAATAGACAACAGAAAAAAAATCAAAAGAAAAACTATGTTATTTTAGTATATTCATAAATACCATGGATATCAAATATAATAAAGACATTTCTAATCATTAAAATATAAGTTTTACATAACCATAGTACACTATGAGGAACCTTAACATTTAGAAAACCTTAAATTTGAAATGCTAAAAAACTAGATGAGCTATCAAATTTTATGTAAGCATGGAAAAACATATATATTCATAAAACTGTGTATTCCACTAAAAAAAATGATTTAAAAAAATATAAAACAAAAATTAGAAAGGAAAAAAACATATTTGTCTAAAGTAACAAATTATGTATGTATCAAAGAAGATATATTGAAATATATCTTCTTTGATGCATGCATAACACAAGAATATTGGGCAGAGGGGAAAAAAATGTTTTAAAGAAACTATTTACATGATTAATCCCAAATAACCCCTTAAGTCAAATTAGTTTTATAATCCTAATGTTTGAAATCATTCATTTGTCTTTAAAATAAAAAAAGTGGAGAAATTAGGAGAGCCATATTGAAAATATATAAAAATTCTATTAGCTGTTTCTTTTGTAAAAATACCCTAAATGGTTAGAGTGTTTTTAAATTTAGTACTTATTCAATTCCAATACTAATCTGTCTCTGATCAGGTCAGTAATGAATACCACTTAAAAATGTTGTGTTCTATCTATATATGTGTTATTATTGACACAGTTGAATGTATTTGAAAAAGTATAAAGTTTGAATTTTTTTGTAAAAATTTTTAAATAGATAAGGAAATAGTTCAACATATATATACAACCAAAATGTTATATTTGTATTTTATTACTCTCTGTAAGCCAATTTTATACATAATGTATGAAATAATTCTTTATTAAATAAACTTATTTTAAAATAAAAGTAAACAATAACAAAAAAAAAAATTCTGTTTGATCCCTTCAATGGAATTGTTGCACTCGACCTATCACTTTTGATGTTTGTATGTGACTTGACTTCTTGAGTACGTGATTATACAATTTTATATAAAATATATTCCAAAGTTTTAGTATCCCAAAGGCGAAACTACTTTACAATGGAACCCCATACCACTTTTAAGAGAAATGGAGGAGGGAGTATGGAAAAGTCTTATAATTGTAAAAATAAAATAATTAATTGACTGGAATGACCTTTAACATTTAGTGGTTGTTATATATATATCTGGCTGTGTGCGTGTCTGTGCGAAGATTGAGGAATGTTTCTGTCATTGGATTTTTTTATTATTAATCTTTTGAATTATATATTTTATAAATTATTCTTTAAAAGTTTTAGATAGCAGTTAGACAATTCCATATTCGAAAAGACAAGCCATCACAGTCACTGTTGTTAAACTGCGCTAGGCAAAATACATTTATAAAATATGTCACTAGTGGTCTTAAAAATAGAAAAAATGGGAGTATGAAAAAAAAAGTAAACAAAACATTTGAATGGGTGCACGTGTATTTTGTCATATCGTGGTTGGAGGGCAAAAGTCATTCGTCTCATATTTTTATAAAAATACAGAGGTGGAGTAAACAGAATTAGGATTATTTATTAAAACATTTTATAAAAAAATATCACTCCGAAAGAAAATAAAAAAAATGTCATATATAATTTAACTCTTTGTTGTTTGAGAAATTCTAAACTCATATTATTTAACTATTGCTGGAAAAAAAAAAATTACTTTATTATTATAAACTATTCCAATATATTATATTTATAATTTTAGGAATTAGTAGAGTCCTATTTACATAATCGCTATCCATTAATCTGCACTAAATACAATAATCTGCAGAAGGTCAAGCTAAATTTAACATTATTCGAGATGTTAAAGTTCAGAATATGACTAATAATTTCTAACATGATTTCTTTAGCGTTCTTTTATTTAATGAATTAAAACATAAGTATAGAATTAATAATTTCTTTAAAATATGTAATTATTTTCAACATTTAATAATGCCTTCAAATAGAATTATCGACTACAGTCTTTATTATAATATAAACTCTGAAAATTACGTGACAACTGCAATAAGAACGTTGTCTAAGGCAGTTTCGAGTGCCCACTATTTATTGGATAAATTCACATCATTTTAAAATAATTTAGAAAATTTTTGCGATCTAATTAACGGTCAACGTAATTTTTAATTAAAACGTGTATTTTAATTAAACATTATGTTAAAATTGACGACTTACACAATTTAGAACATCACTTGACATTTTAAATTTATTTTCAAGGTTAAACATACATTTACGATATTTTAATTATTCATCGCCTTTATAAATTCTAATGTCAAACATTTCAAACAAATAAATAAACACTGATCTTATAATAAATTATAAAGAACTAATTCATTGATACTAAGTACTGATTTTTATCAAGATATGGTTGGACAAAAAATGTAATGTTTATAAATGTTGGGTTTATACTGCAATATAGTCAGGGATAATATTCCTAATAATTTAAGAATAACACACAACTCGCATACAATACTTCATTAACGTATGTACAACATTTAGATACACTAGTTCACCTCAGCTATATTTGGCCATCTATCTGGTCTAGTTGTTAATAGTAAGCTAATGTTTGGAAAAAAAATGCTGGGATTTCCCTTTCAAAACCCTGACATTTTCAGCCTATGCATAGTTAGCTTTAGAGTAGGTAGAATGATGAATGTATCTAGCAGCTTCCTACTCCATGTTGAGTATGCCTTTCTGTGTTCTAATATTATTGTTGTTATACATATTGCTGTTCAATGTTTGAGAATTGTCTGATAGTGTCTGAACAATTGAAAGTTCTCATTTACATTGTCTTTCCTCTCAAATGAACTTCAATATATAGCAAAATCCCTGTCCTTATTGGCAAAAATCAGATTCACACACCCAGCTTTGTAATTAGCCTGTTTACGACATTGGCAATTTATTTCCTTCTACTGTTTTTTCATTGATCAGTTTTATTATAACTTAAATCTTCTTGATAATCTTATAGTAAGGACAAAATCATTATGTGATGGTAAGCTTCTAAGTTAGGAACATTCTCTCCACTTAGCAAAAGTTTGCTTTGAACTACATAGTTCTTAAAATAATTTGGTGGACATCTAAGTCATCTTTTTGCTTCTCCTTTTGGCCTGGATTCATTACTTTCAAATCTGTTTTCATCATCAGGTCTGCTTTCTTCATCTGATCTGGTGAATTTTTCATCATCTCCTGTTGTTTCATAGCCTCACTTTTTTATCTTAGATATTTGTTATTATTATCTATCAAGATCTTGAGAGCTATTGTTGGTAAACTCTTTATGCTTTTTTTTTGGTGTTGAATTCCATCTGCTGATCTCTTTGAGCACCTCACAATGCCTGTCTGCATTCCAACATTTTTATTTTTGTTTCCATGACCATATCGACTAGGCCTAAGGTTTATCCCAAGATCTAAATCTAGTTTATTATTAAACTCATCTGGGTAGTTTTTTTTTTTAATTTGTTATATATGTAACCTGGTTTACTTTAAATCCTTCATAGCTCAAAGTGATTGAACAGGTCATAATTAACAGATTGCTGTGCTCACCAACTGACTCAACAAGGGGCAAGTGAATACTTTTATTTGAAATATAAAAATTTGACTACTCAAAAGTAATATATGGTTGCCTTAGAATGAGTAATTATTATACTTCTAGATTGCAGTCAATGATAAAACAGACACTGCAGATACATTATCCAATTCCATTATTTATAATCCAAACTTTGAGGATGGAATCAGTGACTTTTATATTATTTGTGTGGAAATTGATTTTATTTGATTTTGGTTTCCCCTTTCAGTATTTTATAATGAACACTTTCATTATTGCATGAATAATTTTCCTTTTCTTTTATAAACATGTAGTTTCTATATGACTGACTTGTTTATAATACTTACACAATGCTTACTGATGTGGCCATTTGATACATGCATATTTACCTTGTCATATCTATAGTAAACTTTTTGTCATTTGTACAAAATTTATATCTTAATTCAGAGTAGAGTATTTCAAGAGCTGGAATTTTTGGACAATTGCTGTCATCATGTAGTGTGTATAAAAGATGCAATCTTTTGTCGAGTATTGTATCAAGAACAAAACAACAATAAGAACAAAATATAATAATTCAGAATAATGGATGAAAACTGATACATATATAGAAATGCTTGAATTAAAGTCAAAAGTGATTATTCTAATGAAGCCTTATTTTTTATAGTGGTCACTTAATTAAAAGAAAGGATGAATAGCAGAGTATTGTATATTATTTGAAAGTTTTTTTTTTAAAACTAAACTATATACATGTAAAAATTTTGCATCAGAGCTGTCAAAAATTTATGCAGCAAAACGACAATTGAGAAAACATGGAGCCAAAATTATTATAGTAGTTTAGTATAGATTTCCCACATAAAAATTAAATATAAAATATTGCAAGACTATAAATAACATATTAAAGCTTAATGATAACAAGGAAAACAACAAATATTTTAATTAAGTATGAATACAAAGTTATAATACAAATGTTTTTTGTAATTAACTCATTATTGCATTCAAACCACGAAATTGAACAGCTTGTGTAAACATGGGAAATAGTGATCATGTGATGTTTAGTGGTCATGAAATTTATATATGTAATTTTTTATTATAAAATTATTGCATTATACATGTAAGAATCCATTTATTTTTATATATTCAGGTTTTGGAATATATTAACAACGATGTTTTTTATATGGTAACTTTATTTATACACATTATTAATTCAATTTGCAGAATAAATTGTATATAAAATTATATTTTACAAGAAATTTCTCTCATGTTTTTCATGAATTCTTTTGAACAGTCACATTTCTTCTTTTTAAAAAGATATTTTAACATATCTTAATTTTGAAAAATAACTGTTTATATAAATTATAAAATTTATATTCTATTTAAGCCAATCACATAGCCAGTTAAAGATTTATATGTTATTAATAATTATTAAAAAATGTTAAACAGTTATTTTAATCCCCTTCACATTTATATTTAATAAAATTAATTTAAATAAATTAGATAAAAACACTATAGAAAAAAATAATAATAAAAATGATATGCTTTATTATTATAACTTGTTATTAATTTTTTAGAAAGGAAGAAAAAGATTGCTCAAACAACCTTCTTTAGTATATTTATTAAAAACTATTTAATATATGTCTATAATTATATCTTACAAATTTAAAATATAGAACTTAAAAATATATTTTAAAGCACTTTCATAAAAAACTAAAAAGTTTTGAATATTTGTTTTTTTTTATACTTTCATTGAAGTTAAAAATTGGTTAGTTTGTTTGTTAAGTTTAAATCTTTTTCAAGTTAGAATGACATTTAAAGTTGATATTTAATATATTAAAATTCAATAAAAGTGCTTGAAATCTGGTGCATAACTAAATAATATCAGCTTAATTCATTTGGAACACTCATCTTTTCAGTAGGGCATCTAGTTTTTTAGATATAGATCAGACAGCAAGAAAATATTAAAAATATTCAATGATTTCAAGTCTCAGTTAAAAATTACTCTTAGAACTTTCTTTTTTTAAAAAAATAAATCTCATGAAGGGTATAAAGACTTTTTTCTTTAAATTTAATAACAGTTTTTTTTTACATTTTAAAATTGATATTTAATACATTTAAGTTCAATATGACTTGTTAAAATTTTGTACATTTATTTAAAATGTTTATGTAATTGATAGGATACATTAATTTTTTAAATAAGTCACTTAGTGTCTTAGATATGAAGAGTAGGAAAATAATTTATGCTATCGATTTTATTTATTATGATTACAACCTTTATTTAAGTGATAAAAAAATTGTTTATATAAAAAAACTGTTAACAATTTTAAATAAAAAGTTACTAATTTTTAACATATATAATTATGTGCACATATTAAACGTGATGTATACACAAATAGTATACACATTAACTTACTGCAGAAATATCTACTGATATATATACACTTTATGGGTGAAATTGATTTAAAGTAAAATTATATGTATTAAATGATGTTCATTTACAATATAGTTTTGGCAAGGATTTTTTTAAACTAAAAAATTTCCAATTAAAGTAAAGATGTAAAACACTATCAATTTTTTTTGTTACAATAGCAAGCTTCATGTAAGTGATAAGAAAGCTGTTTCTAATACAGTTTTGTTTAAAACATTTTTAAAAGAATATGATTGCTTTTATTTGTTATAATTTAAGTAATAACAAAATTGTGTATACTATAGAAAATATAATATAGAAAAGTTACTTACTAATTTTTATACATATATAATTATCATCAAAGCCAGTCAACACATAAACAATCCCAATATCAATAACAACAATTTCAGACTGGTGTATGTATACATACTAAATATGATATATACATAAAGAGTATACATATTAACTTATGCCAGAAATATCTAGTGTTATATGTGCACACTGTAAAATTGATTTAAAATAAAATTATATGCATTATTAACATTTAAAATATAGTTTTGGTAAGCTTTTTTTTTAAAAAAAAAATTTCCAGACAAAATAAAAATGTTAAACACTTTTCACTTAAAAGAATATTTCGTATTTTTAATCACTTATATACACATATATAATGCTTGAATCATAGACTTGTGAAGTTTGCAAAAAAAGAAAAACTTTATATTATGAATTCTTTTTTTGAAAAAAATGTTAAAAGGAAATGGACATGGAAGCATCCAAATGAGAGTACAGCAGAATTGGATTATATTTTGACTAACAAAAAGTACATATTTTAAGATTGTAATGTTTTTAATAAATTTAATACAGGAAGTGATCATCGATTAGTAAGATGTAAGATATGTGTTAATGCAAAACTAGAGAGACAAAAATTATTAAGAAAAACAATATTTACAGTTGATACTTCTAATCTTCAGAAACACTCTAATGAATTTAAATTAAAACTTACAAATTGGTTTCAAGTATTAATACATTTTGAACATGATTCAGATTTGAATGAAATTAATAAGAAAATAACTGATACTCTTTTAAAAACTGCAACAAAGCTAGCTAGTAGCAAAAAGCAGAAATTGCCCAATAAAGTTTCTACTGAGGCTAAAGAATTTATGAAGAAAAGAAGGAATATGAAGATATACAAAAATGATGCATTAAAAAGGATTGAATACCTTGAATTCTATAAAATGGAGCTGAAAGATTTAAAAATTATATAAGAAATTATAACTGTGAACTAGAAAAAAAAGTGGTAAAAGAGAATAAAAGTCTCAAGAGTGTAAAATAATGTTTTGGTATTGATAGGAAATTTATATTTGCAATAAGAAAAAAAGATGGAACTATTACTAAAAAAAGAGATGACATCATGAAATGGGTAGAAGACTTCTATCAAGAATTATATATTAATAAAAAACAAGTATCTCCTCAGAATTTTAAATGAAGAAGTGAAACATGTAATTAAATTTATGAAGAAAGGAAAGGTTCCAGGTAATGATGGAATTATAATTGATATATTAAAAGAAGCAGGTGAAGAAATTGAAATTTTTTTAGCAAAGTTATATACCAAATGTCTAAATGTTAAAAATGTACCAGATGATTGGAAGAATGCAGTATTAATATTAAGATTTACAAAAGGTGATAAAGAAGATATTAGAAATTACATATTTATCAGCCTTTTATCAGTTTTATACAAAAATTTTACCAAGATAATTACAACTCGTCTACAGAGAACATTGGATTTCCCCCAACCAAGGGAACAAGCTGGATTTAAAAGTGATTTTAGTACAGTAGATCATATCTAGGTATTGAGAGAAGTTATAGAAAAGACAAATGAATATGAGTTTCCATTATGCTTAGGATTTGTAGACTATGAAAAGGCATTTGATTCTATAAACATTTCTTCAGTGGTTAAAGCATCAGATCATCAAGGTATAGATCCAGGATATATCCAGGATATTGTCATATTTTAAAAAATATTTATAAAAATGCAACAGCAACAATTAGATTGTATAATGATACTAAGAAAGTCAACATTGAGAAGGGTATAAGACAAGGTGACTCCATATCTCCAAAACTTTTTACAGCAATGCTGCAAGAAGTATTTTGTGGATTAAAATGGGAATCTAAAGAAGTGAAGAGATTATTTAAGTCATTTAGATTTTGCAGATAATGTAATTGTTTTTGCAAATAAAGCTTTAGAGCTGCAGGAAATGTTGCAGAAGTTATCAGATGAAAGTAGGACTAAAGATAAATGTTAAAAAGACTAAAGTAATGTTTAATGGATTTTCTCAAAATATGAAAATAAAGATTGATTATGATGAATTAGAAGAAGTTAACAGTTACAAATACCTTGGTCAGATTATTAATACAGATGGAAACATAATGGATAAAATTAATCACAGAATTAAACTTGATTGGAATGCTTTTGGTAGAAATAACTTGATACTAAAAGGAAATATGCCTCTGTATTTGAAAAGAAGTTTTTAATAAATGTGTTTTACCAGTTTTTATTTATGGATCTGAGACTTGGACACTTAATAGAAAAGCAATACAGAGACTTTAGACCACTCAAAGAAATATGGAGAGATGCATGTTAGGAGTAATAAGAAGGGATCGTAAGTACAATATATGGGTAAGAGAACAAACAGGTGATATTGACCTCAATGAAAAAATTAAGACAAGTGGAGTTGGGCTGGTCATATTGCTAGAAGAAATGATAATAGATGGACAATTGAAATCTTAAATTGGATTCCAAGAGATTTTAAAAGACCCAGATAGAGACCACATGTGAGATGGATGGATGAAATAAGAAAGTGTGCAGAAATGATGTGGAAAAGAGAAGCTAAAAGTCAGAAAAGATGGTTTGAACTTGGAGAGACCTTCATCCTGCAGTGGACTGATAATGGTTGATGATGATGATGATATACACATATTATTATATACATACACTAAATAGAATATATACAAAAGAGGTATACATTTTAATTTAGAGCAGAAATATATATATATCAACTTTAAGTGTCCAGTCAATTTAAAGTATGACATAGTTTTACGTTTTCATTTAAATGGTTTTTACAAAGAAAAAAATAATTATTTCTTCAATCACAATTGGAGGTTTTAGATTTAACTTGAAATAAAAGCATGGAGGCCCAGAAATTAATTAAGTCAATCCCTATTTTTTATAATAAGAGATTGATTTAATTAATTTCTGGATGTCCCTCTTCATGTTTTTATTTCAAGTTAAATCTAAAAATTCCAATTTTGATTGAAGAAACTTTTTTTTCTTTTTAATGCCTGGTTAATAAAAGCATTTAATATAAAACAATTTTTTATTTTATTATTATTAGTAACATAATGAATGATTGTATTATAATTTTTTTTAAAATGAGGCTAAAATACTGAATTATTATTACACATTAACTATAATTAAAATCTTTACTTATAATATTTTTTATCAAAATGTGTAAAGTAAATCAAAAACATATGACAAAACTAAAAACAAAAAGATTAGGTGAAGTCATTTGATAGCTGAATGATTTTGTTTCATCTGGAGTTGAAACTTTGGGAATACTTATAAGTTATGCAATGTTTGCAGCATGTTTTTGATAAGTATTTCCAGTAAAGTCAGGTGGAGTATTATAATATATCCAATATTATTAGATTTGCATATTTTATCATGTAATATATACTTTTTTTCAGATTTACTACATATTTTAAACTGTATTTCCAACAAGTTCATGCTGTTGCTTGGTAAAATATTTCAGCCCTATAAAAAATTTAACTTTGAATGTTGATGTGGATTTTAATATTTTTATCAATCCATATTTTATAATACAATAAGATAATCATCTAAAGATGAATGAGATATTTTATTATTGATTTGATTATAATTGACTGTTTCATGATTCAGTGGTGCCATTTCTTATTATAGACATTAGAAGCAAGATATTTACAAGATATTCAAAATGATGCCCAATTATATGGATTGCTACAGTTTTGAATGGATATTTTATCTCTTTCAAAAAATTACCAATTTGAAATATTTTTTTTACAAATTTAAGAACTATATTTGTTTGTTTTTGGCTTGATATTGCTCAAATAATATATATATATATTTCTATCCTTTTTAATACCTATTATACACTTCATTAGTTATTGTTTTTTTCCCCCAGAATCTTAGGAGTTATTTATCTTTTTCAGGTATCTTTAGTTATATGTTTCAAGATATATATATATATATATATAGTGGAGCCAAAATTTTAAGTGTATCTAAGAGAGATAAATTTAGATTAATTATTCCATGTGTCTGTTTAAATAAAAAGCAGATATTTTAATTTTCAACTATCTTAAAAGCCTATATCTGGACTAGGAATGATATGCTAATTTCTAGACTAATAAATGATTAGTAATAATCATTAATGTATTTATCTAAAATAAATGATGTCAAAATTGTTAGTGCAGATAATTTGACACTTGTAAATGGATTTGTAATATAAGTAGTAACAAAATTATCAGCTGAGAGAATGACCAATGCATTTTGTGAATTATCTAATAATTTTTTAACAAATCTTTTTAGATTTTTTTAAACAGTAAATAAAAAGTAAAATAACACTATCCAGATTATGTTTTAGACATGGTTTATAAACAGGAAAAAAAATTACTGTCTCAGCTTTGGGAGAAAATGTTCTGCATCCTTCATATTGATAAACAAATTTAAAGTAGATAACGTAAAATATTAAAAATAGTTTAAGATACAATAGTTCAATAGCACAAAAATGTAGCAGTCCCTGTTACTGGATGCCATGCTTAATTTTTTAATACCTTATTATTAATATCTATACTTAAAACAGGTAAAACTCACTATACATATGCCACACACAGCAAGCTAAAGTAATCAATGGTTGCCAGAAGGCTTGTGCATAAAATCCCCATCTAGTGCCTACTCATCCAATATCCCCAGACTAGTTTCTGGCTTGTGGTCTTCGTCAGTGAGGAGCCTTGGATCTGAGAGCACTGCATCTAGATCTTAGGATCTAATGCAACCCTCTAGCAACCACCTTTTATCTCCATTTAACTACAAAACTATGAGTCTTAAACTGAAAACACCTTAATGTTTCCAATTCAAGCCCATCAGCTTATATAGTTATATGGGTCTAGACCCAGTTCAGTTCCCATACATTTTGGTGTCTTTGGTTCTTTAATAACCATAGCCACCAATTCTGGCATCCATTGATTACTCTAGCTTGCTGTGTGTGGCATACATATAGTGAGTTTTGCCTGTTTTAACAACATTTATACACAAGCATAAGAGATTGAGGTCATGTGATGTTTATTGGCTTAATATCTATACTATTAATAACAAATAATTATATTGTGCTGGCATGACTTTGTTGAAGAAAGCAATTATAAACTACCCTAAATATTATCCTAAAAATTTACTGAATAGGCATAATGTCATTTATATCATCCCAAAAGATTAATGTTGTTTTAATAATATATAAAGATTTATTATATGCTTCAAAGACTAATGTATCATTTGTCACTATAGAAATAATAAACTTTGTTTCTTAATTGAACATTTTACTTTTCAATAAAAGTAACATCTCAAAAAAATACCATGAATCGTATTTTAATTTTTTTTTATGTATAGTTAAATGGCGAATTAGACTTACAATAAATGCCAATAATAGGCTAGAATAACGAGAGAATGTTCTTGTAAAGCATCATTTAAGCTGAAATCGTATTTTTTTTTTTTTTGGTTTTAATTTAAAAAAGAAAAGGTTCAGTATGGATATCTCAAATATTATTCCACTGATTTTTTAAATATTTTTCAGATTTATATAGATGTCTTGTCATATGTAAATAGACATTGTTTATACTTGTAATAAAAAGCTTTTATGAAGAATGACTTGACAACCGAACGTCTGTTTTAAGTATAACTACATTACATATATATATAACAAGAATATAAATCATTTTAAAAATATATCAAACGCTATTAAATTTGTATAACCAAAGTGACTAAGGAAGTCTTCCTTATTTTTTAAATCATCTTCTCTTTTGCTCTTGTTGCTGATGATTTATTAGGTTGCTGTTCAATTTTTTTTTTTCAATTTTATTGTTAACTCAGCTTTGAAATTGTCATATGAATAAAAAAATTCACTAGTAAGAAAACTAATGAATATGTAAATTATTTTCCTTTTTTCCCCCCACTGTATAAAAAAAATAAATGACGTTTATTTTAAAAAAAGAGGAATGCCACACATTTTAAATATTTTAACCTCCAAAAGTTTTTATTACTTTTAAATGTCATTTATTATATTTGAAATTCATTATAAAATTAATAGTTAAAATAAGAAAAATATTGTATCATAAATAGAGAAAAACTTATTTTGATGCGGAAAAAAAGTTCACTGAACTTGAAATATTATATTGTAAGATGGATTGAACTTGGAGAGACCTTCATCCTGCAGTGGATTGATAATGGTTGATGATGATGATACAAATAAAATTTTGAAAATCTTCATGATATAGTTGTTTGCCATGTTCATGGTATGGAGTTTGAATCTAGTCTACATAACCCTTGGAAATTATTTTAGATTATAAGCAAATTTAAGATTTCGCTTAATTCGACTATCTGTCAAATATTGAGTAGTAAGTGAGTATTTAATTATCATTCGCTAGAGGGCAAAGGTCATAGATTAAACTGAATTTGTTAAATAATTGTCAATAACTAGAATGTAAACAAAAAAAAAAAATCAATTGTAATATGATTTAATTTTCATCAGTGATGGGAGAGGAAAGAGTCAATATATAGACATTAAGCCCAATGTTCACTGCTTTATATTAATTTGATATAATAATAATTATCAAATGTAGACAATTTAATGCATGACTATAAATTCAAGAATAATTAGCACTATAATGAGCAAGACACCTAATCATCAACACATATACAAGAATTAATAAAGAAATTAGTAATGAAACTACTATGAGCTGCATGAGTAAGAGGTTCCTTTGTTCAAGGTAAATTTTAGCATCCATCTCCATTCTATGACAAACTTTGTAAATTAATACTTCCCCAATACTTTTGCAAGAAAAGCTTGAAAATATGGCTTTAGTCATTTAATGTGCTTGGTAAAAATACTTGACATGTTTTATTCATTTATTTCTATAAAATAAACTCAGAGAATAAAACAAGTGCTAAAAAAAAAATTACTATTTTAAAAAAATAATTTTTGAAACAATAATTAAATAATACCTTAAAACAAAAATATTTATTTAGTAAATTTGAAATTTTTTCCATTCAAAAGTTTTCATACTATTTTTTGAACAATCCTGTGAAATTGCTAGTAGAGAAAGAAAATAACTGCAAATAAGATACTTTTTTTAAACATCTAAGTGTTTTTATCATGCTTTAAAAACCACACACCCACAAAAACATTGCACTGCTCTCCTCCTCAGGCTGGCTCTGATATTACATAAGTAATTCTAGTTTAAATACCAGGTTATTAAAAATATAATCTACAGTCAGAATATCATTATTTGAACTGCTTTACTTCTGAGCTTCATCAAAGAGAAGTTTAACTTGTCTTCATTATCCTTTCTGAACCAATATTTAGAGCAACTTTAACTGGCAATCAGTAATTCATTAAAAATAGTTCTTGTTTTAAAACTCATTCAAAATCTTTCATGCATAAACTTATTTGCATTTTCTATTAACAAAGTTATATTCCTTCATTAATAAAATATTAATATTATTATTTCTATTTTATGTGGTATTTTTTCACTATTAATAACTACTTTATTATATATAGTTTGATATTTTTCATTTACTGTACTTATATTGTTTATTGAGATAACTTTTATATTTTATTAGGACCACAAACTAGGTCAATTTTAAATAGCATGACTCTTATAACTCTTACATTATATTAGCATCTTCTCGTTAAAAAGTTATTTATTTTAAAAATCCAGTAATATTTAATTTAGAACCTCTCATACATATAACTTGTTTATGTTTTCTATTAACAAAAATAGTTTCCTTTTTCTTTAATAATAAAATATTTACAGTATGATATTATTTTATTTTTTAATACTTATTAATAACTAAAAGTCCTATTATATATATTATACTTTATTATATAGTTTGACAATTATGAATTTAGCCAGAATTTATTTAAAATGGAATTTTAAATTGTCATACTCAGTGTTTATTAAATATATATTTAGAAACAATTAAAATGTCTTGCAGTTTGTTCCATCAGTATGTATTTGCATTAAGAATTAAATATTTTGATGTTTATTACTCATTCTATTTTCCTTAAATTTGGACCATTGTGTGGATTATGGATCAATTACAAGGTTTTAGCTAGAGAAGAAACTCAAATCCACATCTAAGAAAGCCATGTTTAGTAAAATGTGTAAAAAGATAATACTGCTTATAAAAAGAATATTGTTATTAAAAATAGAAAAAGATATTTAATAAAACATGTAAAAAGATAACACAGCATGATTAAAAAAGAGAAAGATAACATTGTTGTTAAAAAAAGTTTTGCATAAGATGTCATTGAAATTGATTTCAATACCTCACATTTCAAAGTTGATCACTTTAATTATACTAAACTAAATAAGACATTTAAAGACTATAAATATCATTGATAAACATGATTTTATCACTTGTAGAGTGACTATAATTATGAGGCAATATTTTTAAAATAGTTTACTTGTTATTAATAATAATATATTACTTTTTTATATAAATTAGAATATTTAAATAAAAGTGATAGGTAAATCTAAACATTCTCATTTACATATAAATTTTATTAACTACAATGACAAAAGTATATCAGTCTGTTCAGTTTTGGCCAATAGTATTGAAGCAGTCAGATCTAAGTTCGATCCTAGCTTCATGATCTTTCACATGTAGCCAACTTCAAACCCTTGTACTAACCTTGAATTTCCGATGCAATGGGGCTTTATATGTTCAGTCCATGCTAGTTTCCTTAAAGAAAAACTATTATAAATGTGTGTTAAAATTAACTCGTTTGAGATTTAAACTAATCATTTCTATTAATAAATTCATGATAAAATTATTCATGAATTTATATGTATTATAATTGCGTGGATTGTGCGTATATATTTATAAATATTTAAATGTACATATTTGTTCTAAAGTTTCATTGCGTCGGGAATGTTTTGTTTTACTTTAAATAGTTTGTTCAAATTTTTAGTGATTAAAAGCTACATTCTTTCGATAAGCTTTCAGATTGTCCCTTTCCAAAAACAATGGGTAAAGTTTTTATTAATTAGAAAAAGATAAGTCTTTAAAATGTAAGGACGGTTCTAATTAAAATCATTTTCTGATTTTAAAAACTCATTTTCTAATTAGAAAATGAATTCAAGTTAATGAGTTTGAAAGCCTTATTGAAGGAATGTATCTAAAAACAACTAGTAAATTTTTGTAAGATTGATTAGGAAAGAAGCACTAGCCTGAAGGTATCAGATACAGTATAAAGAGCCCAGGAAAAGTTTCCAAGCAGCTATTATTCCTCATTAAGAGAAGCCATATATATTTCATTAGAGAAGAAGCCACCCAGTTAAATTATGAAGTAAAATAGTGTTTCTACCCTGGTGGCGGGGCTTAACTTCAGGAGTCTGACTATGGTTCCTGAAGTCCCCTGAAAATCTTCAATGTGGCTGCAATATAAAAATTCATATACCAATCATAAGCTGCCGAAACCTTAGAGAAATCCTTCAAAATGTCATTCAAATAATTTTCCAAAATGCGCATCTACGTTTCATCCAACTGGACTCTGCTGTGTGTAATCTAAGGAGCTAACCATGAAGAAATGGTAATATCTTTCTTATATGAACCGCTACTTTCTGGCCGGTCTTCGAACTTTATTTTACACTACCTTTAAATTAAGTACTGTTAAAAGCTCTTCTCTTTCCTTAATGTATTAATGCTATTTTAAATTATGTAGTAATTCTCTATCTTAATCTCTAGTCTTTAAATTTAATATTTGTTAACTTTCTCTTTTCTTACAATGGCGGTTCATTTATTTAATCTTATTATATATTTGAGATGATTATTAATGTCTTTTATTTTTATTATATGCCAGTATAACTTCAACTCGATGAATAATTTCCTTCATTGTGTTTGCCTTGTTAAATAATATTATATTAATTTTTATAGTAATTCTTACCCACTAGAACTCATTGGATACAGTTCTATTAATTATCGAGTTGAAGCATTTATAAAATTTTTGCTATTTTTATTAATGGCTAATAACAACAAATTATGAGCTCAATTTCTAACCTAAGCTCCCGGCTACTTTACTGAGTTTATAATATCTATTTATTCACATTAATATATTGTTTCACAAAAAGGTCGATAAAGGAATTAAATGAATATATTCTAATTCAAGTTTTATACTTTCTATTAATATTCAGGAAGGGCATGAGATTTAGGGCATAATTAATATAATTTCTGATTGCATTAAGTATTTTTTAGTTAAAGCTCATTTGATTTTAATTCAACTTGGTCAGGTCATCATGTAGAGCATTCTTTATATAAAATGGGTTTTATTAATTAAACGATGATTACCAAGTCATCATTCTTCCGAACGTTGCTGACACGAGCCATCTCCTGCTTCGCAGGTTTGTCCTCGGTGATATCACTGTTTGTTAAATTACATAGGAAGAAAGTACTTCCTTACTTGCTCGTTTTATATTTGGAACACCAAAGGTTCAAGACTATGACCCGACCTGGTTTTCCCTGTGTTCTATGGATCCATCATATAGGGCATCAAAGACTTGTCAAATACAAGCCACCCTGCTATTTTCTCAAATCACAGACAAGTCATTATTTTTCATATTTATTCTTATGGCTCATAAGTCGTCAGTACCATTTATTTTTCAGTTCCAGTAAAGCCCGCTCTCATGCTCGTAAATCGTGATGAATTGATTTTATTAAAGTCGAACAAATTCATATTTATTTATAATTAAGTAAGTTTTCTATTAAATATTAAAGTTATGCCCTAAATACATATCTTGCTCTTTGTGAATTGATTTACGAATGTGAAAATAAATCTCACATTCTTTCTTTTAGAATTTGAATCATAATTTCTGTCACAGCCAAATATCTTTATCTACCTTTACTTCCTCGTCAGGGCATAGATATATATAATTCTCCTAGAATATTGCGTAATAGTATTGGCATATAATAAGGACTGCCATTCTTATTGTAAATATAAATTCCGTTTAAAGACTAGAGGTAATCTATATAATCATAATGTAAAAGTTGAACAAAATTGTTGTTATTATTATTATTAAACACTTTATTAACACATTTGGTTTTTAACTTTCTTTCTTATTCAATAAGTATTTTAATATTAATGCTCACAGTCTGTATTGGCAACCTGAACATATATTTATGAGTTGACTTATAAATAATCTTAGTTATTTTATTATACTTTATTAGTTAGATCAGGGGTCTCATTAATCATCATCCGTTGAGCTAGTTCCTTGGCGCATAGTCATGTACTGTCGATATATGTCATCTATTGATTTGATCTGAGCTCGTGAGTTGGGTTTGAATTTAGTTCAAACCACCTGAGTTTGAATCCAACTTTGAGTTTGGGTTTGTTGGTGTGTTGGCTTCTTTTTGACCGGTACAGTATAGTATATATGAAACATATTTTGAGACTAAAGTGATTGTTGTGTTAAGTTCTTATATTGAAATAAAAAATAGTTACAATCAGAATGTGTTTCAAACATTAAAATGATTTGGAAATCATCATGACAAAATGGTGATGATCTTTTCAGTTTAACATCATGATAAGAGTATATATGTAGTATATTTCGAGCTTAGCCTTGAAATTTGAGGATTAGGCAATTATCACAAAAGTTTAAGTAAAGAAGTATTCCTGTCTTATTTAAATAAAAAATATTTACACTTAAAACATATTTCTAACAATGAAGTGATTTGAAAATGTAAATATGTTTATTGGCGTGTAAATTTTATTAATTATCTTGGTGTCTTGGTCACGCTCAAGTGAAGTGCCTTTGAGCCCTAATTAACATTCACACCCAATTGCAGTGCTTCTGACTATGAATCAAGTTAGCCAGTACACTCTAGATAAATTAATCTGGAAAATATAAAAACTAGGATATATTTACAGAATACTGAATATTTTATAATATAAACAAAGCAACTACTTTTAAGTATAAAGATTAAAACGTATTTCTGGTTTATCATTTATAAAATTTCCTACTGGTAAGTCAAACATTTTCCAATTAATATTGTTTTCTGATATCATTGGGACAATTAATCATTAAAAATTATTTCAGTTTCAACTTTATTTTATAATTGTTTACTTTGTCTTTTTGTATCAGTAGCATGTAATATTAATGATCTTAAATTTTGAATAGTTTATTAAAAACTAATCTTTCACTTTTAGGTGTTCAAACCAGGCCTCTGATGAAATTCCCAGGTAATGATCAATAGAATAAACTTTGAATATAAGAACTAACTGTGATAACCAACAAAAAAACTCTAATCAGGATTGTTCTATTGTTGGGTCATCAAAAGCTAAGTACCATGTCTTATATAAACATTTCTATTTTTTTCTCTAATCTTTCTCTCATTACCTCTCAATTTTAGGTTCCATCTTATTATCTTCATCAGCTTAAAATATATACCAGTTCCTATGAACATCCTATGCTATTAAGTATCTTCTCTTTATAACTGTGGCAATGGGATTGTGAGAATTACATTCCTATTTTTTTAAAATATGTCCTTGGTAATTTGAATTGTAACCTTTTCTATTTCTTATTTAAAAGTTCTTGATTTTGAAATAGCAAAGAAGGACAGAGGTATAATAGATTGAGAGGTCTTGGTTATAATGCAGTATAATCAGCATATTTAATCTTCTACTGCATTTCATTTTTATTATTTATATAATGCATAACTAACTTCTTTTCTTTGTGGAATCATTCTTTCTTTGTCAAAGTGAATCAGGAATGTTAATCATCATACTATTTTGCTTTCTGTCTTTATTTTTTATGCTAGTTCTGCTCTGTATCTTTTCCATCTTAAATCCCAATACAATTAAAGTATGGAGATGTCTTTTTTAAAAAACAAAGTATATTAAAATTTCATTATATGTACATATATATAATCAAGATATAAAAAAAGCAATAAATAAAAATAAATACTTTTGTTTAATTTTGAATCTTATCATTTAAACTTGTAGGAGCTTAGTTTATGACAGTACATAGAGAATGCATTGTTGCTAAATAATAATAATAGTAATAGTAATAGTAGTAGTAGTAAATAGTAATAAAAATAATTATCATCTAAAAAATTTTTACTAGTGCAATGTCACACTATAATTTTGATATGAAGATAATTATCCTTCACACAAACATTGTACTTTAATATTCAATAATAATAATAATGATAATGATGATAATTATATTAATAAAATAAATAAATAAAATACAAGTCACAGAATTTCAGGTTTGATTCTTTATTTAGTCATTGGTGATTCTTTAACATTTAGAAAGTCTTAATTGTACTATTTAACTAAGGAGCATCATAGTATTATATGCCACATATCTTTAATTTAATAGCTATTTGTTACAATGAATCATAATTGTCATGAAATATATATATATAAGACAAATTAGATTTTTTTCCTCTAAGCTTCAAATTTGAATTTATGCCACTGAAAAATTGTTAGAGAGGTATAAATATTATCAAGTGGCACCAAGTTGTTATCATATAAATTATATTTAACATATTCATAAAATATTCAGCTTCTCATATGAGAGTAGTTTGTTATTCTTTTTTTATGAAGGACCATCAACACACAACAGTAGTCTCTAACAATGCTACTTAGTATAGATACTAGTAATAAGACTTTAAAAAGTAAACAAACAAATAGAAAAAAGCAAGATAAGACTTTTATTAAAAAAAGATTAGAATGTGGTTGAGAAAGGATTAAACACAAAATGGCTTCATAGAAACTTCAAACTAAATAAGAAGACAGTTGTAGCTCTAATATTGAAAAATAGTCCTCTTTGTATGTTGTTAATTACTACATTTCATTTTGGAATATGTAGCTTATAATAGTAGCTGTGATATTAATTTATGGAGTTCAGTACAAAGGAATAGAAAATGGAGTGATTGTTTCTTTATTATAATTACATAGAAAATATGATATATCTGTATGAGATGAGTTTATTCTTCCTGATAAAAATGAATTGACTTGAATAGTATCAAGATTAATTTTAATTAGAAAATTCAAAATTTTGGATTCTAGAAATCAGTAATTGATATTTTAATACTCAACTAATTAATAAAATATAGCATTGCATTAAGAATGTCTATCAAAATTAATAAGTATGATATTATGTAAGTATCCAATATTTAATTTTATTTGAAATGACATATTGGGGTCTTTAGTGCATTTAGAAATGGAGTTTATTATGTCTGTAATGAATTTGTTTACATGGAGTGGTGGTTATCTGCAGATGAGATTCTTGAAATTCATTTATCAACCTTCTTAGTCATTTCAAAAGATAATTATTTTCTTTCTTGATAAATTTCAAAACAAAACAACTATTTTCCATTTCAATCAGAAAAATGAAAAACTATGCTAAAACCTCTGGCTTGTTGTATTCCATTTCTCTAGTTTATTTTTAAAGATTAATTCATATGATATTCTCATTCCATGCTTATTTTCCAACCTTTTTTATAGAGAGCACCAAACCTGCAAAATAGGACTGTGCATATTATTTTTAAAAACATTTTTTGATGATTTCATTTGTTTATGAATAAATTCCTCTTTATGCTGAATAAACATAATCTTTAAAGTTTTTATGTTTATATTTTCATAACTCATTTCCAAAAACACAATAGTAAAATTATCATAATTTCTCTTTAAATGAATATAAATTTTATTTAAAAAATAAAACTAAAAACAATTATTGGAAAAATTATTATTACACTGAATTTCCATTTCCATCTTTTATATATGCAGATAGGGTTAACACTTCTTGAGATTTGATTTAAAGTCTTCAGTTTTAATTTTATCTCTGAGCTTCATATTTTATATTATTTTTCCCAATTATATCCCATCAAACATTCTCTACTACTTATTTTTATTTGCATATGTAATACATCAAAAAAAATTACTTATGAAAATTAATTTTTGCTTATGCAATATTCCAAATGTATTTTTTTTTTAAAAAAAAATCTACCATAAAGCAATATCTTTTAAGAATCATAAAATAAAAAAACACTTTACATGCAGAACACTTTGAAGATTCAGAGTGTTGTATATCTATATAGGAGAAAACAATATATAGCAGATAATTATTTCATTAAATGATTATAATTTATCTATGAAAAAAAAAACAGACATTTATAAAAATCACATCACAGAAAATGCTCATTCAAGTATGTTACTCAAAATTATTTGCAAACAGACTCATATCAAATTATTTTAACAACCTTGCAAATACAATTTTATTTTTATTTATCAATTCCCATTCGTTGTAAAATTATATTTGCAAGTTTATAAAAGGATCTTATTATGAGTTTGCCTAAAAAATAGTTATGAGTAAAGTATTGAATGAGAATATTCTGTGATATGTAAACACTACATATTCAAGCATTAGTGAAAGTTACTGTATGTGCTAGTAATATTTATATAATAATAATAATATCATTATTAGCAAATAAATATAGTCATTCTAACTCTAAGAAAAATAGATTTAATCAGTAATTATTGTACACATAATTAAAGAAAGAAACTATGGTTGCATAAATCCTAATCATATTGTCATAACTATTATAGAAAGATGCTAATGACATGAGAGAGTTATGGTATCTAAGCCCTTAGCTTACCTATCTAAATGACTGAAGAATGTAAGGTTTAAAAAATGTATATAAAAAGAGGATGAGATAAGCATAAAGAAGAGATAAAAGATTAATTTTGGAAACATCTTATTCTAAAAGACAAGAAGAAACTCTGCTCAGTGACAATATAAATCAATGATAATATACAGTTAATCTTTATATATGAAAGTCATTTCATTATCTGTCATTTGTAGACTCACTACCCATCAATAAATACTATATCACAATTCCAAACTCCTTTGTTTGATTTGTATAATTTTGTTGTTTGTTTGTTTTTAAAAAATCTTGTTTTAACAGTTACCCTCAATCAAGCTATTTTCTTAACATTACCTAAGAGAATAAAACAGATTTGAAAATGGTCATGTTATAGTAGATCATATTCAAATATTAAAAGAAGTTATAGAAAAGATCAAGAAGTAAATGTTGTTTTCAATTATTTGTATATTACAAAAATGTGTTTGACTTTAAAAGCATTTTAAAACTTTGGAACATCAGAATACAGATCCTATGAGATTAAATCAGTTCTGTAGAATACTTACTAAAATGCAACAATAATGATATGATTATTTAGTAACACTAATAAGATTAAAAGTGATGAAGTTAAAGCAGAGAGATCATCTTTCTAAAACTCATTATAATGGTTTTATGAAAATGCTTTTTGTGAATTAAATTAAAAAGCAAAAAAATAAATGGAGATTATTTAAACTATTTAGATTTTACAAATAATAGTGTACTTGAACTCCAGAAAATTTTTAAAATTAAAGTATAAAAAAAATATGTCCAAATAAAACATTAAAAAGACAATATCAATATTCAGCAGGTTTGTAAAAAAGATATTAAAAAAGTCACTTGTAATGAATTATAGATGCTAATAACTATGAATATGAAGAAAACATAGTGAATGAAATTAACCATGGAATTAAACTCGAATACAATGCTTTCATTAGAAATAATTTATTATTAAAAGGAAATATGGTGGTGCAGAATGTTTTTAATAAATATTTTCTACCAATGTGTATATGGATATAAGACTAATGCTTAATTTATATATATGAGACTGATACTTAACAGAAAAAAATAGAGACTACGGATTAACAAGAAAGAATCAAAATGAAAATACATATTTTAAGAAAACAACAAAGTTTTATTATCACTCAGAAGATTAAAAGAATGAATCAAAGGCAAGCTTGACATGTTGTTAGAAAGATATTTTAATATATGGACAAGTAAAATTTTAAATTGATATCAAAAAGATTTTAAGCAATCTAAAAATAGAAGGTAAGTGAAACAAATAAATAAATTTAAAAAAAAAACACACTGGACTGATAGAGAAAATGATAAGTTAAAATATAGAAAGAATTGGAATCAATTAAATGAAACATTTCTTTAGCAGGCAATTAGTAATAACTAGAAATTATTATGATCATTAGTAATTGGTCATAGGATAGTCATAAGCTGCAAATCATTACATTTCCCCAAGTTTTTCTATCTTTTGCTTTACTTTGTAAAGCATTTATATGTATTTCCTTAATAAGATCACCAATCAACTTTTTTTTCTGCTTCATATGTTTTTATACTCTATAATCATTTTCAACATATCTTTCATAATTCTATTACCATTCAAATTAAACCCAAACTAATTTCTTTTCCAATTTCTAACTTCATCAAAAAATATTTATTTTATTAAACTTTTTAATACTTTTACATTGACAATCTTATCCTTTCAATTTACTACTTTTTTAAAATCACATTCTTAAAGTTTCAAATCATTATTTTCTCTCCTTTTTTTTTTTTTTTTGTAATTGTCTAAATTTGTGCTTGATATAAAACTAAACTCCCAACTACACTTTAACAAGCCTCTTTGTTAAGTCAAAATTCCATAAAACAAAAAATAATTTTCTATTTTTATAAAAATCCTGTTTAGGTATTATGATTCTTTAATTTAATTTGTTTGTTGATATTTCCTCATTAGTTATCCAGTTATCTAAAGAACTAATTTATATTCTTCTAAGTTATTTTTACTTATTTTATTTGCACTTGTTTCCTTTTCAAGTCTATCAATGCTAATATTTATCAATATCATCCTCATTATCACAAAAAATGTCATATCATCAACAAATATGATTCAATGAATACTTCTAAGTTCAATTCTAATTTAATCTTTACCAAAACAATACTTATCTAGTAATATTTATATAAATATTAATCAAACCAAAGATTGCCTACGCTCTTTTTTTTAAAAAAAATCTTTATTGTAAAAGAGCACTTAATTTTGTAATGATTATCTTTATAATCATATACAATCATTTTAAATATAAAATCATTAACGTCTAATAATTACTAATTGTTCAAGATGATGTAAGAGCAAATAACTGCTTCTGTATTAAGAATCAATTGATATTATGTTAGTATATGTTAAACATATAAAGCATGTATGAGTTTTATTATTGACAAATTATTTGAAGGCCGAAATTTACGCAACTATTTAAACAGCTATCCAATACAGGTTAAATTTATAAACTAAATCTAATAATTAAATTTTAAAGTATATATTAAGAAAATGATAGGCATTAACAAATGTCTTTATTTGCAGACCAAAAATCACATGTCAATGCTTCCAATGCAGATGGGATTTTGTTACATTAAAACATTATTTGTGTTTGTATTTTTATATTGGACTATTTCCATCATCTAATATGTGTGTTGAATGTCTTTAGAAAAGTTTGATTTTTTAGTTAAATATTCCAAATGCATTCAACTGTTAATAATATCACAGCAAACAAGTTAGTATATGCACCAACTGTTAGTAATATCACAGCAAACAAATGTTAATAATTTCACAGCAAATAGGTTAGTATATGCACTAACTGTTAGTAATATCAGAGCAAGCAGGTTAGTATATGCAAGCAGGTTAGTATCTGCGTATACTAACCTGCTTGCTGTGATATTACTAACAGTTAGTGCATATACTAACCTGTTTGCTGTGATATTATTAACATTTGTTTGCTGTGATATTACTAACAGTTGGTGCATATACTAACTTGTTTGCTGTGATATTACTAGCAGTTGAATGCATTTGGAATATTTAACTAAAAAATTAAACTTTTCTAAAGACATTCAACACACATATTAGATGATGGAAATAGTCCAATATAAAAATACAGCTAGAACACCATCATCACAAACCTTCAGAAAAACATTATTTATGTTTGTTTATTTACATATTAAGGTTTTTATCAAGACAAGTTGAGATAATTAGGCATTAGAAATTTTATGCCCATGAAACAACATTTGATTACAATCACTAATAGATTGCCATTGTCTGCCATCCTCTTGGCAATTTATAATTAATTTTCAGTTTTAAGAAAGTTGGCAAGTTATCACATAGTGATGAGGGATGGCTAAGTTATTAAATATCAAATTATGAAAAGAGAATAATTTCTATATATAAAAAAATCACAAAAAGGGGAGGGGAGAGTAAAAAAATTAAAAACGTTTAGTCTAAAATTTTAATCATGTAAAAAATTATTATAATAAAATAACATAAACCATTTGTTTTATATATATATATATATAACAAAAAAATTGAATGATTAATAATGTGCTGCAAATAGCACATTGGCCTCACTTCAGAAATCTTTAACTTTCAAATCCATCACTACTCTTATGCCAACTTATATTTCATTTTTGTTATCCTTATCTCCACTTTATGTAACATAAATTTCTATTGTGAAAGTTGAATTTCACCATTAATAATTTTTACATAATAAAAATCAACTTTGTTTTATCTGACCTTCATGATTCCACTGCGTGAAATATTGTACTTTCTTAATGTATGTAAAAATTTTGAACTTATATTGACAAGTTTTAAATAATTTTGGATGGCAGTATATTGTGTTTTACAATAATTGCTTTCTATCACCATATGGAAAATTTTTCAAATGAAAGAATAATCTATTAGTAATTTAATTTTGATATTAATGGATATATTTATTTTAAATAGATTTACAAAACAAAACAAATAGTCAATAAAAAATTAAACTATAATATGTATAGTCTCCTCATATACACTTCAAAGCAATTTTTATATAATTCCTCCTTCATTTTCCTTATAGTTTTGACTGTCCTACAGTCATCATCAGAGCTACAACATTTAAACTTATAATCATATAAATGTTGTAGCTCTGATGAAGACTGCAGGACAGTTGAAACTGTAAGGAAAACAAAGAAGGAATTATATAAAAATTGCATTGAAGTGTATATGAGGAGAGTATATAGAAAAGTTTAATATATATGAAGAAAGATGCAAAGAAAGTGAAAAGGTGAAGATAAGGATAATAATAAAGATACTTACTTGTATAAATATAATTACAAAAAAATGATACAGTATACATTGACATTAATCAAATAACCAAATTGTGAATTATTTTTGCTTACGAATTTTATTCAGGTTATTCATTCTGAATACTGTTTTTTTATTTAATTTATTTGCTTTATTACTTATTGTTGCATTTTTTAATTACTCATTTTATTTTATTACTTACTATTTTCAGCTTGCAATTAATTTTTACATTTAAATCAGTGTAATAAAAATTTGATTGGTATAAAATCAAAGTATGGATAGATTTATTTTTCTTTTGTAGTTATATTTATACTAATAAATATATTCTCTATATCTCATACTTTATATTCTTATTAATTATAACAAATAATAAAAATAATATGTAATAGCTAATACAAATATATATTAATAATACATAAAAAGCCTTTTTCATGGTTTACCACGTGTGGAAAAAGGCTTTGTGTGTATGATTAATATATACAAGTAGATGTATATATTGTTTATAATAACTCCTCTCATATACACTTTAATGCAATAAAAAATTAATACACCTTCTCAAATTTCCTCTACTTTTTAAAAAAATAAAGAAGTATTAATTTTTTTTTTCATTAAAGTGTATATAAGAGAAGTTATTATAAGCAATATATATAAATATATGAAGAAATGCAAAGAAAGTAAAGGAAAAGAATAAGAGTATATACTTCTAATAAGATGTATAAGTAGGTATTTTTATTTTTTTTCTTTCAAATAATTAAGTATGACTGGTAATTTAATAGATGAACAATGAAACTGGATAATCAAACAATGTCGGAGAAAAGAGAATACTAAACAGATTCAGAAAAAATGGGGAGAAGAATTAGTAACACTTCCATCATCTAGGTTACACATTTACTTACTATTACAACTGTATACCTACTTATGCATCTTCCTGTATTTATATTAGCTATTGTGTATGATTTTTATTATTTGCTATAATTTATATAAAAGAACAGCATATTGGATTTCATTATTTCCATTTTTGTTACATCATCAGGTGGTAAAAAGTGATTATGAATGTTATATCAAATCATCTATTGCTTAAAAATAAACTTTTTTTTGTTTATTGAATTTTCATTTAAATTAAAATTTTACTACAAATAGTTTTTCTTAATCACACATACACTCTGAATGTCAATTGCAATAGTTTTTAAATAGCCACTTCATTGCTGGAATGCATTTTCATAACAAACTGAAAATTAAAATTTAAAACTGTATAAATAGGATAATGATTGCTTTGTTCAAAAGTAAGAAGTTGTGGAACTGAAGTGTTCACTATAAGGAGGACAAGTGATAACTGTAGATGTGTTCTAGATATCCAAATCTGTCTTTAGCAAAAATTTAATAAATATCACTATTATGACTCTGTTTAGAAAGCCTTTTATATGTACTCTGATTTTCTTTTTCCTTTCCTTAACATTGTAATGGTCAGGGTTTTCCACCAGAAGAGAGAGAATGCATCTTGTTATGGTCGAACTTAGGGTCTTCTAGTGGAATGTTATGAATGATGTGATGAAGTACCTAACCTATAATCATATCTACCTCTAATGGGCTATCTCTAAGTTTACACATTAAATTTAGATACAATTTGGGCTAGTTTATTTATACATCACCCCTTTCAGATTCTGTTATGCTTCAGTATGCAAACTCAGGAAGAATTTTGCCTTTGGCTCTCTTCAGGTTAAATTTATACTAAATAGCAACTATCCCACCTCTTTACAGGTTCCAATTGATTTAAAGATCCATACGATTATATTACTGTATTGTTATATAAGAATGAAATGTGTGTGTATGTATATATATCAATGTGTAAATGATTTTGATAAACTAGAGACAAATGTAATTTAAATCAAATGAGAAGTGTTTATTAAATAACAAAACAAAAATTCAAAACTTTTTAACATACTAAAACTATAATTGTGTGTGTCAAAAATGTATTTCTATCATATAAATGTGTTCACTATTTCAAACCCTTACCCATGGTAGAGATACATAACAAGTCACTAATTATTTACAAAACAGATAAAATTAATAATAAAAAAATCATTACTAAATTGACCACGAAGCTAACTAGCTTATTTACAATATTATACAAGTGTATGTGTAATCGCCTCATTGGTTATTGATGCTCCATCTTTTTTGAGGACACATGTTTACCTATAAATGGTTTCCTATGGTTGATAAAAAATAACATAAGTACAAGGTTTGTCATTTACACTGAAAAAAATAAATATAAACAGTCATTAGTTAATAAAAAAACAACATAATCTATGTCCTGTAATAAGTGTATGCCCTTAATATAGAATAACATCAAAAATCTTACCATATTCCATATCATAGTGGTGATGATCAAATGTCAAGTTACTATGCTGGGAAAGCTGACATAAACTTTATTTAACATAAATATTTTTTTATCTAACTTGATAATTTCCCCTGCCCTGCACTTTGTTGCTTTCAATCATAATGGACTCTTCCAATTGTAGGCATTTTCAGCTCCCAAGTGTGGAAATAAATAAAACTATAATTTTACAAACATATATATATATATAAAATATAATAAATTCAAAACATTGTTTAAGTCATCTTGATTAATGTCCATGAGTTTGGCAATAATGTCTTTTATGGATACAGTCTGTCTTTTCAGATCAATTTTCTGGGGTAAATTATCCATCTCTTGTTAAAATTACTCAGCAATGCACTTGAAATGATGTTTCCATTTTCTGTAGTTGCTTTTCTTCTCTAGCCATTTGGACATTTAGTGTAGAATATCTGATGTTTCTTTAGGCATTATACGGGCAAATAAGTTGTCATCATTTTTCTAAGGCTGGGACCATAGCATGCTCCAATCCTATGACAATGCTAATTAAGCCAGAACACATTGCACAGCAGTTTATTACAGATTTAATTTTTCTTGATTTGTTATTTAGCATTTAATGGCTTTTTAAATATCAATTTAAAATCAGTCAGTTTTTTTGTTAAACTGCATGGATTTATCAAACTTTTTTCTATTTAAGCATTGGTTGCAATTTATAATTTTGCACTAAGAAAATTATACAGATAATATGGAATACTTGAACAAGTCATCCATCTTCTCTTATATTTGAACATTCAATCTTAAGATGTTAGACTTATACAGTTATTGCATCATTTAAAAAATAACAACAGATGATGAAAATGAACTGGGTTTACTTTTATACCACAATTAATTTCCAGTGTTTAATATATTAGCTTTTCCATTTCCTTTTCCATTGTTGTGGCTGTCTATTTTTGCATATTATATTGGTTGTAGTTAAAAAATAAAATTATGTAACAGAATTCTACTTTTATTTCCATACTTGGTTGACTAGAGATTGGCTTGACATTAGGTCATCACTATGTTTACTAAATGTTAAGTCTTAAATCGTGACATACAACATATTGATAATTAATTCATTGTTGGTATATATATATGAAGGATTTCTTTAACTGGGTTTTTATTTTTCATTAAATAAAGAAAATTAGTTCATTGTGACATTTTTTTAACTTGGTACTTAATAAAGCAAACATTTGTTGCATATATATATATATGTATGTTTGCAAAAAAAAAAAAAAATGGTAGTACATATTTAACTACCAGTTAGTTAGGCTTATGTTTTAAATGGGTTTGATTTGGTCATGTAGATAAATAAAGGCTAGTCTCGATAAGATTGTGAACAACCCTTACAACATATATATAAATTAATAATTTTTAACAGATGGTATAGTTAAAATATTGTTAAATGCAAAAAGCGTTTATGATTTACTATTTTCTTGATCACTGTCTATATCATCTGACTGAATTTCTAAAATAAAAATAATATAGATATTCCTATGATCTTAAATATATATATTATCTAATAATAATAATTTATTTTTTATAATTTATTAATAATATAAATTCATTTTATAAAAACTATCGATTTATATTTTAGCTCTGGACTATCTTCTGTTTAAAGTAATTGATTATATATATACGGTTATTTTAATGCTACAATTTGTAAAATTAAGGTACTAATGTTTTAAGCTAAATTAAATAAAAGCATTTTATTAAAAAAAAATTGTAATAATAAATGTGATTTTAAAAGATGAAATGATAGATGATTGCATAAATCCTAATTCATCCAATTTTTAAAGCTGGGTCAGACTGATATTGATGTCATTCAGATAATGAAAACTTTATCTTTCCTGTAAATGGATTCTCTTGACATTTGGACCAAGTAAGATTGAAGAGACATCTGCAAATGCAGTTTGTCGTCATTAAGAGAAACTCATGGGAAGAAGAATATAAGATAGAGGCTGAGTTTAAATGAGAATAAATCTCATTTCATATTCACAAAATACAATTACTGACGACCGAAAAAATCATTTTAGTCTCAAGTGATTTCTCTTTTTTATCTAACCCTATGGTGATAATAAGAGAATAATAGTATCAAACAGTCTAATAAGACAGGATTATATCAAAATATAATTAAAAAAATAATTTAAAATTGGAATAATTTTACTGCTCTTTCACAAACAGTCTAATAATTAGACAGGATTATATCAAAATATAATTAAAAAATAATTTAAAATTGGAATAGTTTTACTGTAAGGTTTTTTTAAAAAAAAAATTTAAAAATCTATTTAAATCTAAACGTTTTGATTTAAAAATTTCGCTAAAAAACTAATCAGACAATCAATTGTTCAGATTTTATTACAAAACGTTTTAGCATGGAGTTTGAGGTTATGTAATACTCAATTGATTTAATTCATATCCTCACCCCCCCCCTTTACCTGGAAATTTATTTAGAAATATTTAGCTGTTCATTCCACTACTTTACCATGCTCTCAGATGCCCAGAGCCAAAAATTACATTTCTATTTCATACCTTTACTGAATTTTTAATGCTTTAAAATATTATATAATTATTTTAAAACTTTTTGTTGTAGCTTAAATCTTTATTATTAATACTATCCATTCTGAAATAAATATGAAATTATAACTTTAGTCAGGGAGAGAGGATTAGGAAAAAAACTAAAGAATTATGTTGTGACTATATAAAGCAATCTGAGAAATATAAATATGTACTACCACATACATCATAGTCAGGTTTTAGAGTATGTCACATGACATTTTGCAATGTTATCGTTTAAAATATTTCAGCATTTTTTGTAATTGTAGCTCTCCATTTCTATTTTGTTTTAATCATATTCTTCCAATGGAAGCAATCAAAAATGACTTCTTTAGAATTTCACTGAGATAATTTTTTCTAAAGTAAATAAGGTTTTTTTTTTAATCCCTATAAGACATGCCCTAGCTGCCCGAAGAACAAATCCATTGGTTATTTAATCATCCCATCTTATGTGTAGAACATTATTCTTAAATAATATTCTTCTATTGCCTTTATATTACAAAAATTAATATTTCATGTCTTATATTCATACAATACATATGGAAGAATATCAATTTTATATATAATTAATAGTATTTATATATTAGCCTGTCTGCCAAGCTTGACAGCAATTTCTTTTATTTCTGCAAAAATTATAATATTTCCACTTTACTTATTATAATTTTTTTGTATTAATTTAACTTATTTCTATAAAAATAATAAAAATATAAGAAACATAAAGTGTCATGCAGTGCCCATTAATTCAAACTTCAACTTATTAATATAAAACTTTTAAAAATATATAAGAAACATAAAGAATCGTATCATGCCCATTAATGCAGACTTTTTGTGAAGGCAGAATTCCATAACTTTGGAAATATTCCACTGCGTGCTATTCTGACAAAAAAAGATTCTACACTTACATCATTTTCCAAAATGATAGTGACAAAAATAAAACTGCTGAATGTAAACAAACTCTGATAATGTTCAAAGTGTGCCAGTGTTTACGTGGTAAAATATAAATAAAAAAACTGAAATAAACCTTCTGAATAAAATTTATAATACATTTATTAATTTTTGTAAACTTAATAACTAACACATATTCAGTAGAATAAAATTGGGGGGGGGGGGACATAAACAAATACTTGTAGGGTCCCTAAAACTGTACATTAAAAAAAATGCTGCCAAACTTGGTGACAGGATAATATACAAGTATCTAATTAATTTAATTGAAAAAATATGTCATTATAATGAAATATACAGATTTATATATATAAAAACATTGACTCTTTTTTGATATTTATTTATTTAATTTAAAAGCATAACATTTCTGTAATAACCATGGCCTTGGTTACTAAATGTAATGTAATTTAGATGACTGATTTCTAATCAGATTATACTAAGAAATAATTCTTGAGTATTGGTGTGCATGGTTCCATTAATATGCATAATATAGCCATGCTATGATAATTTTGACCATCTATACTAATTAGCTATGTCAAAGTAATGCTGTCTATGAGGTTACATCATATTTTATAGCAGAGATAATGATTAAAGACCAAATTGTAAAAGATATTTTTGGATAGTTTCAAGTATATATATATATATAAGTATGTGATTGTTTTTTAATTGATTGTTAAGAATTGTATTCAGGCTAATAGCTGGTTTATAATCTAGGAAAAATTGGTACTTTAGTATTAAACCTGCAATGTAGGGAAGATAGGAGGCCTTTTCACACCCACAATAAATATGTAATGCAGCAATGATGTCAAATTGAAAGAAAATAATCCCTGTGAGTATATGTGAAAACGTGTTTTTTTATCGTGATTTTTTTTTTTGTAATACTTATTTCAGTTATTGTCTAGATTTCTTTCTGACAAGAGCCAGGATAAATAAAAATGTAATAATTAATATGTATTTTTTTTGCACTTTTGGTTTAATTTCTTTATTTAAAAAATGTTTATTAGCATTTCTCTGAAAATTCCAGCATACTTTGCAATCATGTGGTACATTTTCAGAGTGAAAATTTTAACATAGATATCCATTTTCAGTGGTAATAGTACAGTATATGTGAAAACTTTGATTTTAACATGTATATTCCTCTTATATATTACATAAGAAGTGTTGTAGGAATATAGTTAATGTATTTTTATCCAAATTACTTAAAAATCATTTACTGTTTGGTGTATATTTAAACTAACTATTTTTTTTTGATTAATGGCATCATTATTGTAATATCGCAAATCACATTTTATTTTTTATTTTAAATGTCATTCTTAAAAGTTATTAGTGTTGAAAGTCACTTTTTTTTAAACTTGTTAATGTTAAAAGTCGTACATATGTTTTTTTTTTAACTTGTTAATGTTGAAACTCAGATATTTGAATGCATTTGTTATTGAAAATGTTATCTATATTTATTATGTTTTACTATTTTTTTACTATTACTTATTTTTAGAGCTGCAATGCAGAGCATGTATTAGACCTACTATACCTGTTCACATTTGTTTCAACCTCCCGATAACTTTATAATTCTTGCCAAAATACCATATACAAGATTCATGTTTACATTCTTTTTTTGCCAAAAAAGTCATGTACAAGATCTGTGTACATGTTATTTTGGTTAGATCACAAGATTACAAAGTTATCAGCAGATTGATATGAACAGGTCCAGTAGGTCTAATACATGCTCCACATTGCAGCTTTAATACTAAAGTACCAACAAATCAACGATTACTTCATCATAAGTATTATTTTATTAATGATTATATTTCAATTTAATTACCATTTATAAATAAAAAATAAATATTTTGGCAATATATTAAATTAAGATATACATATTAAAGGAAATTTTAGCACATTCATTAGTTAGATCCTAATATCTAGTGAACCATTTCTAAATTTGTACATCTGCTTTAATTAATAACTGTATTATGATACTGGTTGCTTGTGGTCATTCACACATTAATAATTTTTTATACAATAATCAAACTATGGCCTTCAAAAATCAGAAAAAGTATATTAAAAATGATCATAATTATATTTCCTATTTATCCTTAACTCCTGAATTAGAGATAATTGGTTAAAATGTGGTTTGAACAACCTTTATTCTTATCTGACGCAGCTTATATTAGAGATGCCTATCTTAATGTGAATTTGATTAATACCCTGTAATTTGTTAACAAGCTGATTTAGTAAAAGAAAAAATATGATTTAATATTCATAACTAATAATTTCATTGGATATTTATCTGCTTATTTAAATGCAGTAATAAAAGTATTAAATAATATAAAATCATGAAAAGAAGATGTTGAGTTTTTTTCTGTTTAAAAAAATAAAAATTAATAAATTAATAATATAAAAATACACACTTTCCCAACTCATTTATGACCTCCTTGACAACACATTCAATAAATAATGGTTAACTAATATCACAACTATTTTCTTCTTTTAGTTATATTAAATGATACAAATATAAGCATTAATTTATAACATTAATTAGTAATGATACAAAGATAAAATCATTAATTACAAACATATAAAATAGATTAAGTCTAAAAAATTGTTTTAGCTCAAAAGATTATCAAATGCTTTTTCTTATGTAATTACTTACTAGGAAACTATCAATGTAAAGTCTTAACATGGGTTTTTAATTATATGTATCTCTTTTTGTATAAGTCTCTTTGTTTAATGATAATGTTCTGATATGTTTGAGTAGTACTGTCTCTGTTTTCCATTAATCCATTTCAGTTAGATTGGCTGGAGTTGATTTTGTAAATTAATTATCACTCTCTGGTTTTAAACCACTTTTGCCTTTGTTTACTCTCTGGTTTTATGATGGCAAATTAGGATTAGGTAGGGATTAGTGGTTCAGAGCTCCATTTTAGCAGCATGAATAGATTTGGTGGTGGCAGACATATATTACCTTTATCCTGCCATGGGTAACATTTTATCTATATTTTTGAAGGCTTTCCTAGTGGCCTTTTCAGGATTTAAAATTAGTCACACTGTTTATTTCAGTTCCAGCCCTGATAGATATTCCAGTCTTTACAATATCTTGGGGCTATTAACTTCCTTATGGCAACCAAAGAATTGTCTGATTCATTTTATATTGATGCATGAATTAATTCTTTAATAAATAATCCTCTAATCATGATTCCCCCTGCTATATATACTGTTCTCGTTCATCACCACAGTTTTTCTTAATGAGCTCTATTTTCTTAATTAATTGATTAAATTTTGTCAATTTTCAGATTTATCCTTCTGCATGGGACAAAAGTTCACACCTAAAATGTAATGTTATTGCTATGCAACAAGGTCTGTTTTTACATTCTTAATTATAAATAAATTCTTACATTACAGTTCTTTTTTCTTTTTTTACAAGCTACTTTTTACATATTTCTTTTTTATCAAATAAAGATGCATTTTAGAAACTTTATAGAAGTGTGTCTACTATCAAAAGTGCATACTTTACATAAAGAATTTCTTTCAAACAAAAAAAAATGTTTTTCTGGTTAAATTTTTAATTAATTGTGGCAGGACAAAACAAAAAAATAATGAAGATTATTTTTTTTATTATTAATACAGTTTTATTCTATTACACTCTTTATATACAAATTTATACTTTGTACCAGTAAATGGTACAATACCCTGCTATTGAATAAAGGACAAAACAGAGTCAACATACTATTAAATGATAGTTCACCATTTATTGACTGATTTTGTTTTTAACACAATTTTTTGTTATTGTAACATTTAGCTATTTTTTTGCACAAAGCTGGGTTTTATTATAATTATTTTGAATACAATTATAATTTATGCATATATATGTATATATTTGATGAAAAAGGAAAATTCATGTGATAAGCATAATTCTATAACGGTCATCAGCCACTTGATGTGAATCACATTAACATGTTTATTCCAGAACATCTATACAAATTTCAGAATTGTGAACAAAATTTTTCTGATCATGCTCTCATATATGAATGCTAATCAGGGATTCTATGCTTTGATAAAGTATAAATTTGTCAGGAAATTTTCAACCGACATAAAATATGTAAACTAGGAATATATTTTTGCTCCACTAGTATAATTAGTGAGTCCATGAATCTTCTACTGGTGCTGCTCAACATATAATGTAGGCCACTCCCTTTTTTAAAAACAATTCTTATTTTAGGATGAGAGGAGCATGACAGCAATCTGATGCCAATTAACCATCCTTAAATAGATAGAAAGGATAGACACATGCCATCCATGGACAACAACCAAATGATCAGAGTTATCAAATTCATTCCTATTCTACACTCCTGCTAATATTTTCTCAATATCTCTTCAAAATCTATCGGAATTATCATGGCACAGATCTATGGTCATTAACCTAATAGGCCATCCATACTAACTAAACTAATGCTATCTTTTTTGTAGCTAATTGATGTCAAATGATGTGATCTTGACTGGTCCCTCATTTGTTACACATTTCCTCATCTAACATCTAGACCTTTTTCTGGAGATCTGACTCTGCATTGAGGATTTTTGCAACATGATGGTGAATTTTGATTATTTTTATTATAAAAAGTATCACTGGTGATATTAAAGCAATTTTCAGTCTAATGGATAATCTGGGTTTTTCCAAGACTGCCAGTAGACCTCTTTTTTTCTTATTATATTATGGTGAAGATAATTTTTTTTTGTTCCACCTTTATAGCATTTATTTGTTAATTACTTTTCATGTAAGAGAACTTGAGAGATTTGAATCTTGTTTTCATTAACAGGTTTACTGCTGTCAAAAGCAATGAGTAAATTAGCAACTTGCTCATTGGTCTTAGGATCAGTGCCAATCAACAATTGTTCCACATGACTTGGGAAGCTATGTCTCATTATCTGAATTTCAGACAATGGATACACTGTTAAATTCCTACATTTGGCTATCTACATTATGAAAAATGGATAGTCTTCACTTCAATAGCTGTTAGACTTTTTAAATAATGACTTCATGAAGTTTGTGATCACCCTTGTAGGTGACTGACTGCTATAACAAGCATAAACTCCTCTATCATGGGATTAATACTAAAACATCTTTCTAAACTATTAAGGTAAAGCTTCACCAGTGTAACCAGAAAAGGTTCTTATTTTTAAGAATTGGTTCACAATACTGGGAGATTATTTGCATCTGCTTGGCTCTATTTTTATCCTCATATTTTCATTATTAAGTTATCTATTATTTATGCCACATTTTACTCCTTGTTTACTTATAGCCTTTACTTGAAGTATTTCCACTTGTTGTGCAAGGTTATTAACTTTCCCTTGCATTTTCATTAATGCTTTATTGCTCTCATGTATCATCATCTTATAGTATTTTGAAGCTGTTTTTCCACCAGCTCAAACTTTTCACTACTTTCATTTTTATTCTTTTTTACTTCTTCATTAATGTTACCAATCTTATGACAAATCCATCATCCAGTCTCTTAGATAGGTTTCAGATTATGGTGTCAATCTCATCTTTTAACTGACTTTGATTATCTTTTATTTCTTTGATCAATTCATCTAATGTTTTTATCATTCCATCATTACTTCCCTACCCTATGTTCCAACTTCTTCATTATTACACCATTATTATTCAGTATCTCTTCTATTTGCTTTGGACATTTCATTTATTTTTTTTAAAAAAATTCTTTATTAATTTATTTGGTTCTTTCTTTAGCCATTTTATTGACTTTTTGGGTTAGTTCTACTTGGAGTTTTCTAAACATATCAATTTTCATCACACAACTTACCCTGCCTGTTTCCATGTTAACTGATTTTGGTTTATCTTTTTTTCTTTGTTGGTTATCCAATTTATCACTTATAAACTCACTTTCTTTAATTATTTTTGCTTCTCAATATCATAACCTAATATTTACTTTTTAATATTTTTCTTTCAATACATGTAAATAGTATATCTGTCAATCACCATCCTAGTGCTTTGTTTGCTCTTTGTTATTACCGGCATTAAACCTGCCTATCTTAAGTTTAGCTACCTATATTTATTCATCTGTACTTATTTATGTAACTTATTAGCCTTTTTTTTTTCCAAACAAAAAAATTATTTTCACGTGTATCTGTTTCTCCTTATTCACTTACATAAAAGTAAAGAAGAAAAAATTTTTAAAAAAATATCTTTTTTTTACGCTAACAATTGATTACTATTTATTATTCATCTCATTTCAGGTTATAGTCTTTATTCATCGCCTCACTTTGGCAACCATTGAACTATTCCTGAATTTGTACAGCCATTTTAATTAATATGAGAGTCACTTACACATTCTGTAATATATTTTTGTAAGATAAACAAACTATAACTTTCAACAAACAACTAAAAAAAGAATATTAAAAAAGAAGACGTGATTATATTTCCAGATTATCCTTAATTTCTGGATTAGAGAAAATGGGTTAAATGTGGTTTGAACAACTAGTGTCAATATGAGACTTCTCAAAACAAATATGATTTTATATTCATAATTAATATTTTCATTGGATAATTCACTGCTTATGTAAATATGATAATAAAATATTAAATAGTAGAGTCATGAAAAAAGCTGTTGAGATTTTTTGTATTTAAAAAAATAAAATTTAACAAATTGATTATATAAAAAATATGTGCTTTCCCAACTTGTTTATGTTCCCTTTCACAAAATATTCAATAAATACTACAATTATTAACTAATAACGGAACTTTTTTCTTGTTTTAATTAAAATAAAAAATACAAACATAAAGTGTTAAATTATAATATTAATTAGTAATTATAAAAACATTAATTACAAATGTATTTTAAAAGAAATAAAATAGATTAAGTCTAAAAAATTATTTTAGCTCAAAAGATTATCAAAGACCTTTTCTTAATTAATTACTTATAAGGAAAGTATCAATGTAAAATTTCACCATGGGTTTTTAATTACAGGTATCTTTTTCTGTAGTTTCTTTTATGGTAATGGCTTGATGTGCCTGAGTAGTAGTGTCTCTGTTTTCCATTAATCCATTTTAGTTAAATTGACCAGAGTTGATATTGTAAATGAATTTTCACTCTCTAATTTTGTAATGGCAGCAAACTAGGTTTAGACAGATATTAGTGTTTCAGAGCTCCATTTCAGCTTCAGGATCACATTCAGCAATATCAGATGCATGTTACATTTAGCCTGTCATGGGTAACATTTTACCAATACTTTTGAAGGTTTTTTATACTGTCAATTGTGCAGATACGGGTCTTTTCATGGTTTAAAATCAGCCACTCTGTTTATTTCAGTTTCCAGCCCCACTGATCACTCCAGGCTTTACATTGTCTTGAGGTAGTTAACTTTTTTTATTGCAACCAAAGGAATTTCAGTTCATATTGATGCTTGAATAATTTTTTTACTTAATAATCCTCTAATCATGACAGCCCCCACTATATATATATATATATAGTAATCATGACAGCCCCCACTATATATATATATATATATATATATATATATATATATATATATATATATATATAGTGGGGGCTCATTTCTTTAATTAATTAATAAAATTTTTTCCATTTTCAGATTTAGTCTTCTGTGTGGAATAATGGTTCACACCTAAAATATAATCTTGTAGCTATGTGATTAGGTCTGTTTTTAGATTTTTAATTACAAGCCAATTCTTACATTATATTTTTTTATTACAAACTACTTTTTAGATATGTTTTCTTTTTTTATTAAATGAAGATAATTTGACTTTCAAGCACTTGGACACTGTAATAAGAAATGCTTAGAATTTACATGTTTTAGATTAAGTTTAGCACTATGGATATGAAACCATAAATAGGTTTTGAAAGTGCTAAGCTTAATCTAAAATTTGTAAATTCTAAAGTTTTCTTTCCATGGCATCAGAGTGCTTAAAAGTCAAATTATATTTGTTTTAAAAAAGTTCCTGCTTCAGAAAATTACAAAAAAAGATAAAAGAACAAACATATCTTTTAAAGTATGCATTTTAAAAACTTCATAGAAACATATCTACTATCAAAATTGCATACTTTACATAAAAAATTTCTTCCAAACAAAAAAATGTTTTTTTTCATGTCAAACCTTTAATCCATTGCAGTGAGGAAAAACAATAAATAAAAAATAATGAAGGTTGGTTCATTCCTTTCATTAATACAGCTTCCTTCCATCCCACTTTATACATGCAAAGTATACTTTGTACCAGTAAATGGTACACTAGATTACAACCCTTATTTTGTACATGCTGTAAATATGAAAAAAATCATCAGAAAAATCTATAATTTTGAAAACTTTTACTCGATTTAGCAAAATAGTGTAATGGTCCTGGTTCTTTCAGTCAAATAAAATAATACTTTTAGATACTCCAATGTCACATGATTTTCTAAGCAACAAATCAAATATTTATTATTTTATTTTTAACAACAAACAAACGACATATTAATAATAATGAAAAATGTGCTACTAAATATTTAGCCAAAGATATAAATAAAATCTTTTGTAAATAGGGAAGGGGCTACTTGAATAACAGCAAAGGGTTTTATAAACTTGATGGTATTTAATCTAATTTTAATATAAAAACATCAACACTATTATAAAGAAATACTGAAAATAGAAAACCAAATGTGATGTTAATAAGAAATATGAGCACTGAAACTAATTTTTATTTTCTTAGATTATTTAACATGATTACAAAAATAAAAATTGTTTGATAGATATTTAAATTATTAAATAGGTATACTGAATATGCATAAATATATATGATTTAAAAGATATTTACTAATATGTAAATTTTTATATTATTTCTTATTATAATGATTATATGCAAAAATAGAAATCATAGAATATTTGCAAAGCGAGCTGTTATGAAACACAAATTTTCTATAGAAAAGAAAATATTGATCTTTGTTTCTAAAGTTGCAGAACTGCAATTATTTAACATGCTTTTGCAGATTTCTGAAATGAATTTCACACATCAAGAAACCTTTTATAAAGGCAGTATCGATTAGCTTTAATTGTTTTTCTTGTCTTTGGTATGGAATCCATACTTTAGACACTTCCAGAAAAAAAAAAAAGTCTTATTAATTTAATATCACTTTTAAGACAACCTTAATCTTGTCACATATAAAATTATTTAAAATTCAAATTAATTTATATAGATATTATAATAACTTACAATCAAAATGATTTCAATTAGTAATGAAGATTTAGTCTTCTATCTTTAATAATATATTTTAAGTTTTAAATATAATTTTAAAAAACCAAAACATTTATTTTTAAATCTTTTTCTTGTGAAATTTGTCCACCTTTATTCAATATTTTGATGACTGTCAAATGAAACCTTTCAAATTCATTAGAAAATAAAAGAAAATGTCAAATATAAGAAGGTACTCAGGGGGCTTTAAATAGAAAAGACAATTTGTAGCAAAATTGTACAACAAATCAGTTAAACTATGTCAGACCCCAAGATATTTACTGCACTCTATAAGCAAATAATAAAAAGTCTAATTAATTGAAAATGTGCAGAGGAAAATTCTTAACATGTAAGTATTCTGACATAGTCAAAACAGCAATAGTTAATTAAACTTGATGGTTTATATTTCATAAATATTTATCATTTCAAAACTTTATTTCTGTATTGCCATCACAAAATAATAAAACTATATTACTGACAGATTTTAAAACTCTGAATAGGCAGTAGGTATTGTGTTTAATTACCAAAAAAAAAATTGGCACGCATTCTTAACAAAAGTATTTTTAAAATGCCTATGCTGGCTCAATGATACAGTAATCAACTAAAAGGGTAAAAGATTCTGGATCAAATTGTATAATCTAAGCAATTATCCACAAGATATGTAATGCTTAAATTTCTTTTCAATAATATATTATTAATCATTCAGATATTAATGTAAATATTATAGTAACTTGAGGCTGCGGGGCAGTATGACTTCCACCCCACCCACCCCCTCCACTAATAAGGTCTGCATATATAACAATTTTTTTTTTTCACTTTTATAATATATCAGTACATCAAAGCTCATTTATTTATTCAGATTAATAAAGAATCTATACTCACTGGTTAAGAACAGCTTGCTACTCATTTACTAGCTATTATTGTATGCTTTTTTAGATTGCTATATGAAAAATAGTCATAAACTTATTTATGACTTGAAAATATGACAAGTTCACCTGATTTGGATTTGAACCCCAAACCTAAGCATAATAGGCAGATGTACTAATCACTATGCCAAGTATTCCTGCATATAATATGACACACAATACAAAAGCAACATAAAAATTTTTACATTAATACTAATTAAATTAATATTTTCTAAAGATCATCAAATTATAAAAACATTAAATACATATTCTTACATTTTGTATATCCATGGATTGCATGAATTAAAAATATAAACATTCTTGTTTAATACAGATTCTGGTAGGGATAATTTAATTAAGATCCATCTAGATCTGTATAAGATAATTAGTTATCATTGTTGATTCTTTTTCAAATAGTTAATAATGAATAAATCAATTACAACAACAAGATATGAAACTTCAGCAAGGAAAATCTCATCAACAACAATTTCAAATAATTTTAGAAAAAGTATTAGGAATTCTGTAATATCTGAAGAAGCTAAAAAAAAAAAATGATGGGGCATATTGATACAATTGGAGTTATGATTTTAAAAGTAATTTTCAATTTCCATAAATTTTTTAGAAAATGATATAAGTCCGTTACAAAAGAAGATAATTTTTATGTCAGAATGGCAAATATTATTATTATTATAATTATAAATTTAAAAATTGTTTATTTTTAGAATAAAGTTATTTACGTAAATAACTTATGCATTCAAGTGTTTCACATTTTTAATAAATAAATATGTAATATTCTCATATGTATGCATGCACAAATAATAAATCTATATATATTTCAGTGTAGGAGATTACTAATAAATCATTAGAAATTGTTGTATATAAATTGTACTCAAATCATATATGAAACTTATTAAAATGCCATATGTAATTTAGTAATCAGAAATGATGCAATTCTTTTAAAAAGTCTCTCGAAAAACAATTACCCGGAAAAGCCCCTTAGATAAAACTAAGAGATTACAATTTTGTAATAATAAAATAAACCCATTAGTGGAAATTTTGTCCATGCCAGCTTGTTTTAAAATCATAAGATTTATTTTAAAACAATCTTTCAAGAAACTGATAATAGAATTGCATTGTTTCAAAAGTCTTACTAGATAAGAATATCCAGTCAAATGATTCCAGATGAACCTTAAGTGCTTAAACTGCCTCAGGTCCAGCAGTAGTTGCTATGTTACATCATCAAAATAGAAGTATAAATACTGCTGGATTTGAATCCAAAAAGGAAGAGGAGACCAACAAATTTTGATGATGTTATACATAATCCACGTCAATTTCAATTTTAATCCAATGTGCCATGAGTAGGGGAAATTTCACTTTCCCCTCTATTCTAATATGCTTTTCCCATAAGCGAAGCTCTGCATCCCATACTGATGAACTTTAAATATTTTCCGGTAAAAATTAAAATGCTATCTATCATATATTACTGCTACCCTACATCTAGTGAACCAATGCCGATGGAGTGACTCGTATCAAAATTGCTCTTCCAGACAGCAATGTAAAAAAGAACTTTAGTCACTCGTAATTCTTAAATCCTGCCTTACTTGTAAGATTTCTTTTGTGTTCCAAGTATATATATATTAAATGTTTTCCTAGTATGTAATTCTTTTATAATTCTATATAACTTATTGCTACTAAGCCTCTTATAAAATGTTTTCTTTTTTTTTATTTCATGCGGCAAATAATTTTAGTTTGTATTTATGTATTAAAAAAAAAATGCTAATAACATTTCTAAAATTGCCAGCACGTAATTTATTTTCGTTTTCCCCACCCATCATTTATCGGGTAATTAACTCATAACTTAATCAAAACAAGTCTTATTCGGCTTGTCCAGGTGCTAGCGATTTTGGGATAAACAAGTTAATTATTTTCTATGTTTGCTATAGAAAAACAGATCAACATCTGTTTTATAAATGTTTTCCTTTCTAAATAATGCGCTATTTCTTATTATCAATTTATGTTATATAGGTAGACCCATCATAGCTATTACCACCGCCCATTTATTTTTGTATTAATTCATATATTTTCATAAAGGCATTTATTAACCGAAAAGTGAGATTTGTTAGGTGTGTGGTAATTTATAAATAATATTAAGTAATATAATAAGAGGGGGGGTCTTCAGATCTTAAACTTTTATGTTTAATTAAATTATTATCCATGTTTGTTTGACAAGAAGCCATACCATTATGCTGGGTATTTCACAATTTATGGGCAGTTGATAAGTTAAAATAATCTTTAAAGTTATAGTTATATTGTATTCTTAAGCATTGCATGCATATAGGCCATTTTGTCTTATATATATTCATGCTTCTCTCTAACATGGAGGTATTTGCTAAGCCGAGCCCATCGTTGTTTCTCAATGTCCTTGAACCAGGCTGCAAAACCACCCTGGGGACATACTTGGTCGTATGTGCATGCTTTATATGGGGATCGCTCTGGGAAATCCAGCCCAATAAATGCATTGCCAACCACCCTTCGTTCAAAACCGATCCTGTCTACATTTGCAGAGGAAATTGGTAAATTTTGTTAATAAAATTCATGAAGCACACTCCAGGATCCATAATTGGGCCATCCCAACCTGCCATCATGCATGCACCACCTTTCAGTAGATTTTTAGTTGCCCAGGAATAGCCATAAGTCGTAATACGATTTCTCTAAACGAACATATATTCCCATTATTTACTATGCGTGTCAGTGCGACAAATTTATTCTCACTCCTATAAGTATTCATTATCTGTCCCACACATTTATCACTTTACAAATCAAATTAATAATAATAATGAATAAAAACTAAATGTAATATTTGCTTGTTAAATTATTTTATTGCAAGTCGGTAAATGCTTTTTTCATTTCTCTTGGGGGTGGAGTAGTATTTTATCTCACATTTCCAATAGCATTACTTTCCTAAGTTATATATATATATTATTGGCATAGCCGCAAGTATCACCAAGTTATTGTAAAAACTGAATTATATAATATTCGCGAGGTTAGTATCGGGTAAATAACCAGACATATTTATTTGTTATTAATAGAAACAATCTGAAATATATATATCAACTCTCGAATCATTGCTTTTTTTTAGTTAAGTTAATATATTAGGTTATTAATTATGCTCAATTCGACTAGATGATCCCCGCTTAGATATCTAATTATTGTGCAAGGTCACGAGCCTTCATTGCTCATAAATTATGGTTTGTTTTAAGTCTATCTATCATTAAATTAACTTAGAGTCTCTTTGTATCTCCGACGAGCGATGCCGGTGGGGAGAGGTAAATTTATCTCTATATCATCGGGATTGTTGCTCATAAGTTGGTAGATCTGGAAAATAGGCAAATAGGGCAGAATTCATGAGGGTTCCCGACTTATGTATCTTGCACCTGATTGGATTTGAGGTACTTTTGCCTAGATGCTGGATCAAGTTATGTGAACATACAAATCCGACCGATACAATATTTAAAAGAGAAAGAAAAAAATATAATAACACTGGCTTATTAAATTGAAAGATGAATTTTAGCACTGAATAGATGCATTTAGCAATAAAAGAATTATCTTACATTTTTTTAAGCAGGATAAAATTTGTCTAAAGCTTCTAATTGTTTTGTAATTAAAGTTTTATACTAGGCAGCATTTATTGCTTGCATCTATGTTATGTGCATTGGCATTGTGCTAAAAAATAAGTGAAAGAACTTATTAAATGGAAGTTCAGACAAGTTCGATTGTTTCATTCTGTTAATTTTTTATGTTACTTGCAAAGATTTCCCCTCTAAAATATTATTGAACACTGACAATTCTGAAAGGTTAGAGAAAGGTTTGTTTCACAATAACCCACATTGTAATTGCTGATTTCTTTTTTAAGTATAGATGTAACATGATTAATCAAATCTATGATAATTAAAAATCCTCTACAATGTATTCTAAGTACTTCTAAGCACATGTTCAATTAAAGTTTTTTATTGTGAATAAACTTCCGTAGATTTTTAAAAATATCTGTTTTTATTTTAAATAATTTTAATTGAAATTATATAATTTTATATAATATAATATGGTCAGATTTAAAACAGATTAAGTCATGTTTGAAACTCTTTCTTTGAATGTCAGTGGAATGAAATTTATTTTCTGCAAGCAAATGAGAGTTTAGCTCTTCTGTTAAAGAATTACTTAGAGAAAGATTTGGGGAAATTTCTAAATAAGTCTTTAGTGAGTAAAGATATCAACTTTAACCAAAGTATCTATATGTTTTGTGTAGTTATTATAAACAGGAATATATTTACCATTTTATGCAGCTTTAATATAACATAAAGCTTTAATATAACATAATATATAGTATTATACTGCATAAAAAATTTCATTTAAGAATGCTACCATAATTTTTTTAAATACAATGGTAAAATCATGAGATCAATCAATATCCTCAACTAGTTGAATGTAATACTATAGAGTCTAGTACTATAAAATGATTCATAAGAAAGAAAGATATCATTTATATTAGAAAGAATATAATCAAAAACATTCTAAGAAGTCCAATATTGATTGATTCCATTCCAAAAATATGGCAAAGGATAAAGTACATTGGAGAACTATTTCATAAATAAAAGTTTGCTGCAGATGAAATTAAGACAGCATTGCAAAATATTAAATAAACTTATTAATAAACCTTCATGCTCAATGTGACATATTTGTGTTTCATGGTGTGGTTTATAGTCATTGTAAAATTCATTTTTAGTGTATTATTATAATTGTAATGTCTGTGTATCTTCTTTTTCTTGGAGTTGGAATAATTATAATCATTTGTGAAAAGCTACTACTGATATAATATATGGTATACTACTGATCTATTATGGACTGATTATTATTAAATAGTTCTTATTTAACACATAATAATTTGTAAATGATTTCAACTCTCTTTTAAAATAATTTATTGTAAAATTTGAATGTTAAATAACATTACACTGCATTGGTATTTATTTCATGCTTTGAACTATGCATAATCTTTGAATGAGTATTTAAAGTGATTGGAATTTCATTATTACATTGGACTGCAAGCTTATGTTTGTAATGAGTTAGTGATTGATGTTAAAACCATAAAATGATCAGACTGGGAAGCTTTTGCCAAAATAATATTAAGTTCAATAAAATTAATATTATGTGATTTTTAATTGCCTAAAATCTTGGACATGTATATAAATCCTACATAAGAATGTGCGATCATAATTTGCACTTATAATTATCAACAGAATTCTGGTGAATCATTTCCCCTGATTTTATTAGACTTCCAATAATATATAAAATAACAATTTTTATTTACAGTCCCAGATATAAAGATAACAAATCTAGGAAGTATTTTACACAAAGGTGATTTAGACTATAAACCCAATGTAAATATAGCATCTTTTTTATATGACTTAAGAATAACACTCATATAAAAAACATTTTAAAGCTCATATAAGTGGATAAGTGTAATTTCTGGTTTGAGACCTAACAGATTTTCAAATCACATTCCCCATCCTTGCCTGTGCTAAGTTTAATAAGTGTTATATATAGAGTAAGTTAAAAACAAACTCTTATGAAGCTTCAAAAATACCCTCAACCTCAGACCGCGGTTTCATAAGAGTTTGTTTTTAACTTACTCTATATATAACATTTGTAAATAGGAGCTTTATTAAAATTAGGTCATCTGACTTGATTTTTTTTCAATTTAATTTTAGTTTTTTGCTATTAATGCTTTGGCGATTTTATATTGCTAGAGCTATTAATATATGGTGTATCTGAACTTAGTTCAGTGCCATACGGCTATTTGAGTTAGATAGCTGGATTTTTGGACATCTAAATGTCTGAAAGTTTCAGATTTTCTTCTCAATAGTTAGGCATTGATAAAATGCTGGACTAGTTTTAGTATTTTTATTCCCTAGCACCTCACTGATGACGCTAGAGGCAGAAACCGCGGTCTGAGGTTGAGGGTATTTTTGAAGCTTCATAAGAGTTTGTTTTTAACTTACTCTATATATAATATTTGTAAATAGGAGCTTTATTAAAATTAGGTCATCTGATTTTTTCAATTTAATTTTAGTTTTTTGCTATTAATGCTTTGGCGATTTTATATTGCAAGAGCTATTAATATATGGTGTATCTGAACTTAGTTCAGTGCCATACGGCTATTTGAGTTAGATAGCTGGATTTTTGGACATCTAAATGTCTGAAAGTTTCAGATTTTCTTCTCAATAGTTAGGCATTAATAAAATGCTGGACTAGTTTTAGTATTTTTATTCCCTAGCACATCACTGATGACGCTAGAGGCAGAAACCGCGGTCTGAGGTTGAGGGTATTTTTGAAGCTTCATAAGAGTTTGTTTTTAACTTACTCTATATATAACATTTGTAAATAGGAGCTTTATTAAAATTAGGTCATCTGACTTGATTTTTTTTTCAATTTAATTTTAGTTTTTTGCTATTAATGCTTTGGCGATTTTATATTGCTAGAGCTATTAATATATGGTGTATCTGAACTTAGTTCAGTGCCATACGGCTATTTGAGTTAGATAGCTGGATTTTTGGACATCTAAATGTCTGAAAGTTTCAGATTTTCTTCTCAATAGTTAGGCATTGATAAAATGCTGGACTAGTTTTAGTATTTTTATTCCCTAGCACCTCACTGATGACGCTAGAGGCAGAAACTGCGGTCTGAGGTTGAGGGTATTTTTGAAGCTTCATAAGAGTTTGTTTTTAACTTACTCTATATATAACATTTGTAAATAGGAGCTTTATTAAAATTAGGGCATCTGACTTGATTTTTTTTTCAATTTAATTTTAGTTTTTTGCTATTAATGCTTTGGCGATTTTATATTGCTAGAGCTATTAATATATGGTGTATCTGAACTTAGTTCAGTGCCATACGGCTATTTGAGTTAAATAGCTGGATTTTTGGACATCTAAATGTCTGAAAGTTTCAGATTTTCTTCTCAATAGTTAGGCATTGATAAAATGCTGGACTAGTTTTAGTATTTTTATTCCCTAGCACCTCACTGATGACGCTAGAGGCAGAAACTGCGGTCTGAGGTTGAGGGTATTTTTGAAGCTTCATAAGAGTTTGTTTTTAACTTACTCTATATATAACATTTGTAAATAGGAGCTTTATTAAAATTAGGTCATCTGACTTGATTTTTTTTTCAATTTAATTTTAGTTTTTTGCTATTAATGCTTTGGCGATTTTATATTGCTAGAGCTATTAATATATGGTGTATTGAACTTAGTTCAGTGCCATACGGCTATTTGAGTTAGATAGCTGGATTTTTGGACATCTAAATGTCTGAAAGTTTCAGATTTTCTTCTCAATAGTTAGGCATTGATAAAATGCTGGACTAGTTTTAGTATTTTTATTCCCTAGTACCTCACTGATGACGCTAGAGGCAGAAACCGCAGTCTGAGGTTGAGGGTATTTTTGAAGCTTCATAAGAGTTTGTTTTTAACTTACTCTATATATAACATTTGTAAATAGCTTTATTAAAATTAGATCATCTGACTTGATTTTTTTTCAGTTTAATAAGTGAAAGTGATTCAATGAGGTTTAAGTTATCAAAACCACAAAGTACACATACAATGCTAGAATACAATAATAATAATAATAGTAGTAGTAGTAGTAGTAATAGTCGTAGTAGTAGTAGTAGTAGTAGTAGTAGTAGTAGTAGTAGTAGTAGTAGTAGTAGTAGTAGTAGTAGTAGTAGTAGTAGTAGTAGTAGTAGTAGTAGTAGTAGTAGTAGTAGTAGTAGTAGTAGTAGTAGTAGTAGTAGTAGTAGTAGTAGTAGTAGTAGTAGTAGTAGTAGTAGTAGTAGTAGTAGTAGTAGTAGTAGTAGTAGTAGTAGTAGTAGTAGTAGTAGTAGTAGTAGTAGTAGTAGTAGTAGTAGTAGTAGTAGTAGTAGTAGTAGTAGTAGTAGTAGTAGTAGTAGTAGTAGTAGTAGTAGTAGTAGTAGTAGTAGTAGTAGTAGTAGTAGTAGTAGTAGTAGTAGTAGTAGTAGTAGTAGTAGTAGTAGTAGTAGTAGTAGTAGTAGTAGTAGTAGTAGTAGTAGTAGTAGTAGTAGTAGTAGTAGTAGTAGTAGTAGTAGTAGTAGTAGTAGTAGTAGTAGTAGTAGTAGTAGTAGTAGTAGTAGTAGTAGTAGTAGTAGTAGTAGTAGTAGTAGTAGTAGTAGTAGACAGCCATCTTGGCTCTTGACAGAGAAAGTTGACTCATTTCAGCTCCTGCTTTAGACTTAAAGTTTTATTGGTTTTTGATTGAATTTGATAGTGAAAAGTATACCAAAAGAAAAAGGAAATTTTCCACTTAAAGGTAAGCTCTATTTTGAGCAAAATTGTTGTTAATATAAAGAAGAATATTGGATTTGAAATGTCTAATATTTCTGATTCTAATTCTAATTTAAAAATTGCTAATAATAGCTTAGATAAAAATAATTCTTATCAAGATCTAGAAAAAGTCAAAGTTAACAATAGTTCTTTTTCAAAAGTAAAAACTGGATCCAATATGGCTGAAGCCTTATCTGATTTATCTAAAACAAGAAAGAAATTTAAAAATACCAATTTGCCTGAGGCATCTGATTCTATTGAATTAAATAAGAATATTAAACAAACTTATGCTAGTATTTTAAAGCAAAAATCTGAACAAGATAACAATGTAATTACAGAAGAAAATTTAACAGAAATTTTTAATTTTGACAATGAACTACAAATGGAACAAGAAAATACAAATTTATTATCAACTAGTAATACAGATTATGTTTCTGCATGTGAAAAATTTATACAAACAATTCCTTTAACAGTTCTTAAATCATTTCAAAAATTTAAAAGTATTAAAACGTCTACAATAGCTATAACAGATACTAATTCTTCAGTCATGAATTTTCCTACTGATGAATTTTATTCTTATCTATCAGAAAAAAAACTTTGGTCAATGATATACAAAGTGCTAGATCATCCTAATAGCAGATATAAAACAATAGAATATCATAATGTGGCTCAGAAACAAATATTTGAAAAACATATTCACTTTCTTAATGGAAAATTTATTTGTTACATAGACATTGATAGACCTATACACTTGAATGCACAAATTAAGAACTGTCATGTAGACTTTAAAGCTGATGATCTACAAGATTTACTAAAAAATGTTGGAACTGTGTCCAACTTTAAATATGTATGGGAAAAAAGAGCCACACAGCCAGTTCTAACCAATACTGCTCATTTCACTATGTCATTGAAGAAAAATATGCAACCAACAGATATACCAACATTACATGCAACAGATTCTTCACCTTTGATAGTTACTTTCAGAGGCATTTCACCTCAGTGTTTTTTTTGTAAAGCCAGAGATCATCTTGTCAAAGAATGCCCTAACCGTTTTTGTAAAAAGTGTGGTATTAAAAAAACAAAAACGCATCAGTGCAGTAGAGATCCAATAGCTAATAATGAAATCAGACTCATGCAAAGTAACCCTGAAAAAACAAAAATAGATGAAACTATTCCCCATATGCAAAGTAACCCTGAAAAAACAAAAGTAAATGAACCTATTCCCAATAATGAAGATAACAACACAGATATCCAAAATCTCAGCCTTGATGAACTTATTCCCAATAATGAAGACAAAACCGCAGATATGCAAAATCTCAGCCTTGATGAATTTATTTCCAATAATGAAGACAACAACACAAATAAGCAAAATCTCAGCTTTGATGATCCTAGTCAAAATAGCTCCATGAATACTATACCAAATAAATCTTATACCTCACAGGAGGAAACAGAAACAGAGTACATGAGTGATACCTTACCATTTCCTTGCTCTGATGAAGAGTTCCAATTAATTAAAGTAAAGACTAAGAAACGAATGCACAAGAGGAAAAAATCCGCATTGCATGAAGAGCCTATACAAACTAATGAATCTGACAAACATAGTGAAAGAAAATCAAAGAAAAATGATACAAAGTCTACCACACCAGCATTAAAAAAAACAAAACTCACAAATAAAACAGGTGAAACAGATTATCCGGCTAATGAATCAACACTTCATTGGACCAGACAAAAACAAAGTACAAATCAATTGACACAGGAGCAGCTTCTTCTGATGGCAGGAGTGGATGTACACAGAAGATCTACTAAATCTAAGGATATCATAACAAATACCATGTTTCAAAATACAGTGACAGACTTTGAAGCACATTAAAAATAGACTATCAAGATGAGGTGCAAAAATAACACTTATAGACTTTCAAACCAGGACAATTTTTTGGATTTAATTCCAAATGTGAAAATAATTATCATGTTTATGAACAAAAATATGCACAACAAACTCAATAGAACTTCACTTGCAAGGGTAAGTTCATTGTTTTCACAGTGGTGTATTATTATAATTTTTCTTTTCTATTTAACACATTCCTATTATACTTTTACTAATATTAGTTGTCCCATTCATTATACAATAATCTATAAAATATCATTCTCCCACCATTTTATATAATTGATAATATGGGCCTTTCTATTACAGCAGTCAATGTAAGGGGTATTAACTCTACCCAGCGAATATATGCAATTAGCAATTGGATAAGGCAATTCTCACCCCATATCCTTTTATTTACAGAGACAAAATGCTCAGTACATTCAGCATTTAATCCTGAACTCTACCTTAGTAAATTTGGATACAGTAAATTTTCAACATCTGATATTGCTGCTGCTGGGGTAGGGATTCTCATCCATCATTGTTCTCCTTTTCAAACTTTTAAAATTTTATACTTAGATCAGCATATGAGTATAATTATTCTTTATCATTCTTCTTTTACAGTGAATTTAATAACATTCTATTTATATAATCAGCCAGTGTTAATTCACCAATTAATAAATAAAATAAATTTAATATTAGCTACAAATTCTTACCCAACTATAATCATGGGTGATTTTAACATGTCTTATAAGAATTTTACATTAAAATACCTTCATTTGATTAATAAAAATCTCATGAGTGCTGAAGGTTTTTTTCCAACTAACTCCATTTCATTCTACACTAAAAAACACTCCTCTCTAATAGACCTTGTATTCTATTCACCAGATCTACATTTCATAATAAATCCCTCTCTATGTCCTGTAACTTTCTCTGATCATTTAGCACTTAATGTGGAACTTGCAATACACATGCAACATCAACCAATTCTTCCTCTAAATAAAACTACTCGTCTTCTTTTAAAATCCACTACACCTGAAGCAGTTCTCTCTGAGATTTATATTTATTTTAAGAAGGTAGATATACTATCTTTAAACCCAGTAGAGGCCTGGCTATCATTTATTAACATAATCTCTTCTACTATTCAACATTATACCTCCAAAAATAGTTCTCCCACTAATCTTGTTAATAAATTAGATACAATACACTTAAAACTAAAAAATACTTCATGTGACCCTTCTTCAGTTACATCAATAATGTTTTTAAAACAAGAATACAAGCAAACCCAACTCATACTGGCTGATTATCTCTCTATAAAAAAAGCAAAAATTTTTCTAGCTAATCCCCATAACTGGTCTAAAGGATATATTCGGTGGGCTTTAGGTTATATTCCCAAAAAATTAACTCCTTCATCTATTATTTTTGATTCAAAAATGATTGCTGGGGAAGACATGACTCCGCAAATATATTACCACTTTAAATCTAGACTCCAAAAATTTCCTTTTCCAAAATTTTCTTCATTTCACTTTGGCTTTACCACAGAAGAACATAACATTACAAAGTATGAAATTGCTCTCAAGTTGAATGCTTTTCCAAACAATACACACCCAGGTACACATGCAATTCCAAAATTTTTATTATCACATCTTAGCCACTTTACTATCCCAATAGTACACAATATGATAAATTATCTATCAAAACAAATACATAACATTGACCAACTTTATCCAGTATCACTGGTCCCTTTTCTAAAAAAAAATACACTTCCTTCTCCTCTAGATAATCTACGCCCTATTTCAATGTCTCCTCTGATCATCAAACTAATAGAGTCACTTTTAAAAGACAAAATTCAACCCCTAATACTTCCTGGGTTGTCTAAGTTTCAGTTTGCTAGAAAAGGATGTTCTACTTCTGAAGCACTTATGTTATGTAAAATATTAATAGAGGATGTAAGACAAGATAGAAAATCAGCACCTATTGCAATTCAATTAGACATACAGTCTGCATTCGATTCGGTGCCTGTGGACAAGCTGCTACAGGTGCTTAGTCAACATAAAATTCCAATACCTATAATGTATGTTCTAGCAAACCTGCTCATCAATAGAAGAATACACATTACTCTTAATGGCAAAATGTCCCCTGACTTCACTCCACACAACTCAATACCACAAGGCTCTCCCCTTAGTTCCCTGTTTTTTATCACATATATTAACCCCCTCCTACTAGAAATAGAATCTAAATTGCCAGGAATATATGTACCCCTCATAAACCAATCCATCAATCATATTTCATACATGGATGATATAGTCATTTTTTTGCCATCCAAAAAACATTTGCCTTTAATGTATACCATTTTAGAAAATTACTCTGTAGCATATAGTTTAAAATTTAACAAAGAAAAAACATCCATTTGGAGTATACTTTCTGGTAATCAAATTCATTCAGTTTGCAGTTCCCCTCCCCACAAATTTCTTGGTCTCCCAATTCATCTGTCTATGAATGCAATGAGAAAGATAATACAAGAACAATTAATATCTGCAATTGAAAAGGTGACAACCTCACTTTCAAAAGCATATCTTTCATTGCATAGTAAAATATCACTCATTAACATATTAATATTCCCCAAAATAAATTACTATGCACCTATCATTAAATTTACAAACTCATTTAAGAAAAAAATTAACTCTTTTTGCACCAAACTCATATGGAATAATAAGGCAGTGGTAATAAGCATCAAAAGTCTGCAAAAACATTCAAGACTAAATGGCCTGTCATTACACTGCATTTCAACTTTCTATTACCAAAAAACTCATAATGCAATAATGAAACTTTATATGACATATGAAAATTTCCAAGTGTTTCTTCCAATATCACCTACAGACACTCCACCTCCTATTAAAAATAAATTCATTAACAATCTAATAAAAACAATATTCAAACATAAAGTACCTGCTACAAACTTTTTCTCAACTAAAATTAAGTATTGGGAAGCACATTACATAACAACTAATTCTAATCCCTTTGAAATTCCCATTAGCTTAATTAATATCACAAATAAATCTATAATCCAAAAATTTAAATTCTGGTACTTGGAGCCTAAGTACTTAGATTTTCTAATAAAAATCAACCTTAAAGCTTTACCTACCAATGCTTTTCTGGCTGGAAGATGGAGATCTCCAAACATAGATGCCATTTGTCAACTATGTAATAAAGAAGAAGAAACAACGGAACATTTTATTTCTCAGTGTGTTTCTCTCAAAACATATCGAGAACTAATTGCTGATATAACCCATAATCCAAAATGCTCATTGACAGTATTAATAGAAAATATTCAAAGAGGGTTGTTTCCAACAATAAGACTAACAATCTTTATACTATATACACTCTGGTTTATGAGATGCCACTTTATATTCAATCCCACATCTCGTAAACTTAAATCACTTTTTCTCAATAAGTTAACAAAAATTAAAACAAGAGATCAGGCACTAGCTCCAACTGATATCGTATCAGCCACATGGAGTTTGATCAAATTACCAACACCACTGTGAAATATGAATCGCATATTTGCTCTATGTAAGTGAGAGTTTTGTTGTCATATATGTATTTAATATTGTTACTGTTATTGATTAATTTTTCCCTTTGTTTTTCAACATTATTAATGTAAAAATATTTCATGTATTCATAATCATAATTTTGTTAATAATTGTCAATTCTAATTTGTAGTTCAGCTCCTGTAACATGTTTTAAAATTGTATTTTCATACATGTACTTATGATAT